>JASGCC010000013.1:3320412-3655412 GCA_030067915.1 Hydractinia echinata | reverse complement strand
GTCTTGGAACTGTGTTCCGCTTTGCTGCTGTAGCAAGAGTCTTTGCACTTGTCTTTGCATGGTTGGCCTGGAGCGTATAGCTCTAACTTTGGGTTAAGTCGTAGAGACTTGTTCAAGACGTAGCGCATCGACAAAAATGTCTATGTCATCGTCGTAATACTGCAGCCTTGTCTTGTCCACGGCTTCAATGAACGGTTCCACGTCGGCTAGATTGTACTCGCGCAACTAGTCCATCATGGTGACGCAGCCTCGCTTGTAAAACTCTGCGCGGAATGTTTCGTACTCTTCAGGAGATAGCGTGTTTTTCCCACTAAGACTACTGTAGAAGTCCTCGTGCGCGACAGGCCCGACATGGCTCAACTTGTCGTAGTTTGTTAACCATTCATACGGAAACACAAGCTTTTCGAGCTAACATTCCAGAGACTTGCACCATCTGTCATAGCTCATACCAGGAGCGAGGAAATTCTTGATATCGAGAAATTTGAACTTGGATGTTGTCACGAACATGTAGTTGTTGTCCTTTTTTGCGACCTTTATTTTTTCACTTTCATCTTGCGCAATTTGCTCAACAAAGTACCGCCTGATTATGTTGATGTCATACTTGCCGCTGTTGAAACCAATTACAGCTACCTGGTGTACCCACTCGTTCCACGCATCCTGGCTCTTTTTGGAAAGCATGTTGAAATCTTCAGGCTTCGGGTACATTTTTTCAACTTCAGCGACGATAAGACCGTGCCTCCTTTCGAGCTCCTCTACAAAGAGTTTCAATAAAATTTTCGGATCCTCGTGCTCGATGAACGTTGGATCTCCATTAAAACTATCGTGAATGGCGACACTTACCGGTATATGCCTAGAAAAGTATGTCAAATCAGAGGTTTGCTGGTAATTTAAAAGTGGTAAGAGGGCTTCGAAATCAAACACGATGTAGTGAGGCGAAGGTCTAAATTCTTTCTTGAAGTACCTCTTGGTTTTGGGTGGATTTTCACATTCCCAGGCTGTGATGAAGTTGTAGCCCTGTTCCCGTATTATATTTTCCTTCTTCGTCGTTTGCTCATACCGGCATGAATTAGGTTCTGCCTGGCAGGAGCATCCGTGACAGTAACACCCGTAGTACTCGTAAACGGTCTTTGTGATAATCTCATAACCATCTACTTTCCACTCCTTTCCTTTGCCATCGCGGATAACACGTTCACCACCATGACCACATAAAGCATGATGGATATGTCTCCCAGTTTCCTTCGACATGTATTCAATCCACTGAGATGCAGCGTAGCTGAAGTTTTCACCGTAAAAGACCTTCTACGACTTGCTCGGCATACGTTTCACTTTCTCACCTTTGCAAATGATTGTTGTCTTCACCCCCTCGCATTCATTTTTCTTATGCCGCGTGAGATTCCAGGCTTCAGTAAAGAGCTGGCTGCATACCTCGCATTCCCAGCGTTGCGTTAAAACATCCATCTTTTTGATGTAGAAACAGTGCCCATCCAGCATACCAAGATTGATTATGTCTAAACCTTTTTTGTATTGATTTTGTCCATAAACAAGTCGCCATGGTGCCTTTTCAGAGTTTGTCTTGGGTTCGATGTTGATCTTGAAGTGCTTGGCGATGCCCTCGAAATCCATCAGCTTTGTAGGACGCACGTCCTCAAGCTTTAGTTTAGGGTTCTCGTAGTACTCTCGGGCTAATGCAAGAGCTGGTCTTGTAAGGAACTCTGTTCCGCGTTCTATGATAGCCCTAGCCCTGTTTTATGTTAGCCCTAGCCCTGTAATTTTTCGCATGATAGTATGCGCGAGCGGTTGGTTCAAATTCTTGTTGATTCTCCATGTTTTGACTCTATTTCCATCTTCCATCTTCCAACATATTCATATCGTGTTCGTCAAATATTTGTAGGATATCTTCAATACCTGTGACTTCCTTATTTTTTCGTGGAAACAGATGCTTAATATCTTCAGTACCTGTGTAGTTGTCTTGGTTGTTTTTGGTATCATGATAGTCCTCTTGTGCTTCCTGTTCGACCTTATCGTGAAGCGTTGTCCCTCTCGAAATTTGTTCCTTTGCCCTATTATAATAAAAAGTAACAGTATCTCTCACACTCTGCAATCGATCAGCAAGAGCGTTGCGAGTTGCTGCTACTGGCGCTGATACAGTGTTGTATAGTTTGCTGATTGCATTCTTGAACCAACTCATTTCTCTTTATTATATACAGATTTTGGACTTTCGGATTTTTTCTGAAGTGGACAGAACTTTGAGTAGGGAATTCCCCCTACTCAACTTGCGCATGATAGCACTGTCGGGTTTGTCAGATGTCGTTGAAGGTTTTGCGCATGCGCAGATGTTTGTCGGATAGGTCACGTGATCTTTTTTCGAGCGTTGCTGCGCATGCGTTAATTTTTGCTGATGTCAGCAGATTTTTTACTCATTTGAGGTACGATAAGAAGAATGAAAATTACAAAGTGCACGCACAATGATAAACTCGACCAGTTAAGTCTTAAAATTTAAATTCTAGAGGTTTTGCTCCTCTAAAGAATATGCTCATATAAAGGAACACAATTCTTCCTTTTTCCAAGGAGATAATTGGCACAAAAATTGAACAAACAAACAGACAGAGAGAGTAGGACAGGACTTCTGTAAAGGGTACAAGGGTTTCGACTCATATTCCTGAACCAAGGTACCCAAAATGTCTAGCTGAGTCACCTCAAAAGAGGTCTGCGAACAGTCTTCAGCAGGAACTAGACATTTCTTTCATCCATAACTTTTCATCTGTCCTACTCTGTACAATCTTGTGTGACTGGGGTAAGAAGTGGAGTCGTCACTCTCCAAAGATAAGACCAGTGCAGTCAAACCCCCTTGCTAACATAATTTTTTTTTTTTTCCTTTTTGACTGGGGTAATAAGTGGAGTCGTCACTCTCCAAAGATAGGACCTGGTACAGTCAAACCCCCTTGCTGGCGTAATTTTTATTTGTTTTTCGCTTTTACTTTGACTGGGGTAATAAGTGGAGTCGTCACTCTCCAAAGACAAGACTACAAAAAAAAAAAAATAGAAAAATAAAAAAAATAAAAATAAAAATAAAAATAAAATAAGGATAGTCAAACCCCCTTGCTGACATAAACCGGAAGTTGTGGTGCTAACTGCAATTTACCTAAGCTCTTCAAGGAAAAGGATGTAAGGTTGTACACCATTAAGCAAGCTTTGTTTGCAAGGGACCACTGCTCTGTCGTTGCAATGAAACCACTTACCATGCACTTGGTTATAAGCAACAGTAGTGTAATGGCCATTGTTCAAATTTCCAGAGTGGTTAATTACAGCCCTTAAGTTGTAGTGCTTGCGACAAGAGACTTCACTGTCTACAGTGATAGGTATAGAAACGGTGCCCGGGTAAGATGTGACAGGAGAACAAACCTTAGACACAAGACCTTTGTTATAGGCAAAGCGCTTTAATTGCAAAACCAAAATTGAACTGCACTCTGCGACCTCTTTTTCAACTGTTGCAGTTTGGTAACTATTACAGTAGTGACAGAAGTACGAGTTGACACCTGACAATTCTTCGCTCTCCAAAAAGGTATCTATTGAAGATTGCACAGTCGATGTCAAGGGCAGTTGAAGAAATGGACTTACTTGCTCAGAGGTGCTAATATTATTGCAAGTGCTGCAAGTTGTGCAGATTTTCACACGAGTGTTGAATAATCTACCAAAGAAAGGAAAGGCTAAGGACAACTCTGGTATGAGATACTCGAGAATCTCTAGGGCATCTTGCTGAGAGAACGGATTAAAAGCAGCGCCCCTTGCATTAGAAACATGGCCTTTTAATGCATTTAGAAATGAAGAAGGGTTCACTGGAACCTTGGAGGAGGATAATTTGCGTAGAATACTTACAAAACTTTTACCTATCGCCATATTGGAATCATTTGCAGAGATGGCTGTGGCGACTGCGGGTAACACATAAAAACATTGCAAGATGGAATTGATGTAACATGTGTTGCCCAAATTTAGCAAGCCGCTGTTGCTGCCTAGTGATTCTTGTACAGGCAAGGTAGTGGAGCTCTTTGTTACGCCCTGGGGATTCGTGTCCTTAAAGCTAGTGGTCGAAGTTGCTTGTGACTTGGATGATTTCTTTGAAACAGTTGGTATCAATTGAGCGGTATGCTGTGGATCCCTACCAGGATGAATCCAAGACAAAGAATCTCGAGATAGCCAGATGTAAAACGACGATCGCATAGATGACTCAGTAAGAGATTTCAGAGTGGAACGCACAGACATGTTAGAAAAGCCGAGGCGACGGAAGCAGATTCTAACTGTTTCGGAACAAAATCCCCTAGCTCCTACTTCAACAGCAAAGAAATGCACAGACCAATTGTTTAATCTCATGACGGAACAAAGTGACGAGTATTTATCAACCTTAACTCCATGCCAAGTCTCCATGTTCTCTTCGCATGGGCAAGTTAATTCAAGGATAATTACAGTTTTGGTCATGGCAGAAGTTAAAAGTATGTCCGGACGAAGTTGAGTTACAGCAAGATAAGGTGGTACTATTAAGGTTGAATCTAAGTCTGACAATAATCTCCAATCGGAGGCCAGGTGAAGGATTCCTTGAATTTTCGAACGCTTTTTGGTGGGAAGACGTTTACCAGCTGGAACAAAGGATATTTTATGACATCTAGATGGTTTTGCTGGCTCATAATCGGATAAGAACTTCTGAATGGCTGTCACTAACACACGTAGAACAGTATCGTGGCGGTACGTAAATCTACCTTGTGAAAGGGCTAATTTACAAGCGCCTAAAATGTGGGACACGTTACAAAAGGGTTTTTTACATAGGGTGCAACTTTTGTCATTTTGAATTCCCCACTTGACAAGATTTGTAGGAGAAGGAAGCGTGTGCTATTGGTGGCAATAAACTATGATAGAGAAAATCGTAGAGTACACAAACAAACGTATTAAAAATGTATTGAAAAATGTGAAGGATCGTGTCTAGAAATCCGACAAATATCCTTTATTGAGAGAGATCGATTTAGCCGACTTTTATGCTTTGTTCGGCCTTATGTATTTTTGAGGATTTTTTGGCAAGTGAACTTTTTTCTGATAAATACGGCCCTGCTTTTTACAGCGCAACAATCTCCAGAAACAGATTTAAATCTATTTTTCAAAACCTGTGATTTGATGACTTTTAACGAGACAAAAACGGTGCAAGAAAGATAGATTTGCTGCCATAAAAAAATTATTTGAATCGTTCAACAATAATTTGTGTACAAAATATTATACTGAAGACTTTTTGTGGTTGGATGTGACATTGTATCCTATGAGAACACAAGTATGACTTTACCAATATAAAGCCTTAATAAGCCTGCTAAGTACAGAATTTTATTTAAATCCATAACTGTGCCAGGAATCCGTACACATATCAAGCTCACGTGTATTGCAGAAAACCCCACTATTATGTCTGCGGAACAGAAAATTATATAAAATACATCGTAGAGAAATTTCCATGGACAAATTGTATACGTCAATACTAATTGCCCGGGGGCAATTGTTGGGTCCAATGCAGACCAACCGGGTAGGCATTCTAGCAGAAATAAAAGATTTGTTGTTTGAGCAGCAAAATTTATTGGAAAGTAAACGGAGACTTGAAAATTTCCGGTTACACTGTTGCAACTTCGAAAGGGAAAAAGAACGTTTTAATTTAGTCATCAATGAACACAATATTTGGAGTGTCAGTTGGGGAAAAACGGTCCAAGTCTGATTCTCAGGGGAAAACTAATGAAAAAAAAAATACCAGGAATAAGCGAACATATGATCACAACTTTGACAGATCTAAAATTTTCAAGCCTTTAGCTTATATTTTTAACTAATTTCCCTACTTCAACCTTATTACATTATGGTCAATAATAAAGAGGTTACTCATTTCGCCGCCATTTTCACTTTCACATCCACCGCACTTTTAAACTTCTCCTCTCTGAAGGTTTCGCGCATGACCATTTAATGTTTTTTTAACTTTTCGGCGCCTTGTTTCTACAACGGTTAACTGTTGATTTAATTTGCATAACCACAGGGGTCGCAAAAACATTCGTTAGTTTTCCCAGTCTGAGAAAGGCAGCCAGGCAGGAAACAGTCAAACAAATCACGGCAGAAAAAATTATGCGCCGAGTAGGCAAGTATACAGAAACTTCGATAACAATAAAATATGCCTACGGAAGACCTTTTTAATTATCGGCCAACTTGTATAATATAGAACGATGCGTGTAGGCATGTTTTTATGCCTTTTTACATGAACGGTAGCAATCAAAGAGTTCTACACGCCTCTGCGTTTGTATAATACAATATTTGACAAATTTTTTAATATATTTCTCAGTAAAAAGCACATTTTTAATTGCTGCTGTTGGATTCTTGACTTGACAGAACTTGGACTAACTCACTTGATACGGAAGATTTACAATATATACAACTCTTATTTTACTAATGTAAGTGAGATTTTATTGATTCTGTGTAATATATCCAATTGATTTATGTTTGATAATATGAAATATTATTTTTTTAGACTACTACATTTCGATTTAAAGTCTGAAGATCACTGTGTTGCATGTAAGTATGGCGCGGGTAAAGATTATACAAAACACAAAATTTAGAATTACACAATGGTCTTTTTATTTTTAGACATCAAATTTAAAGGATGTCGCTTAATTATGTTAAAAAAGATGTATACGGAAGCCGATGTTAAACCCGTTGTGAGATGTTCATGAAAAAAGGAGGTTTCTCTCCAAAGAATAAGAAGCCACTGGAGAACTTCTGTATTCTCCCCTTTCCAGGGATGATCGAAAAGCTAATGGATTTCGGCTGCACTGAAACAAACACCTATGAATGTGGAAACATGAGGATTGGTGAAATTCACTCATGCTTGGGATCTGGTACGGGCCCTTGAGTAAGCATCCCCTGCCTCCTGCAAGACAAGCAATATTTGTAACAAAGCTGAGGTATGGCATGACGGATTAAAATCTTCCAACATAATCGCTGGGTTTAAATCAACCGAAATTTTCCCTCCAGATCGAACAAATTACGCAGAAAGTCAGTTCGATACACGCCTTCTAAAGCGTTATAACAACTGGGTGGCTGTTGGAAAACCATCAGAATTGATTGACGATCTGCCGAAGGCAGTTGTCACTCCAATAAAGCTACGCTCTGCTTAGAAGTTGGGACCTGTTCCACAAACTGCCCCACCTGGATACCGTTGGAGCCTTCGTTGGGAACTTGTACCTTCTGCAAATTCTGCGAAGAGCTCCATTTCTTCTACGAAGTCGCTCAAAGAGCTGTTGCTTGAAAAGCACAAGGGTCCCGCTCATAAACCATAAGCAAAGAGAATGAAAGTGGACTTAATGGCCAAAATAGTTACGCACAAGGAGTATTTGGATGCGCTATTGCTGAAGAAGAATACAACAAAAAAGGGTAGTGCGAAGAAGGAGTGTGAAAAATTGACAATGAAATATCACGCGATGATGAAAAAGAAGGAGACGATGATTCCACCAGCGATTAAATCGAACCATCAATAATGCGACCGAGGAAACGAACTGGCGATGAATGGATTGAGGGGATGTATGAAGAGAAGTCGGTTTGTGACGAGATGTTAGACACAGAGAAAGGTGTGGAGTTTACAGATGTACCTTTTATAAGGATTATGCTCCTTGACTTACGAGGGCAAAAACTCATGCCAGCCCATTTTAAAGCAGTGACGCACCTGGAAAGGAGGCTTTGACCTCCACAGACAGAGGATGACATTCGGTTGATATCATCCATAAAAGCTCTGACTAAAGGAAGGGGCACGTTTTTAGAAGTAATATAATTTGGGGCCGGTGCCGCAATAGTGTATTCAAGAATAATGTTTATACCAGCAAGAAACAAAATGATGGGAAGAGTACAGCCTGCGAAAATACCTTGCATATGCTTGTGCCAGTTGCTTGGTGCAGACTAAGAAAACGATTTGCTATATAAACCAACGTAGTATGACTTAATAAATGATATCCAACTCCATACCTTTCCAGTGCAAAAAATATAAGCTTGTGTGGAATTGAAGGATACGCATTTGCAATATCCAGCCATATATTTGCAAGGTGTGATTTATTGGCCCGGGCCTTTTTAAGTGCAGACCAAACCATAGACATGTGTTACCAGCTTCCTGGGACTTTCTCCATACAACCCTTCTGAACCGACATGTTAATGAATTTGTTATTATGTATAATGTGAGCTTCTAATCGCCTTGATAAAAGCTTGCAATATTACACTCCACGAGCAAAACGCCATTGAATAGGCTTAAAAACATTAAACAAATAAAACATATTTTGATTCAGGTCATGCTGCAGTTATTGGGTTTTCAAGGTGCAAGAAAAGGTTTCCTGGCAATATTAGAATTAGAGATTATAGTGGCTTTAATAAGAATGAAAATTACAAAGTGCACGCACAATGATAAACTCGACCAGTTAAGTCTTCAAATTTAAATTCTAGAGGTTTTGCTCCTCTAAAGAATATGCTCATATAAAGGAACACAATTCTTCCTACGTGGACAAAAAGAACAAATGAAAAACACCGACAGGAAATGGATGAAATAAAGGTGAAAGGGAAGCAATGGAATCACAATATGGTACACAATATACTGTTCTTGCTAGATTGCACTACTATGATTCAATAAGAATGCCAGTTATAGATCCCATGCATAATTTATTTTCAGGTAGGTTTTTTAGCGCATGCAGAATTTTTCAGAAAATAATAGTTCTTTACAACTTTATAAATTTTGTTGTCAATTCTAAAAGATTGTTACATGTTGACTGATCTGACATGATGATACTAAAGCGATTGTTTTGTTGTTTATTTCTTGTGTGTATTCATTCTACAGGAACCTCAAAACACCTGATTAAGGTTTGGAAAGAGAAGGGATACATGGCTCGGGACAACTTAAAGAGATTAAGAGTAACAAAGTACGTAGTGCGATGACAAAACTTGTCTTTAGACGATGTCGGTGATTTGACAATAATATTTCAAAATGACCTGAATAGTCATTCCCCTTATTTCAAGGTGTATCCGATACACATGTTACGAATTTTTCCTCCTTGGACTACACAAATAAAGCAGTGCTACCTGGAGTTATTGATAATTTTACATTTGATGGCTTTACTGCAGATGAGCTCAAAAACTTTTACCTGTTGTTTGCCATATTTTTTTTTCATGGAATTTTACTGAAAGAGGACTTTGAATGTCTAATTAAAATACTCAATTTGTTATTGCCTACACTTACTTATGTAATCGTGTTATAACTGCAAACGACATTAGAATTTGTGATAACTATTTGATTCAGTTTTGCATTAAATTTTAAAAATTATATGGAGATCAAGCTCCAAATATGCATCTACATGGACACTTGGCTGAATACATGTTTGATTATGGATCAATTTACTCTTTTTGTCTATTTTCTTTTGAAAGATACAATGGTTTGTTAGGAAATATACCTACAAATAAAAATAACATTGAAATTCAATTTATAAATAGATTTTGCCGCAAGAGTATCATTATCACAAAAAATGTTCCTGTTGAAGATGAAGAGGTGTTTGGTTGTTTTGTTGGAACGATGAGCTCCGCAAATGCAGATCGTGGTACATTAAATGATATGTATTGCCTTATTATGTTCCTTTCATGAAACTGTCCTCGAGATTCACAAATTATGCGGAAGTAGATTGGACAGTGAATGATAGTGCTATGATAACATGTTCTGGGTCAAAGTTAAAGTATACGTTATCAGACAAAGAACACCAGTTTCTTACAGCTTGCTAAAAGGCAATATATACTGTTTTTTGCCCCACCTGAAAAAATTGATTATTTTTTATCACACTTGTTGTATGTTAATAATATTCCTAAACAACGTATTCTTGCATCTGTTGAATGGTTTTTACCTATGGGAGATGATAAGCGATACAAATATGGAAAACCTGTTGAAGTATGGAGTTTAGAATTAATTGAGATTGCTGGTGCATCTTCGCTTATACCAGTACAAAGAATCAAATCGAAATTTGTGCATATTAAAATCAAGTAGCAGAGTCGAAATGTAATACTCATAATACCTAGAAACCGATTAATGAATATTTGAAAAACATTCTAAAATGGCTTGTATAATATTTATGTATATATTTATGTATATATTTAGAGGATGGTGTTTTTCTTTTACATTTACAGAGAAAAAAATTACAATTAGGTTTTTATGCAAATTGACAGTACTGATGAAGAAAATACGGAGCAAATGTTTGCAATTGCTTTTTTATGAGAAAATTCGGCTTTTCGAAATTAGAATAGAAATTGAGTTCTGCAAAAATTTCTTCTAAAAACAGGTTTATTTTTAAAGTTGAGGATTTGTTTTCTGTATTTACCATGATATTTGTATGAACATATTTGGCTTTCGCACAAGTTTGTAGTTACGAACCAAAATAAAAGGTGTTATAACATGATTATTATTTAAAACCAAATGTCTGTTTTCCTTTTAAGCATTCTTTGTTTGTTCTTTTTGGTGTAAAATTATTATTCTTGGAAAGATCATTAGCCGTGGATTTTTAAAACACATTTTGCTTGAAATGATTTACAATATAATGGCTTTCAAGAAAAAAACAATAATAGGACAAACCACTGAACCATGCTTTATACTTTTATCCTGCTTTTGGTAAGGTATAAACATTTATTTGTTTCAGGTTTAATAAAAAAATACAAGTAAAAATAAAAAGAACCGATGGATCAAGACAAGGATTGTGATACAATTGATGCAACAAAGTCTTTTCAAGATAATAGGTATATGCATGTCAGTTTCCAAGTTTTTTTTTTTGCAAGTCAAAAAAAGTGTAGCATCTTATAGCAAACTACATGTTTTTTTATAAACATAACGCTTATATGTATATTCAGGCTCAGATTTGGGATTTTTTTAAGCATGTGTGTTTTTCTTGTGTCATGAGTATTTTAATTAGACACGGTTATTTCAGTTTTCAATATATTTCTCCAATAAGCATAATGCAAGCATACCCTAAGCCTGATTGTGTTTTCGCATAAGCATATCCAAGTCTAATTTCGAATTTTCACTTTTATGTATTGACTTTTCATGGGTATTTTACCTTCTACCTTTTAATTTTAATGTACCTTGAAATTCAGTCATTTTAAAATATTCATATTTGTTATAGTCGAAACCATAAACAGTGAGAAGAAAACAGAAAGAAATAAAAAAAAAGAAGGCCATGAGAAAGGAAAGAAAAAGGATAGAAAGGAAGAAAAATACTTAAAGGCGCGTAATCACTCTGTAGGCAATTTTTTTTTGAGGTGCCTATTTTATTGTAAAAATTGAAAGATATACATGAGAAAACATTATGCTGAAAATTTTATTGAAAACTGACAACCAGAACATGTTCAAATATTTCATAGAAATAGCAAACTCACCCCAATTTCTCTTCGCCTACAGAACCGCCATTACATTTCATTGCACGAATCATGCGATAATAAACGCACGGCAAAATCGATCACATGGTTGCTGGATTCATGCCATTACAGAAAAAAATAATGAATGAGGGAGAGCATCTGTAGCTGTGTTTCCACATGTATCAACAAAGTTCCGAACATGATAAATCAGATAAATCAATCGTTTCTGTGTTATTCTTTATTACTTAAACGTTTTAACTTACTGAAAATCAGACTTCTTTGCAACAACGACCTCTTGTTGTTGTTGTTTCTGAAGATAGCTTCGCCTCGCTAGCTGTCTTACTTTTTGATTATTTTCCTTTGTTCAAACAGTTAGTCGTTTCCTTACGGAGACATTATCAGATCTAGACAATTAGAATACCTAAATTTTCAGAATTTACCCTTTTATGCTCTAAATTTAATTATCTCCATAATGCTTCAACTATCTTCAACTATCACAATGTGCATTCTCCGCCCGTTGGGTTTTTTTACTTATAATATGCAATAATCCTGGTCATGCTAATAAAAAACACAGAGCGTGATAAACATTAATTATCATAATTATTAACCACGAGACAATGTTGTGATTTCTTCTTTCTGTTTCGTTTTGTTTTGTCTCTGGTCTCCAAAAACAATGGCGAATAGAATAAAGAGAAAATTATTTTCTTCTTCTGTGCCTTTCCAAGTTTTGATGCCATGTTTTACAAAGAAAAAACAAGCCAAAAATACGGTGTGAACGGAGCCTACCATAATGGCGATATTATCGAACTCCATCTCAGTGCTCATTTAAAGTTAAGGCCGTTTGTTTACCTACAGTTTCACACGAACATATTGCGTCGGCCCGCTTATTAGACGGGAATAAGAGATCAACAAGATTGTTAAATATGGCAACAACAATAAATTTAAGATATTAAAGTACCATTATTTCCATTTCTAGTAAGTTATATATCCTCAAATTTTCAGGAAAGTCATAACTCCCTCTGAACTTTGAAATAAATAAAAAAAATGTATATGTTAATTTTTTTCGAAAAGGGTGATTGCGCGACTTTAAAGGAAAGGGAAGTTCAACTAAAGTCGAATGAAAAAATACGACAGTTGGAACTTGAAAAACTCAATACTAAAAAGATGCGTGAAGAAACCAAAAGGAAGGAAAAAGTCGTGATATTCACGTAACATGTTCCTCCAGACTGATGATGCACCTCGATCAAGACAATAACTTTAACATATATAAACACCTCAATTAATATCCCACAGTTTTCAAAGACGGATATCCAGATAGATGACGTTAATATAGGTAATGGGGTTTTCGGAAAAATCTTGAAGGGATGTCAGTCAAAAGCAACGGATCGCTGTAAAGACCGTTTCTTCGAAGTGCAGTATAACAGACATACTAGCCGAATGTAAAATAAACAATGGTAATGCCTGGTAACCATAATTTTCCATTCATCTTTGGTTTCCTAAGCCCTAGTCGTATAGTATTAGAGTATGTATGCGAAGATGACGGTTCTACATCTCCGACGTTAGCAGGCATTTATTTTATGAAATTAGTGAAGATAGCCATTCATTGTCTTCGCACACAAGTATTACTCCACAACGATCTTCACACACAGAATATTTTAATCCGTAATACATCTTATGTGAAAGTGATAGATTTTGGCAAGTCAAAGCTTATCATTGATCCGGTAAAATACGAAATAGTACCTGGATCCAGCCCTCAGAAAAGATTCAACTCGATCCATAGCGTAATATGCCCGGTTCTTACCAGACCATCGCATCTGATGTTTATTCACTGGGCTACAATGTCGATCAAATCGCGCGTGCTGTGAAGAATGAAGGCATGATACTTCTCGCTTTAAATATGATGTCCAAAACACCTGAAAAGAGACCGCAGATTAGCCGTTGCATTACTGTGTTTTTTAATAAACTTTTATAATAAAAATGTACTTTTTAAACTTTCTTGTAATACAGGTTGTTGCAGGGACATTGGGTGGTGAGATTCACAACTATGACTATTTGCTTTCAAATACGCTAAAAAGTTACTTGATTGAGCGCCTGCCAATTTGATTATTTCTTACAATCACATGGAGGCTATTTGCAGTGTTATTTCGCTATCGAGAAGTTTTCGTGTCTAGCACTGAATTATTTTCAAACTTTAAATTTTAGGGAAATCTTTTAACTTCTTCTCCAATACTGTAAAGTTTGAGTTGCGCCCAGTCTAGCTGGACTCTTTTCGTGGAAAGAGCTAGCGGATAGACTGTACGCTTTCGTGTACGAGTCTAGCACTGAATTCTTTTCAACTTCGAATTAAGGGGAGCTTTGACAATTTTACTGTAAAGTTTGAGGTGCGCCCAGTCTAGCTTGACGCACTGAATTACGGATTAAGCCCCCATCACTTGAATAAGCGCCCACCCTTTGATCAAAAGTTTATAATGAGCAACCAGGGGTGGTTAGCTTTTAACAATTTTGCTAATACTGTAAAGTTTGACTTACGCCCAGTCTAGCTTGACGCTTTCGTGTACGATTCTAGCATCCAGATCTTTTCAATTCGAATTAAGATGAACCTTTGAACAATTACACTATCATATAAAGTTTGAGGTGCGCCCAGTCTAACTTGACGCTTCTCGTGGAAAGAGCTTTCGGATAGAGTCTAGCACCGAATTCCTTTAAATTCGAATTTAGGAGAACTTTGACAATTTCGCAAATACTGTAACATCTGAGGTGGTCCCAGTCTAGCTTGATGCTTTTCGTGGAAAGAGCTAGCGGATAGTGTGCTAGTCTCGCACTGAATTCTTTGTACGATTTTTGAATTATTCTGAACTTCCATTAGAAGTTTTTAATAAGCGCCCAGTGACCGAATAAGCCACCAGGGTAATAGTAGGAAATTTTAATAAACGCCCGTTCAATAAATGATTATGAGATAACAAGACAGCAAGCTGTGATGATGAAACTGATCTAATGACCCTTCTAGTTAAAATTGTAGGTTTAGGTTACACTCTCTAAAGATCGAAACGCAGTGCAAGATCTCCCTTTTTGCAGGAATAGTCTGCAGATTCAAGGTAATTGAACCAAACAACCCTCTCTACGCAATACAATACGTACAACTAACGGTTGCTACACAAAAACAGACAACATAAAAAACAGAAGACAAACATTACGACAACAATACAACAAAGAATTTACTATAAAAAATAAATAAATAAATAAATAAATATAAAACTATAAATAAGAGCACACAACCACCCATGCGCCAGGACTTGTGAACCTGGCAGTAGCTTTCCACATGTGTTACGGGATCCCAACACTCAGCCTTACACGGGTAGTTGTCGCTTTGGACCAGCCATTCGCTTTGGACCAGCCTGAAGTCAGTGGGGTAATCTTCGTGGATGTAATGTCACGGAAACAAGTTAATTGGTAATTTTATAACACAGGTGTTTAGAAGAGAAATTGCTTTATTCATAGCTTCTGTGTCGGGCAATTTGTCTTAAAGTTGTAAATACAAGTCACTAAGTTTGTGAAAAAATAATACGCTAAACATCCTACTACTTTCTTCAATGAATGAAGTGAAAAAAGGCGTACCATTGAGGAAACCTTTTCGAGAAGGCGGATCCCAAAGTCCTTCGTAGTTCTAAAAAGCCCTGCAAGGAACTGTATTCTGAATTTTAAATCCGCTCCAGGAACTCTTCGCGTGACATCACAGGGTGGATAGCCCAGCACTAAGCGACAGTAATTACGTGGCGGATATTTGAGTACTGCTTCCAAAAAGGTTTTGCAGTTCAACCGCCTGTTAAAAATCGGCAGCATACACTTCAATCTGGATGTTTTATGGCGGTTCAAAATAATTTGTTTTTTTATTGTAGATTATACAATATTTCATATAATCGCATGAAATATAAATTAATCTGTTTCGTGATTATAGCAGATCATTTCGTATAATCTGCGAATTTCTTAGAGAGAAAAGGAGTAACTACATCAACTACATCGCAATGCAGATACTAGTATTTTAAGACAGAAAGTTTAATGAAAAAAGGAGGTTTCTCTCCAAAGAATAAGAAGCCGCTAGAGAATGTCTGTATTCTCCCCTCCGTAGGGATAATCCGAAAGCTAATGGATTTCAACTGTACTGAAACAAACGCTTATGAATGTGGAAACACAAGGATTGGTGAAATTCACTCATGCTTGGGATCTGGTGCGGGCCCTTGAGTAAGCATCCCCTGCCTCCTGCAAGACACCAGTCACATTTATTAACACTGTCTGACAAAACCATAAACTTTTGTTAAACTGTTGTCGTATCGTTGTTGCTTTTACCTACTGACACAGAGCCCAGGGCTAAGAGAGGTAAACTTGGAACCCAGCCCTTAGAGAGGTTGTGACAAGGAATGAAAAGCAGCAAACCTGGAAACAGAAAAGCTTTCTGACCTTAGACATGAACACTGGAGGAATCGTATCGTAATGCTTGGGCTGACCAAGAAACCGGCCCTTAGAAGGGTGGACTTGGAACCCAGCGACGGGAACCCAGAAAACCATTACATATCGTCTCGAACTTACACAAGTATTTCACTTCACCACCCTGTCAACCTTTATGCTTGGAAATCTGCCACACACCATTCTTTGGAAGGAGTTATCAATCTTCTCGACATTGCAACTGAAGACCCATCCTAACCAATGAAGAACACACACTCTTCAGTCACCAAAACCTAAAAGCCTTCACGATCTATAGTCTTTCCCACCGTCAGTGGTCTTTCCCACAGTCACTAGACTTTCCCAGTGTCACCAGTCTTTCCTGGCGATAATATCAAACATGATATAAACCTGAGGAGAATAGGAGTAACTACACCGCAATGCAGATATAACTAGCCTTTTAAGACAGAGATGTTAATGAAAAAAAGGAGGTTTCTCTCCAAAGAATAAGAAGGAACTGGAGAACTTCTGTATTCTCCCCTTTACAGGGATGATCAAAAAGCTAATGGATTTCGGCCGTACTGAAACAAACTCCTATGAATGCGGAAACATGAGGATTGGTGAAATTCACTCATGCTTGGGATCTGGTGCGGGCCCTTGAGTAAGCATCCCATGCCTCCTGCAAGACACCACTGTGTTTGTTAATACATTTTTTGAAAAATTTAATGAATTTAATGTCCTAAATGAATGTTCAAATTAACATCATTACGCAATCGCGATGATTAAAATCTGCATTATCGCATCATATTGAGCATAATAAAGTAATAATACAAATTTTATAACTATAATTTATAAATGATTGGGAAAGGTTACACCTTCTAGAAATCTATATTCAGTGCAAAATCTCTCTTTTTACAAGGAAAGTCTGCAGAATCAAGGTAATTGAACTAAAGACCCTCTATAAACATTACATCACAAACACCTACTGATAGTTACACAGTGCTATACAACATAGAAAAAAAAAATATAAAACTATAAATAAGAGCAGACAACCACCCATGGGCCAGGACTTGTGAACCTGGCATTAGAAAGACAAATTGATTCAATTGTTAATGGTAGCAACCAAGTTGTATTTGTTGTTGAAAGACAAATCGTCAGTTGGGTGAGATGGTAGGCAAGCAATTGACTAACTTGTTGTCTTTAAAAAAAGACCCATTTACTGATGTGTATCTTAACAATTGTACAACAAGGAAGTCGCCGCAATTAGAAATCTGAGTTTCAATTGTGGCCTCTTGATGCGATGAACACTGGGGGGCAGAACCAACCAAAGGGGAAGAAATTGGTGAACGAGAGCGATTCAGTAGTGACATATTTAGGACTATAGACTTTACTAGAGGATATGACAAAGAGGACTCTGATGGTAATTGAGGTTTATCAAACCAGCGTTGAGAATAAGTAATCTTTGCGTTGTAGAGGAGAGATTTTCTAGTACGGTATCTTCCCCTGCCTGTACTTCTGTGCCTTCCCTTCACATGCCTTTTCTGGTCACGGCTGTTTCGCTACAGTCAAACTGCGGACAAAATTAAAATGCTTCGACAATTTTTTTTTGAAATTGTATTTTTATCATTTTTTAAATTATTGTAACTTTTTTTGTAATATTTTAATTTTACTGAAATTAAAAAACGGTCTACCTTTCTTCTTATAATAAAATAAATATCTTTCATATGTGTGCTAGGTATTTCGAGTACTTTCGTTGAACAAAACACATAAAATTCGAAAAACATTATTTTTCCGCAAAAAGTATGCCATCTATCCAACCTTGTGCCAACGCCGCGGTGATAGCTACAAACCTAAAATTTGGCACAGGGAGCCTGGTGACGTGGTAGTATCGGTCTGTACCGTGCACCGTCCGTCTCGCAAACTATAAACCACTTAAATTTTAAGTTAAAGTCTTTATTTAGCGCTAAAAAAGAGCGGATAAAGTTGCAAAAGTGGTGCACGACAATACAATGTAATATGATCCCTTTTTTGTTCAAATAAGTAAGTATCTATAGCTATAATAGACACAGACTGTTGGCATCAAATGATTTGTTAGGTATGGTTTTCGTTACAGAATAATCGGAACACCGTGTTTATCACGTCCTCGATAGCCCAAAATGGAGATACGGTTCCGAGTGCGGAAAAAAATAAAAATGGCAGAACAATCGAGACAGCGTTGCTATATACAAACGCACGCTGTTAATAAAATTCTTTTCGAGCGGGACGGCAGATCAAAACCAGCTAAGTGATTCTTCTTTTTTATTGGGAATCCCTGTTTAATTCCTTGAACTTTGAAGGTGCCTGTCTTTTTTAAATTGTTGTAAATATTTAGTTACGTGTTCTTTATGTGTGTGAAGTTTGTATTTTTTCCCCTTGAAGTTCTTTTTAACTAACAACTGGGTATGGGGTCTCAACAGAAGGAATACTTCAGTTCCATTGGGTGGATTCCTGGATTTTTCAGGAAAATTTTCCTTCTGTAACTAGGGTGGGGGATAAATTTAGCCAGAGTTTTTTAGTTTTGTAGTTTTGTACAGCTTTTGCTCCCAATAGGTTTTGATTTGCCTCATTTTGATACATTTAAAAATTTGGCTAAGATATGTAGAAAAAACATGTCAAAAAAAGATTCAAAAATCAGAAACAAAGATTTGCCTTTTTTCCCGACCATACAACTGTCGCGCGCGCCAAATCCACCATCTCCCGATCCCTTCGCTAATGAAAGAATCAGATATGAAACAAGGCTTCAAGATTTGTTAAATAGGAATCAGCAGTTATCTGCTGAGAATGGCCAGTTGGTGGTAAAAATTGAAGACTTAAAGGGGAACTACACGCAAAAATTATTTTTTGATATATTGTTACTACTACCATAAGAAAACGAATTCAACTAGTTTTACTGTTTCATATGACTTCCAAGTGCCAAAAATACGAACCTTATCACCCCAAAATACGGCTAGAAATCCCGACCCCCAATTCCGTAAAAAAAGACTGGGACGAATGTGATGTGTGACGTTGCAACGTGCGGAAAGCGCAATTCTATGCAGTGGATGGTTTAATAAAACAACAAATTTTTAAATCGTTTATAGTTTTGATAAAATATATCTTATATAGCTACTAGCAATTCCTTCTTATTTTATGCTAAAAATGCCAAGTTGCTCAGCTTTCGGTTGTACAAGTCGCTCCACGTTTAACAAAGAGCTTAGTTTTCATAAGATACCTTCAGAAAAATCGAACAACAAACTTCGTAAAAAATGATTGTAAGCGATTAAAAGAGAAGGGTCTTTACCAAAAGATTCTGGTTTTTACATCTGCTCAAAACACTTCACTGATTGTTTCCAGAGGGATATGATAGTAAGACAAAGTTCATCTGGATTTCTTGAATGCAAAAAATAAAGTTTTCTTTGTATTTGCATATATTCACTGGTCATCAAATCCACGCCATTGCATAATTTACGTTCACTTTTATTTTACTAAAATTATTTCACTCGTTTGTTCCCCTTTTCCATTTTTAAATTTATAAATTTAATACTTTAAAGTTAAATTTTCGTCCTGCTCGCCACTTATGCTTATCTTTTCTCGCAAGTCATAAGCAAAGTTTTGTTGTTTTTGTTTTGCACGAATAAAAATCTAATTTCTGACAGGGGGTAAACATATTACTTTGCTAGAGTGAGCTAATGGGTGAACCGATGTCATCAACATTTCGAACATCAAACGAAAGTAAAGCACGTTCTGGAAATAGTCTTCTTGTTCCTGGTGCTGTCCCGATGATTTTTGTATTTACTTCAGAGACTAAAAAAATTGTCCCTTACCCCCTGAATTGTTTCTCATTTAATATGCAAACTTTCCAAGGTGAGGTCTATCACACAAAAGAATTAAAAAAAAGGATGGGTTACTGTTCTCCTTCGTCCATACAACTTCGTTTTTTTTAATCTTTTTCAAAATTATAACGGTTTATCAACGGGAGAGCTGATGCTGTCCAACTAAGGAGCCTTTTAAGGATGCCCACTGCTGCATTTCGTAGGTTAAGGTGTGTTTTAACAAATCTTGGTGCTCCTATTTTGCCATCTGAGCCCAAGATGAGAGTCGAGCAAGTGAAGATGACAAAACATGCAAATGAGAACACTGTTTCTGTGAAGCTAGTTGATCTCTTTGCTAGTGCGGATGATTCTTCCTGCTCGCCTACTCCTGTACTAAGGGTCACTGACTTGAAACAATATGTTACTGATGTTTTTGTAGATCTTAAGACACGTAATCATGTGCGTTTTGATGACTTTGGTGGAGATATTTGGATTGTTTTTGGAGAGGACAAGGGTGGTAAGCACATAAAATTTCACTTTGAATTTGTTAATAGTGTTTCTTCTGGTTCTGTTTATGATGTACATATGTTTTGTTTGTATCAGGCTTCAGATTGTTGTCAGAACATGGCCCGTGTTCTACGACCTTTTCGTGATGTGATTATAGAAATGCAGCAGTCAGAATTCCGTATGGATGGGCATAAGGTTAACGTTTTTCTTGGAGGTGATTTTCACTTCATCGATGATGTTCTTGGTCACCAGGGTTCGTCTGCTTCGTACCCTAGTGTAAAGGACTATGTTGAATTAAGTCACCTTCAAAACCACCGTGGGTTACCTCACACGCCTTTTCAATGTGACATAGCTCGTAGAACTGTTAGAGATCTTGAGGCTAGTTACTTTGAAAATTTGGCCGAGGATCGCACTGGTGGTTTAAGAAAAACTGGTAAGTATCATGAATCTATTGTGGGTGATGTCATTTTTCCTATTACGGATCTAAACAGAGTCGTTCCAAATATTGTATTAGGCATCACCCTTAAGCTGTATGAGCTGTTGTTGAAGTGTGTGCGCAGGTTGGATGCATGCGACGATATGCCCAGCGATAGGTCAGATAATATTGAATGGGTGACAAAATGCGTAGAGCTGCGGGAGAGCGAACAATCCTTAAGGCAATTTAGGGGGTGAATACGTAGACCTGGCCAATTTGACAGACAGGTTAAGTGCAGGGCTAAGACATGATTTTGGTGAGCTTGAAAACATCTCTAAAAACTCCTCAGGAAAAAAAAGGTTTTCAGTAATAAAGATTTTGGATTGTGCGCTGCGGAGGATTGTTTAATAACAAGGTTTGATACTGATGTTAATTGGGTATTATGTGACACATGTGAGAAATGGTCACATCAAGTTTGTGAATTGTTTGGGGAATCTGAAGAGATTACTCTTGAGAGATTTACGTGGCTAAAATGCCCAGGAATAGGTCGATTAGATCTTCATTCGCATTTGGAAAAAAGAATTGATGATCTAAGGGAACTCTTGACGATTCCATTTTAGAATTGGAACTTAGGTGCAAGGTCCTTCAGACTAAGTGTGAAGAAACCATGGGACATCGGGAGAAGCAACTTCTCCAGTGCCTTGATGACATCAAGGTTGCACGACAAGCATACCATGGTAATGTATTTGTTGGCAATCATTGCAAAGTTGTTCTGAGAAATCATGTTCGCCTTTGTGAGACGATTGCTGACAATGCAGATCTTCACGAACGATTTCTTTGTGTGTTTGGTTTATTTAGTCAGATTCAACCACTTCTTTTTTGAAAACGATTTTTAACCGATCCCGAAATAGATGCCTTAGAGAGATTTTGTAATTCATTTGGTGAGGCCTTTCCAAAACACTTTCCTGAGGAGACAATTACACGCAAACTACATGAGTTAGTTTTTGATGTGCCACGATTTGCAAAAATGCATCGCACTTTGGGACTTCTGAGTGAAGAGGAGGGTGAGAGCTTGCACAACTCAGTAATAAGGAAGAAGACAGTTGTACGGGGTTCGAGATCAGGACCTGAAGCTAACGTTGTTATTGCAACGTCAGGAATTGTGGAGCAAGGCCAATAGGAAGCTTCAGATAGGGTTAGAGCGTGTGTGTGTTCCCTGCAAGGGGAACGGACAGACAATTAATTGTGACATAACAAAACAGCAAGCTGTAATGATGGAACTAGTCTACTGACTCTTTTGTTTTTGAATTGTAGAGGTTACAGCCTGTAGAGATCTATATTCAGTGCAAGATCTCCCTTTTTGCAAGGATAGTCTGCAGAATCAAGGTAATTGAACAAAAGACCCTCTATAAACATTACATCACAAACACCTACTGACAGTTACAAATTGCTATACAACATAGAAAGAAACAAATAAATATAAATATAAATATAAAACTATAAATAAGAGCAGACAACCACCCATGCGCCAGGACTTGTGAACCTGGCCGTAGCTTTCCACATGTGTTACATGGGAAGGGTAAGTGTCCTTATTGCGGCCACTGTAAATAATAAATGTATAAATTGATGTTCCTATTTATATTTTATTTAAATGTATATACTGTATAAATTAAGAGAGTTAATATATATCTATTTATATATCACGAAAGATAGTTACAATGATGTAGTTTGTATTCTCTTTAGTTCCAGTAAACAAGTTCAGTTCCTTTTACAAAGTTTAGAGTTATTATTATGATCTTCAAAGTATTCTGCACAACGGTAACACTATAAATCCATTGTCTGGCTCACTGTTGCTTTGGTACTTGCAAATACTGTCTCCTTATAATCTAGAAATAATTAGACTGTCTTATTTTAGATTTAGATTTCTGCGTGGAAGACTTCAAAGATTAAATTACTACAATGTATATATATTTAGATTGTTTAAATTAGAAAATATTTTATTTACAAAATAGTTCTGTAAATTTTTAAAAAATATATATATTTTGTACACTATGCTAACACTAGTACTTTTTTCGGACATGTTATATTTTTAACTTAGAAACTTAAAAATGCCTCAGGATTAAAACAATTAGTTCTTTTCACCTGTTAAATTAAGCTTGTAAATTAAATTTGTATGCAAAATAGCGTTTTTCACGTATTTGGTCCCAAAACGTCAATTCGGACAATTTTGGACGGATCATAATTTCATTAAGGCACTCTAGATTAGAAACAATAAGGTTTCCAAACCCAGCAAACGAACTTATAACAGTAACTGTGGTCCTAAATGGCCTTTTTTCCAAAGATTTCTGATAATTGCCCAAAAAGGCTCAAAATATCAATTCGGACACTTTCGGACACATAATAATTTCATTTAGGACACTTCAGAATGTCTCAGGGCTAGAAACGATAAGGATTCTCAGCAAATTGACCCGACCTTTAAATTGAAATATGGCACTGTTGGCTGTTTTTCGTAAATTTAGCGTATTGCCCCCCCCCCTCCCCCACCCAAAAAAATACCTTTGGACGATTTCAGACAGTATAAAAATTTATTTACTTTTATTCTGAATATCCCCTCTAACCTATGGATCGTAAAAAATATCTTATCCTGGCCTAATTTTCCAGATATTGTGGAAGAAGTCGCTTTAAGTTACGTTTTTGGGGACGTTTTTCGACATTTAAAAAAAATTTTAATGCTAATATGGACAATTTATCTGAGATTAATATCCTTTTTACAGAAAGTAAAAATCTTATTTCGTTCTTGAGATATACTGGTTTTGCTGACGGGGTATATTGTTTTTTTTCCGCAGGCCATTTTTGTCCGCGCTGAAACAGCCGTGGTGCCTGCCATGCTTTGCACCCCTGCCTTGCTGATTCCTCTTCCTGTTTTCTTGCCTACCTACGCCGTGCCTTTTTCTTGCCGTGCTTAATGCCTGTGCCTTCCATGCCTTGCCTACCCTTGCCCTGCTGATTCCTTTTCCTGTTTCCTTGCCTCCTGCCTTTGCCGTGCCCTTTTCTTGCCGTGCTAAATGCTTTTGCCTTGGCAACCTCTCTGCAACCCTTTCTATATTGATTGCTTCAAGAGTCTGTCCACTTTTGTAAAAAGGTGTTTTTGTCTTTATGTCAGGAGCTTTAGAGGAAAAGAACCTCTACATGAAATGTCTGTGGCTTGCGTAAACTTTTTACTTTTATGCATGGTCCTTCTTCTTCTTCTAGCTATGCCTTTCCGATTTGAAAAAACAGTGTTTTATTACACTAGCTCGCAGATGCTAGGGTATTAAAATACAGCTGTCCGTCCCAAAATGGAAATTTTTGGCTCTCTGAGCACCGAACGGGATTTAACGTGAGTTCGAGTCACACCTTCGTTACTAACTTAGTGATGTTTCTTTCTTCTTGGTTCAGCTTTTTTATTCCCTTGCTTACTTCCCTAATGTCAACAATAATAATATTGTTTTACTATCAAATTGTATTTTTAGTGGATTATGTACTCTAGTAGAGCAATTCGCTGTTATAGCATAGAATATTTTTGAGATATCTTTGAAAATAGTCTCAACTGGTCAATGTATGTGGCGCAGTGGTAGCGTGTTTGTCTTCTGACCATGGTAGTACGAGTTCGAACCCTGGTAAAATCAGTGGATTTTTTCTTCATTATTTTCGTTTTCACTTTCCTTTTTATCTTTCTGTTGAGATGTCTTTTCACGCCATCAATCCTATTTTTTGTACATTATTTGCATCAACCAATTTCACAACCTTGCTCATTTTGTGAGCAGATCGATTAATCGAAGATCGATAGCAGCGCGGGCGGAATGATTCTAAAATTCAATGGATCTGGAAAATGTTATACAACTGAATGGGTAAACTTGGAAAAAAAATCGAGTTTTCGGTTATAGTGTAAAAATACTGTAAAAATCTATAGGAAAAAAGCCATATCTCAAGTTGTCGATTTCAAAACATCGGCCCGGAAATATTTCTCTCGTCATTTCATCGGGAAACCCGGACTTCTCTGAAATGTGTGCAAAACTCGAATAAAGATGAATTATATCATTGTAAACCCTTATGCCAAAAAGAATCAAACGTCATGACAGGCTGGCACTGTCATTAGGTTGACCCACCGCAGCAATGATCTGTGTAAGGCTGAGTGTTGGGCGCCCTTAACACGTGTAAAGCTACAGCCAGGTTCACAAGTCCTGGCGCACAGATCGTTGCCTGCTTTAGTTTACATTTGTTCCGTTAGGAATTATTTTAAGATTTATCCGTTTAAGGATAGTTTCGTCATAATAAGTTTTATTTATTTTACGTGTGCCTATTAATTCAGTTTGAATTGCCTAATTGTTTTGTTTGTTGTCTTTTTATGTTTATTAGTATTTTGTGCTTTACCACTGTTTTACGCGTCCTGTTTAATGGTCAATGTATTTTTTCTGACAGAATCCTTGTTAAAAGGGAGGGTTTTGCTATTATGCAGAATCTTCAGAGGGTTACAACCTCTAATAATTAACCAGCCGTCATTAGACAAGCTATATCACAACAGCCAGCTGTTTTGTCATTCATCAGAAAAGCAGTCATTTTCTTGAATTGGGGCGAGATGAATGTGGGATGACGAAGAGCATTTCCAGAGTAGCTTTCGCTCATAGGGCGAAAACAAATATCGGATAATATTTGATAAACGGCTCAAAAACACGTGAAATACAGTAGAGACCGCCATATTAGTTTTTCGAGTTTGGCTGTTGAAGTCGCTGAGGAAAATAGAAGAAGTGAAAGTGTATTTTTTAATTTGTTTTCAATTTTACTCATCATTATTTTTTATTATCATTTTCATCACTTTATTACTTATTATTTTGCCCCTTCTTGGCAATACGAGAAACGTCACTTGCCCGGATTGAGGGAAACGTCGCTAGAAACGCGACTTGAAATCAAACTCCACTGATACAGTGGCTTAAAATCAAACCACAAATTGTGGTTCTTAATCATTGTCAATTATTGTTAATCGAAATTTTAATAAATTATTTTATCGAATAAAGCTACACATAGCATCTTATCTACTGCAAGCTTCACGCTACACTTAGCGCACATTCTCTCTACCACCACCCTACTACCTACTCTGGCTGCTCTCTCTAGGCTAGGTGTACTGTACACAAATATGATATCAATAGAAGCCTACAGATCTGCAATTGGTGCCTTTTATGGTACATGCAAAAATGCTAGTCGGATGAAAAAGATTGCGCAAAATGCTGGTGAACTTGTGCAAAACTATGGCTTTCGGGACGTGGTAGTACAATTATTAGGCCTTGCAATAATTTTGATGATTACATTGTGCAAGATCAAACTCCTCTTGCTTGCACAAGCAGGTGATGTTGAGAGTGACCCTGGTCCTGGAACATACAATGTTTTGAAAACTGTCAAGGCATCTTCTCATCAGGGTGACGTAAAGTTCGGAATTTCTGCTGGTTTGCAGTGCTTATGTAATTGTTTGTTTTCTATAGCTTTAAGTACACATCGCCGTATTGCTTTATGGACCGCACATGATTTAGATCTTATTCTAACCAAAGGTAATGAAATATATTGTATACTAAATGTCACAGGACCACTTTCCATTCCTGAACTCCCTACTGTCATTGATTTTGCTGATAACCACTTCGATGTACAAATGTTGCACAATGAAATAGGTTATATTCAGTCCCCAAATGAAAGATTTTTAACAACTTTATTTGGATCCAGAAATGATGATGTAGGTGATGGCTTATTATTAATAATTGGCGGATTTACGGTGGGAGTTTTATGGACTAAAAAGAATTATTTTTTATTTGATCCACATTGTCGTGATCAAGATGGGTCTATACCAAATAATAATACTGGTACTTCAGTTTTGCTCAAATTCTCCTCATTACTACAAGTGGAAAAATACAATTGTTCAACGTATTTGCCTTTAACACAAGGGACACCTTTGCAGTATGAAGTGCAATTTACTAGGATATTGAAAATTGGCTCTGAAACCAGTAATACTTTGAAAAGAAAATCTTTCCCAGCCATGACTACACCTGATTCAAAACGGAAAAAATTGTACCGTGAGCAAATAAAAAATTCAACAAAACATGAAAAGGTAAAAGAAAAAAATAGGATGCAAGATAGAATTGAAGCATTCAAGTGTAAAATTTCTGAAGGGCCATTTTACATTTGTGTTTGTTGTGAGAGACTTCATTACAGGGATTCTGTTGTTCTCTATGATGCTAACCGCTATTTAATTGATGTAGAAATCCACACTATGCTTGTGTGAAGTTACGACTCCAACTACTATGTGTGCAAAACATGCCATAAGAAGCTTCTGAAGGGAAAAACACCTTGCCAGGCATCATGGAATAAATTGACTGTGAATATCCAACCACTAGAATTATCGTCACTGAATAAATTAGAGCGAATCCTCATTGCAAAAAGGATGTAGTAATAGCTCCAGGTGAAGGAAATAAGCCTTTGAGCATATTACTGGACAAACAATGTGAGGAATTGGCCTTTCCATATCTGTTTCCCCATGGACATTTTGGTTACAATGTAGAACGTGATGTACGTTTGAGTGCAAGTAAATATTTTAATCAGCGATTATTGAATTACAAAAGGCGCTTTGCATCAGATATAGATTACATATTTTTTGCACATTCTGTTCTTCAGCAAATGCAGCTTTCCAGTCAAATAAATATAGCTTTAAAAAAGGTTAAAGGCTGTCCTCTGATTTCAAGGAAAATGCAAGTTCATTCATTGCAGCAGATAAAGGATTTCATTTTATGAACACGATCAAGGGAACACCAGCATATTGGAAAAGATTCCTTCTAGAAATTCTAGCAATGGTGAAACAGTTGGGATTGCCAACATTTTTTATGACACTCTCTTGCGCTGATCTACGTTGGAATGAATTAGTGAAAATAATTTTGAAATTAAGTGGTGGCACCATCACTGAAGAAGACTTAGTTAATTTATCCTATCGTGAGCGATGTGATATATTGAATATGGATCCAGTGTTCATGGCAAAACATTTTCAATATCGAGTTGAAGTGTTTTTCAAAGAGATTGTTATAAATGGTCCGCTAGGGAAAGTCACTTATTATGCTATCAGGGTTGAGTTTCAATTTAGAGGAAGCCCTCATATACATTCATTTCTATGGGTTATAGGTGCCCCAAAGTTGTCCAAGGAAAATAAGCAGGAGTATATTGATTTTGTAGATGCCATCATTAAGGCTAACATACCTGATGCTGAGGAAAATGAGGAATTACATAATCTTGTTAAAACATTTCAAATCCACGCCCATTCAAAATCATGTCGAAAATACAAGAACATTCCCTGTAGGTATTCATTTGGAAATTTTTTTACAGCAAAAACTATTGTTGCTGAACCTCTAACAGTTGACATGGATGAAAAAATGAAATCAAGAATATTAGAGCAAAGAGAAAAATTGCTAGGAAAGGTCAAAACATACATTGATGAAAATCTGAATCCTTTTAAAGTCAATTTCTTAAATCCTGAGAAAGAAGGCTTTTGTCAATTAGATGATATACCAACTATTTTAGCAAAACTTGGTATCACCGAACATGAATATTATAACACGCTAGCTATATCTTCTGATAATGACTTTCAGTTGCATTTGAAGCGGCCACCAAATTCATGTTTTGTAAACAATTATTTCATCGAAGGCCTGAAGGCGTGGGAAGCTAATTTAGACATTCAAGCTGTTTTCAACCATTACAAGGCTGTGCTTACATGTGTGCTTATTTTTCCAAATCTGAAGATGAAACCTCTGAAGCGATGAAACATGCTGCCACAGAAGCAAAGGAATTACAGAAAAGTAAATTTGAACTAATGAAAGATATCGCTAGGGCATATTCAACGAAAAGAGAATGTTCAGTTCAAGAAGCAGTTTACCATATCATGCCTGAACTATGGTTGAGAAAAACATGTCCCGGTGTTACATTTGCTAATAGTAATATGCCACAAAATCGTTACCGAATTTTTCGTTCGGAAGATGAAATTAAAGAATTACCCGAGGACAGTATTGATGTATTCAAGCATAATATGATAGACAGATATATGGATAGACCTGATACGAATTTCAAGGGTGGAAAATACCGTATTATTGATACACTTTGTTACGCACAATTTTTAGCTAATTATTACGTTAAATCAAAGCCAAATGATAACCAAAATGATAACCAACCTGAGGTTTTAGTAGATGACCTGATGGAGGAAAATTATTCATCTCTTTTACTACCTAAAACTGTTCCTTTAATGTCATCAAAGGTAACCCTATCATGTAGAAAAGTTAAAGCTGTTTTAAGAATGCATTGTCCAAAAATAGATAAACATCCTGAAGGTTTTGCGCACCATCATTTGTTCATGTACTATCCGTTTCGAAATGAATCTGAATTGAAAGGACAGGGATCTGGCACTTACATGGAAAAACTGTATGAGCCTGGAGTTCTGGATATAGTTAACTGCAACAAACAAATTATTCAGCCATACGGAGAATTGGTAGAAACTGCTTTAAATAATCTTCGTAGTGATTTGTTGCAAAATCCTGATGCCTTTTCTCAACAGGAAAATGACGAAGTAGAGCAAATGCTGGCTGCAACAGAAATGTTAGAAAAGGACATCGACGATGATGATGACGATTCAGATCAAATACAGAATAATAACAATACATCATCTTTATCAATAACTCCTACTTTTCTTGGTGATGACGAATTGAATAGTCTGATACGATCATTGAATAAAATTCAAAGATTAATTTTCAATGTAGTAAATAAATGGGCAAGAGATTTGGTCAAAAATCGAAATTCACAAGTTAGACAAAAAAATGAACCATTATACATTTTTTTAACTGGAAAAGCTGGCTGTGGAAAATCACATCTGATTAATACTCTTTTTCAATCAGTTACGAAAACTATTAGTTATCGTGGTAAGGATCCTGAAAAACCTCGGGTTTTGTTGTTAGCCCCCACTGGCATTGCTGCTATTAATATAAATGGAAATACAATCCACTCTGGATTGAAAATACCTATAAATGTTTTTGGCAAGACTGTACCCAGGCTAACTGATCAAAAAAGGTCTACTTTGAGAAATAATCTTTCAGAAGTTCAATTGATCATAATAGATGAGGTATCAATGGTTTCAAACAAACTGTTACTTTACATACATCAACGTCTTGTAGAAATATTTGGTTGTCCTCCAGAAATGCCATTTGCTGGAATTAGTGTACTATTTTCGGGTGATTTATATCAACTACCACCCATAAAAGCAGCACCTGTATATGCATTGTACAATGGTAATAATGTCATGCAAAATGTTGACCTTTTATGGAGAAAGTTCCAGTTGGCTGAACTGGAGGAAGTTATGAGACAAAAAGGTGACAGTTCTCTAATTGATGTATTGAATAAAGTGAGAACAGGAAATGTTGATCCTCAGTGTGAAAATTTACTTAAATCGCGCTTTATTGCTTCTACTGATCCAAATTATCCCAATGATGCTCTTCATATATTCGCAGAGAATTCTCCTGCAAAGAAACACAACGAAGATATGCTGGGAAAAAACAATAACACCTTGTATAATGTTGTTGCATTGGATAGAATGCTCAAAAATGTTTCACGTGCACAAATTAATAATGTTTTGAACAAAAGTCAAAGTGAAACAGGTGGACTCGCAGCAGTGTTGACGATAAAAGTAGATTCAAGAGTTATGTTGACATCAAATGTAGACATTGAAGATCGATTAATTAATGGCCAGGTTGGCACAGTTAAAAAAGTGGTTTCCAACACTGAAGGAAATGTAGTGAAAATTTACGTTAAATTTGATGATGCCAAGGCTGGAAATAATGCTTCTAAAAAAGATAATTATGGTAAACAACTTGGTTTAGTGCCTATTAGCAAAATATCTGTTGATATTATTTTGAAGACTAATAAACCTTCTTCTCCTGTGATAAAAAGAACACAGTTTCCTTTAATGCTTGCATGGGCATGTACAATTCATAAGGTTCAAGGATTGAGCCTACAAAAAGCAGTTGTAAGTTTCGATCTAGAACGTCAAAGAGGGTTCAAATGTGGACAGATGTATGTTGCATTAAGCAGAGTAACATCAACAGAAGGGATGTATTTGACTGGCTCGTACAAATCATCAGCTATCAAAGCAGATCCAAGTGTAACAGATGAATATGAAAGGCTTAGAACTGAGAATATATTGAATCCAGTAGAATGTATCGATCAGACTGAAAATTCTATAACTATCACCCATAAACATGCAACTGATATTTTAGCTGACAATGAACTCATAGAAAGCGATATACTAATGATAACAGAATCACAGCTGTTACCTAATCAGCCAGTTGATGAAATTGAGCGTATATTATGTGATTTCAAACTTATTTACAATAACAGTCAAGATAAGTATCAAAGTTTAGCGATGTGTTATCAAGATTCAATTGTTTCGACTGAAGGCATGCATTCACCAGGAGTGAGTCAAGTTTCATTCAGAAAATCCAGTTTCAGTGATAACAACATAACAGCTGTATTACTTTACAGAAAACAGTCATGGCTTATTCCATCTTTTCTTGATGGTCCTACACAACTTTTATATGATGATATAGACATAATAATGGGAGATTTTAACATAGACGCGTTCAAAAATTCAAATGAAGAACTGATGAATGTACTTGGTAACTATGAAATCATTGTAAAATCATCCATCTGGTGGACTCATTTATCTGGTGGACTCATTGATCATGTATACATTAAAAAAACGTTGCTTGATCAAGTTGATGTTAATAGCATAGTACATACACTTCATTTTTCAGATCATGATGCAGTGAAATTTAGACTAACGATGAAAGAAATCCGAGAGAAAAATATATACAAAGCCTTTGATTATGGGCTCAAGATCACCTCCTTCAGAGAAGGGGGCTTTTTAATTTCTTTTTTTCAAATGGAGAAAAGGTGAGGGACGGTTCGGGTTATATCGAGGAGGTTTTTACTGCTCTACTGCATACAAGAAAACTTGTGTCCTCAAATAATTATTATTTTTTTTGCAAATCGCTATAACTATGTACATAGAACCTTTTCTAGAAAGGATTGTTTTTTCAAAAAGTATTTTTCTGTTTTCATAAGTGTATTCATTCTATTAATCTTATGACCCTCACCTTTTCTCCAAATACTGGATACTACTACTAGTTTTCTGGACAATAATTTTGCTGAATTTTCAATACACAGAATGTTTGCACTGAAACTACCTATTTCATCTTTTTTACAATTTTTAATAATTGCTTTCACCAAATCGTTTCTTTTTGTTTTGCAGTTCAAATAATAGTAGCATCCAGTCTTTTCTTTAATTAAATTGTGGTTTTCATTATACAGAATTCTTCAAATATTTATATAAATTTATTGTTCAATTAATTCATTTTTTGTAAAATATGCTTTTTGCTGCGTATGTTTTTGTGTTTTGGTTAAAACCATACTTGTTTCACACGACTTCTATTCTATTGATTGTGTCTTTCAGATAACTGTGAATAAATGATGCTAATTTATATTTGATGTGAATGAATATTTGTTGAAATGGTAATTATGGTATGGTAAATATGGAATGGTTATAATGTTGATAACTGGTATATGTTGTGTGAAGAATTCAAAGAAGTTGAATATTTTCATCATATACGTTGATCGAACAGTAAAAATGTGACACCTGTAGCACAATTCTATCAAATAATGTGGAGAAAAAATTACATCAAACTCCTCTAACATCTTGCTGACTTACGTATAAATCCTTCAACCATGTATTTCACTTCTTCATGAATCAAAATGCATTGCGATCTTCAGTATACTTGAAATAATTTGAATAAATGATCTGACTCTCACAAATTTCGATTTGTACACATCAATAATTGACAAAGAATTTATGCTATCAATCAGAATATGTCAAACATAATTCATTAACATTGTACACATGAACTTACTCAGTCGCATCCAACATCCGGTTACTTGTATGCAATATTGTATTGTGCATGTCGTGAATTCGATAAATCCTTGTAATGAAAACAATAGTCACGTATATAAAAGAGCTGTCATAAAAAAACTTCATAGCTGTTCATAAAAGTTACTGATGAAAATACTGTAAATTCCACTCTTTGGTTATTCAATCATAGTTTGCATTGATGAACTTTAAAATTCATCCACACACACTGTTATTGTATCACAGGTGGCCATGTTATTCAAATTTTTTTATTGAACAGAACACAACATTTATCCAAATGGTGCTACGAGGAAGATTCATGTATGCCTTATTGCCTTGTGAAAGTGCATTGAAGCATGAACAATATGTTCACTTGTGGTGTAATATATCATTCAATATCAAAGTAAATGTTTTATGTATATAAACCAATCCATTTTCTTTCTTCTAATAGTATTTGTTAAATCTTTTCTTGTAGTATTCAATTTTTTCTTCATTAGTTCTAAGAATTAAATCGGATGAGAATGACATTCAAAACAACATTCGAAAATTCTACGACAGTTGATAAAAAAAAATTACAAAGAAGGTAACATAACAAGTACAATACTCGATTGTTGTTCTGTAGCATTTCTATACAAAATAAGGTTTTCCATGAATTGCCTAATTTTGAATGTTGTTAACATATATATTTTTCTAGACCAAGAAGCTGAAAATATTTTTTACTCTTTGCATATTGCCTATAGTAGTTATATTAGTTTATAGTATGAAGATATTGTCAAGGTATCAAGCCGAAAAACGGATGATGCTATTGTATTTATGATATCGAGTATTAAACAAATGAGATATTTTAGTAGTTGTAAGATGTTGAGAAATCAGAATTCAGAATAATTATTTTTTTTTGTATAATTTTTTGTGTATACTCCACTACAACACAATTGTTCAAGAGAATTAAATCAATGACTATTCGGGTTTTTTTAAACGTGCCATCGTGTCCTTTATTTTTGTGATTGAGAGTTTTCCTTTTCTGATCTATTGAACATGTATTTTCAAAGAAAGGTTCTGTTGTTCCTCTTGTTATCAGGGCAACTGTAATCAGATTTATTGTGATTTTGAAGTATTGAATATTTGACATTAAATGTAACTTACCGACAATTACATTATGTTATATTACATACTGTTATAGTGATGCGATTCAAAATTGTACGTTTTTTGTAAATTAATGACAAAAGCCGTCCATTGTACCATATAATATACAAAAATATACAAATTGATCCAATGTAATGATTGTGTAATTCATGTCCACGTGTTTCCTCAAATAATTATTTTTTTAAGCTGCCTAAGAATACGAGTTGTTTTACGTACGTCTTCGTTTGTTTTATGAAACAGATGTATTTTATTCACTCACCCGGCTCAAAGCATGATATACAAATTAAAAAAATTTCAGACCAATTTGCACTCAGGAAACAAAGTCAAAATGACCATACTAGGCACGAGCATCGACATATTTTCAAGCGCTTCTTCGTTTGCACAAGAAAGGAGAAGGAAGCTCTGAAAATGACTTGAGATATGAGTGAGCAATAGTATCGCACCTCGGCCCTTTAGCCTATTTGACGCCGCCCCATTGATTTCTCGAGCTGGTGCGCCCGACAGTTGCGAGGATGGTCATAGAAATTCACGGTGTATAGCATGCTCAAAATGCAACTTCGTTCCCAGGGGCACATTGAAACTTTTCGACGTTGGGACAGCGTTTCTAACATATATGAAACGCCGTCCTCCCAACGATTTTAAAAATCTTTACTTCACAAAGTTGCATATCAACAACCTCGAACCCAGGGCTGTGCGATCTCTCCCTTCCAAAGCTCTGTGCCGATACTTGAGATTTCCCTCCCAAACGGACGTCTCAACACCTGTTTGAAAAAGCTGATTTGAAACATTTTACTGCGGAATGACGAGAAAGAAAATATGAAATTCCGAAACCTTTCACCCTGCTAAGGGCTTTTCATTTATTTGATCACATTACTTTTCGCAACCTTCTCGTTGCTCGAGAGTCTCAGCCAGAGCTGAAAAAAAGCAACACGCCAGGGCGAATGATGTTTTGAAGATGAATATGTGGTTTACGTCGTTATGATGGTAATTCCCCTGCCTGAGGCCCTGGTTTCAGAAAAACTGGGATTCGAAATCGCATTTTGGTGTACGTATTTTTCAGAGCCTGACCCCAGGACCGAGGCCTTGTGTACGGGGGTTATGTAAACCAAGTTTTTTTCTGTGAAACCTCATTGTTGATTAATCTGAAACTTTTTACCTGTTATTTATGAATTTACAGTTTCATCGAAAATTGGTATTAACACAAGTCTTTTTCCTGTTTTGTGTACGAAATTTTTGCAGTTACTTCTAAATTCTAATTCTACTTCTAATTTGAAAGGTGAATCTGTTTTCTGATTGAGTTTTTATAGCAAAATCATGGAAAGCACTAACTGGTAGTCCCGATAGCCAGACTATTTTTTCTCTTTCTTTCCCAATTTCAAAGTGAAACTAATGCTATGAAACATACGTTGATAAAGTTTCCTGGAAGACTCAGGTATTTTTGTCAAAGCCTTGTTTGTTGAGAGTAACTTGTTTTCCGATTTCTCAATGTTGGGTGATTAAGAATGGGCGCTGGGTCTTCTGGATGTATTGGCGGGCTGGTGTCGTTGGCTGAAATCGTTGGCTGAAATCTTTTCAATTTTGGTATGTTTGACATAGATTTATTTTGCAATAAGATTATGAAGCCTCCGAAAAAGCATCATGGTTCTGTTGATCACCCTAGTAATAGAGCTTATAGTACTTTTTTATATATTAGCCAAGCCTGATCAATTCAACACTTCAACATCTGCGACAAGTGACAGAATTTCTACTACATCATCAGGAGATGCGAGCAGTAAAAAAGCTGTTAGTTCTTCTACACCTGCAGCGAGTGACAAAACATCTGCTACAACGTCAAAAAATTTGAACAGTGAAACTGATGGTAAGCTTTTGTTTCTCTGGTTATTGTGACAAATTTTGTTGATTCACTCTTAAGATTTTTTGAGTGCGAAGTAAACTAAGTGTTTCATTTGAGATATCCTTGTACTTATTCTAGCGGCCTAGGCTACAAGGCCTGGTTGTATAAGCGTATTGTTCTCATTTACCCTGGGTTTTGACGGTTTAGAGTAGACTAATTTTCCCTCGCTTGAAAAAACTGCTTAGTAATCATCTTTTTTTCAACTCTCATCATCTTGGATGTACATTGAAGTAAATGTATACTCCAGCTCCCCAGGCTCCTAATGTACAATACCCAACGAGTGAAATATTGCTAAACATATAAACAATGCAGTCATGAGATGAGTTAAAGTTTGTTTTTTCTTTGTAGTTTTTACTCTATTTCATGAAATTGCAAAAGTTCATATTATGATCAAACCCTTCTTGAATTTAATTTTAATTATTTTTTTCAATACAGAAAATGAGCAAACAACTTGAACTGAGGCCTACCCAAAATCTCCAAATTGTAATCAATGTCGAGAAATAAGTTCTACTTTTATGTTCCCCTAGTTATTATGAATATATTGTTTATAAAGTTTTAAAACAAAAACAAAGTTTTGGGTGGATGATGTTATGGTGTCCCGGGGCGATTTCCCCTTTGAACACCAGAATACTCAAATATTTCTTTCTACAATTTTTATCGTCGCTAAAAAGACATGGAAATTTCTTATGACCTTCAACTAACTTGAACATAGTGGTTAATTCATTGATTTTCATATCGAAATGGTGGAGCCTGGGGTAGTTTAGAAAGAATACCTGTCACTCTTCCCTGCTTCGCTCTCTGTTCTGTTAAATACAAAAGTGATGACGTCAGCACAAAATTTATCAACTTTTGTCGTTTTTCGACCTTCTAAGGACCATATCTCCAATCCAGCCCTCTGAATCCACGAAAATTTTGCCGACCTGGGAATTTATTCAGGTCGGCATTGCCGTTCTGAGACACTTTGAGGGTCGGCATTATCTACAGTATCACGCTGTGTGTAATACGAATTAGTGCTACATTTTATTTAAAACAGTACTTTCGACGATCGCTTGGATGATAAGACAATACAATATGCAGCCTCTCTCTCATGTGCTTTACATAAAATCCCCAGCGTGATTCTTTTTTATAATCGTGTTTTTCGTTAGTGATAATGGCCTTACGCACTGAAGAATTATTATTACAATTAACACTTATTTTTACTTGGTGAGTGTAACTAAAATAATAATAATTCACTTAGTGTTTATGGCCTAACACACTAAAGAAATTTTAGTGCAATTAGTTCTTTCTTGTACTTGTTGAGTTCCAACTGAAGCAATAATCATTTCAATAAGCAACAATGGCCTAACGCACTGATTAAATTATGGTTACACTAGAACCCTTTTTTCTAATTTAAAGTAAATATTAAACTAGTGGAAAATAACATTCTTTTTCAATTGAATTTTCATAATAACATGCCTACATAATATTTTTCACATGTGAAATGTTTTTTCTGAATGAAATGTTTTTTCTGCATATTTTAAATCCTTTTGTTTATTAAAGAGTTGCGCACACCTGTTGCACACACTGTACATGTAGACGGGTGATATATTACAAACTTCAAACAATTTAAAATATTATCAACGGTGGAGGGTGCTCCGTTTTTATATTAGTATATTAATATAAGCATTGAATAGTCTCTTCTCCTAACTAAAGTTAACGAGTTCTGAACCATTATTTTTTCTAATGATATATAATGAATTTTGACAAATATTTTTAAAAAATTATCAACGGTGGAGGGTGTTCCGTTTATTTTATTACATAAACATCAAATATATTTCTTCCTAAATAAAGTTGACAATACTTTTAAATGTGGAATGTTTTGAGTTTAAGTCATGCCTAACATTGTTTTTATGCTAATAAAGATTATGTTCAAAAGATTAAACAAGAAGTGTTTGTTTATTTTTTTCTACGAATTATGAAGTAATATTTTCATCGTAATAGAAGTTTAATTAACAATGTTTGCAATGTTCAAATAAAAATTGGTTGATCCAATTAAAGTGCATATAAAGGTTATAAGAGACTATAAGAATAGCTTTAATAATAAATTGATTTAGTAAATTCTGATGAATTTTTAGTGAAATTACCAAATGACGTCATCAATGAGATACACCTTTTTTATAAGCATAGTGTATTTTTAGTCCAGCCTCAGTATTCCCTATTGTTATGCTGTGCATCTTGTGAAGAAGTTGACATTGAGGTGGTGTTTTAAAGTGAAAATTCATAAAATGACATATATATAGAAATTCTAAAGTGGTACTTAATACATTTCAGACCCTTCATTTATTTTTGCATTGTTAATGCAATCCAGTGTCCGTGCCAAATATAAAAATGGCATCTGTTATTTGTAATCCAGTTTCATATTAATAGAAATCAAAACGAGGTTGTAGACATGAAAAAAGTGTTGGGACAGAGGGATTAATGAATTTTACTACCGAGCAAGTTCGAGGCGGAGTTCCTATTCGTACATTCGCTTTGAGAAAACCAAGACATAAAATTCTTTTTTCCCAAACTTTTCAATTTTTTCGCCAACCACCGAAACACAAGTTGAATAATGACACGTCAACTGAAATTTGTTTGCTTTTTTTTTAGCTATTTGCTTCATACATGCAGTCAGTCCGGTGAAAAAAGCTTCGACTAGTGGTGCACAGTACTTCAATTGCCTTCTTCAGATGGAGAAATCTTCGAAAAAGCAGTCTGCTTCTCGCCCACTAAACGGAAAATATTCGGCGAAATAATGGATGCCAAGTCGCCAGTGAAAATCAGCAAATTTACTCATTCCAGAGAAGACATCGTTCTCAATGATTCAACAAAAGTTAAGTTACTTGATTCTCAAATGGTTTCTTTTCCGCACAATTCAAATTTGGTGAAAAATGCAGTGGTCATTTTGCAGGAAATGAACACTCTTGCAAGCGGCCAACTGGTTAACACACAAGTTGAAGTTGCTGAAGTTATGGAAGTAGTGACACACCAAACAAAAGGTGGCCCTATTGACAAGCAGGAATGTTTAGTTCGAGATACCAATCAATGTAGAAAACTGTTCTTGTATGGCAATGATGTAAATAGTTTATCGGTTGGAAAGACATACCATACCTTCTGAAAAACCTGCGTTTGCATGTTTTCAGAGGTAATTACTACCTAAACACTACATTAGCGGAAAAATTTCAGTTCGAAGAAAAGAGTGCATTTAAGAAGCTTTGTACAACTGCTGACAATGAGTCAACATTGACCAGTTCTACAATAATAGGGAAGATAATTGGTGTTTCCAAGGTGGTACAACTCCTTCTGTGTCCAAGTTGCAGAAGGAGAACTACAGCTGCTACTGAAAAAAGTGTCCACTGTGATAAATGTAACTGCACAATTTTATCAACAGCATGTGTCTCAATGTGGTCGTTAAATTTACTCATTTCCGATGTCGAGACGAATCAATGATTGCCACTTTTCTTTAAAAACGATCAGGTACATGAATTGAAGGAGGTGCTTGACTTAACATTAGATAGTGAAGATGATCTTGTGAAACAACTGTTCAACTGCACCACATTTGTCAATGTATCGTTCGACATCACAAATAAAATGGTGCTTAAAGTCGAGAAACATTGATTTTCAGTTGTGCCTTGCTATCCAAGATACTCTCTGGTTTATTTAAAACTCCTGACATTGTAAAGTGTTTTTTCCATAGTTTGAGTTATGTTATTGTAAGCTCTTCTCCAGCGATATCATTTTGACTGTTTTTGTTGTTGTTGTTGTTGGTATTAAGCGAAACACAGCAGGTTATGAAAGATTCCTAATACTTTCCCATAGTTTGTTATCAGAACCTTTTCTGTAAACATGTCATTTCGACGAGAACTTTTTATTTTGTACAGCAAGTTCTCAAAGTTACATTGTGTTATTTGAAATATATCAATAAAAAGTGATACTTCCATGTTTTTATTTTGTACTGTTTTTCTATATCATTAGTTCACCATGTCTCTTGAATATACCATTATTTTTAACATATGCAAGACTGGCCGCGTAAGCTGAATGCAATATACACTTTTCGAAGTTGATTCCTGCCGGGGTTTGTCTAGCAAACTGAACCTCCTCCGATTTTTTTCCCGTTAATACAACATATGTTCGGCCTGGCCTAGACTTGTTTATGTATTTCGGTAATTTCCTTCACACAAAATGGCCTTCAAAATGTTAATTCATGTACAGGAAACACGAAAATTTCTCCGTATAAAAAAACTGCCATTCAAGACCTCTCTCATACCATAATTATCCAAATTAGCGCCCCTACTCAAATTAAGTCATAATTTATTCGTCAATATAAAATACTTTGTGATTCCGCGAGATCCGAAAAATTTCCTCGTATTTCTGAGGCCTCTGCCACTATTCCAAAACACAATGAGTACACTCAAAATTTATAATATGTCCTATAAAAAACTGAATATATATATTTCTGGAATGTTTGTGTTGAATACGTCGTCGTGGGACAGTAATCGAAGCAACTTCACAAAATTAGATAATCGTTCAAAAAGGATGGATTGCAGTTGTTCATCGAGTTGGTCACTTAAAACAAGAAAAATCAGAATAAATATGTGGGAACGGCAGGGGGAGGGGCTACAACCTAGTCAGCTCTTTTTTTTACGAAATAGAGCCGTAAAAATGACAGTTAGGAATTATTTCATCGAATGTAATCCCCACTGCTCCATCAGACTTTTCTCAAATAGTTATTCACTAGTCGATAAGGCCCGTGGAAAAATCCACTTAGGCAAAAGGCCATTGAAAAAATAGGGTGCTTTAGATGTTTTGCTGACGTCAGCAGTGCATATACAAAAAAAAATGTTCTTAAAATCTTACACAAAATGTCAAATGTCAAATCTTACACAAAATAAAAAAAGAACAGCTTGCAAGGTGCAAAATCTATTTTATAAAAAGTTACAACAACGACACTCACAACACCAATACTCACAAAACTGAGAGTAAGAACACCGACAGTTACAACACCGACAGTCACAACACGGATAATAACAATGTCAGAAATAACGCATCTGAAATATGTACATCTTATAAGTGATTATGTTGAAAACCCTCAGTATTTTATTCTGAAATGTCAAAAAGTTGGCCTGCAAGAGCACAAATCAACAAAAATAAGTTATTTACACATTTTAAATATTGTCTTTCCCTTAAAAGCTTATACAAAAATATGAAAAAGCCATAGTTTGGAAAACATCAAATTTAAATCTACAAAAATCAGTCATTTCAGTTGCATACCATCCTCTCCCGCAAAAATTTACACAAAATGTAAAAATCAACCAGTTAAGAACACAAAAATTTTATTTTTTAGTATGATGATCCATACTGCCCTTTACCAACAATTTTAAACCTAAATGTCAAAAAATCAATAAGCAAAGAATAAACTTGAATCAACAAACATTGTATTTTTACGGTTCATAAACAAAAGTTTACACAAAATGTAAAACAGATCGGTTTTTGAGAAACACATCTAAATCAACAAAAATAAGTTCATTCAGCATGTCGTATATTGCCATTACCCATTAATCTTCCACAAAAAGGTTATGAAACACATCAAAACTTAGAAAAATCAGTCATTTCAGTGCACACAGTCATCGCCCATTAGATTACAAAATCAGAAACAAAACAATAATAAATAACTTAACACGCTCACTTTAAATTCTATAAAATTCGTTCCACTTGTCATTTGTAAAGTGCACAGGTAATGTGAAAAAATTATAGATGAATTCCAGCGTGACGTCATTTGTTTACTTTTTAGCGGTAAGCTCCTTGACTCTGGCTTTTGCGTGGCAGGAAAAAAGATGCTAGGATTTGGTGAAGAAAGGTCTTTTACTGTGGATTTCTTCTCGGGGACATCGTTATCGAGTGTAGGTTGATGCCTTCTGATTTATTTGAATTCATTAAAAGTCATAAGAACGCCTTCGTTTGAAGAAATGAACTGATAATTAATTTGCTTCACCTAGCACCCCAATCTTTTTCCCTGCCACGCAAATGCCAAAGCCGAAAGAGCTTAACACTGAAAATGTAAACAACGGAATTCATCTATACTCTATGACTATCCTGCAAAAGTTAAAGTCTTTGAAAGATTTTGTAGGTAGGTAGCTAGCTAGCTTGTTACATCATAATTTGTACTCATAAAAGAAGAGAAATTTGGAAACTATAGTAGTTAGCTATAGATAATTAAAAAAGAGGAATAACAACAGAAGTCATAGGTTAGAGCTAGCCATGGGATGGGGAGCTGGACTTGGAGGCTAACATTAGCTAGATAACAGTAGCTAAGACACCCAGTTAAATATACTTAAACTGGGAACACCTAGCTAAAACTAAAGCTAGCTATTTATGCTTAGTAAAACACATATAAAGAGAAGCAATAGTAACGTAAAATTAATAGCATTACAGTTCAACAAACCAAAGTTTTCCGTTTTTTAGTCAGCCAACAGCTTTATGTAGCATTTTGAATTTTAGGACAATACATTAGTTACGCGCCAGGGCACATGAATTATGCAACAAAACGTAAACAAATATGGCTACATACGCGGTAAAATATAACTGTGGCTTTTCCTGGGAAATGCGAGTCTGCTTGCTCCACCGACATAAAAACCAAACGTCTAAAAATATTAAAGTTCTTACTATTTGTGATTTCAAATCCACTTTAAACTCTAGCCTTTGTTTTCTACTTCTAACTTTAATTTACATATAGCTCCACTTCTCACTTCACTTTTCTACTTCTTCACTTGGTCTCGTTTCTTTTTAAATATATAGCTAGCTATGCTTTTTTAAACCACTTTTTTTTCCTTTTTTTCAAGGTAAAGGGATCGTTCTTCTGTGCTTTTTTTTGGTGGCCTTTATTTGCTACTTCTAAATTTACTTTACTTCTAACTCCACGTCGCTCCACTTTCACTTCCAACTTCACTTTTCTACTTCTTCACTTGGACTTTTTTCTTTTTAAATATGCTTTTTTGAACCACTTATTTTACTTTTTTCAAGATCGTTCTTTTGTGGGTTTTTTTGGTGGCGAGAGGACACCATTTTTCGAAAGTTAGCCGTTAAATATATTTCAGCAAATCAAATTGAGTCGTTTTCATCACGTGATGTAAACAAAGTAAACCCGCTAGCAAAATGGACATAATTTTTTCGGCGACTTCAAAGAGACGATATCAACTTTGCCTGTCACAGAGACACGGAACTGTCGTATTATTAGGGAACTTGCGCAAACCCCTATTTTACGAACGTACGAGCCTCTGGGGCGCGGAAATCGGTCCCGATCGTCGGTCCGTTTTGATGTTTACAATCGAACTTGCGCAAAAGTCAAAAGGTGGCGAACGGTGGCGCGAAACATTTTTTAAAACTTGTAAACAAACATGGAGGATGTGTTAATGTTCCAACTTGAGAATGGTTTCATTGATGAAGAAGAATATTTTTTTTTTCTTGACGAAACACGAAATAAAAAGAAAAATCCTGTGTTTCCCTATTGGGAGCAAGATAAATTTTCTCTTGATAATTGGTCAGATGATGAATGTTGGGCAGATTTTAGATTTAGAAAGACAGATTTGTTACGTTTGTGTGGATGCCCTAGGGTTGTCAGGTGAAAGAGTTAAAACAGAAAATCGGTTGACCATAGACCCAATGGAGGCCTTATGTTTGACTTTGCGTCGCCTTGCCTTTCCATGTAGGTTTTCAGATCTTATTCCGCGGTTTGGGCGGTCTGTACCTGATATGTCCTACATATTTAACAGAACTTTGGATATCATACACAATAGATTTGGACGACTTCTCACATCATTCAATCAGGCGTGGTTGTCAAAGGATGCTTTGAAAGATTTTGCAGACTGTATACACGCAGAAGGTGCCCCACTTGATAACTGTTGGGGTTTTATTGATGGCACTTTAAGGGGGATTGCTCGACCAGGTACAGATCAGAAAGCCATGTACAGTGGCCATAAAAGACACCATGGCTACAAGAGAGAATAGGAGTAACTACATCGCAATGCAGATAAAACTAGTCTTTTAAGACGGAAAGTTTAATTAAAAAAGGAGGTTTCTCTCCAAAGAATAAGAAGCTGCTGGAGGACTTCTGCATTCTCCCCTTTACAGGGATAATCGGAAAGTTAATGGATTTCGACTGTACTGAAATAAACACCTATGAATGCGGAAACACGAGGATTGGTGAAATTCACTCATGCTTGGGATCTGGTGCGGGCCCTTGAGTAAGCATCCCCTGCCTCCTGCAAGACACCAGCCACATTCATTGACACCGTCCGCCAAAACCAATAACTTTTGTTAAACTGTGGAAAAAGAAAAGTCGACAGCTGCAAATCGTATCGTTGTTGCTTTTACCTACTGACACAGAGCCCAGGGCTAAGAGAGGTAGACTTGGAACCCAGCCCTTAGAGAGGTTGTAATGCAATCTGTTTCCACTCCCAATGGTCTCATTGCGAATTTGTTTGGTCCAATTGAAGGCTCGAGACATGATTGTTACCTTCTTGCACAATCTGGCTTTATGGATATTCTCCAAAGATATTCAATTGCTCCTGATGGCACAGTTTTATGTGTTTATGGTGACCCTGCATATCCTCATAGGGAGCAGCTACAAACAGGTTTTAAAAATCCCCTATTGGAAGAAGAACGTGTTTATAATGAGCGCATGTCATCAGTCAGGGTGTCAGTTGAATGGGTGTTTGGTGATGTTATCGAAAGATTCAAATTTACAGACTATTCAAAGATGCAAAAGATAGGTTTAAGTGCTGTTTCAAAACAGTATATTGCATCTGCTCTCTTAAGTAATGCAAGGACCTGTATTTATGGCTCTTGCACATCAACATTTTTTAACTGCCAGCCCCCAACATTAGAAGCGTATTTATCTGGATGATTGAAATTAAAACGGCTATTTTTATAGCCACAAATCTTCTAAGAAACAATATTGAGGCAAATGTATATTTTCTTGCTGAGAGCTCAATTCGCAAAAATAAATCCCGTAAAACTCATTTTTTTTGGACGTTTAATCGCAAAAATTAATATCGCAAAAATTTATTTATAAAATACATAAACGTTTTATTTTTCAAGTTTCTGTAACAGCAACTGCATCATTTGGCTCTGTTGAGCTTGCATTTGCAGTAATGAATCTTGAAAAAGTTTCTGCTGGTCTTTCATTAAACCAGTCTCTTCCTTTCTTAAGTCCAATTCCGCCTTTCTCAGCTTCCTTTCCTCCTCTCTATCTCTCATCATAGATTCATTCCTTTCTCTAAAAAAATCCATCCTGTCATTATCCTTGTTTTTTTTTCTTTTTCCTGGATCTCCCATTCTTTCCATACACCTTTTCCTTATATTTATAGCTTTTTCGCGGTCATGTTCTGTGTTTTCTTTTTTACTCTCAGTTGCTTCTTTCTCACAGTCGCGCTCTAAATCAATTAAATCCTGCATCAACTGCTCCAACTAACTGTATGTACATGTGATTCCACTGCCTTTTTCTTCTGCCCTCATTTTTCTTAAAAACTTGTCTTTTACTATCTGGAACCTCTCTCTCACCACTCTTTCGGAAACAGGAATTGTTATGCTTGACTTCTCGCAATTTTCTGCAATGTCTTGCCATGCCATTCTTCTTTGCGTTGATCCTTTCTTTGTTTGAAAGGGGTTTCTTACTGATATCTCCTTCATCAGGATCAGTAAGTCACCCTCTTGCCACCTAGACCTATAGACAGGAAGCACAAATATATATAAATTGTAATAAATATACCCTTTTGAACTGGAACACTAATCAATGCTAAATAGTATAATTTACCCCTTTTCTGTTAAGCTGATGGTGTTTTTTTGTTGTTGTTTTTGTGGCGGTTGAAATTTTGATTTCGTTATGTTACCTGGTGATCCCAATGTCTGACTAAATATATAAAAAACTTTACAACTAATTCCTATTGCAAGATCTACTAGTCTAGCAAACGATATAACTATTAAGGCTAAAATATGATCAATTTAATAATATTTACCCTTTTTCTGATGAAATAATAGGGTTTTTTTGTTGTTTTGGTTTTGTAATTGTGCACGATGATCCCAATGTCTGACTAAATATATAAAAACTTTTATTGCAAGATTTATATACTGGGAAAGCAAACTAAATAAATTTCCTTTTTCTTAAAAAAACTGAATATATATATATATATGTATTTTAAAAAAACACTTTATTTAAAAATAAAATTCACGAAGCTTTTCGAAACAGTGTTATATTATCAAGGAGTTTTGGCTGATTTTATAATAAATATATATATATTATATAAACCATTTAATATACTAATACAGCTAAATTGTGATTCCATCTAGTTTTTTTACCTATTAAAATTAAGCTAAATTTTTAAGCTATTTAAGCTAAGCTTTTACCGTTTTTCTGTTAAACTAGTTGATGATGTCTTTTGTGTAGGTTCGTTCTTTTCTTGAAATTGCATGGTTGATGATGATATTGACTGACTAAATAAAAAGAACTTAGTACGTTGTACACTTGTTTCACGCTGCGAGATTTACTTGGCCACTTCTAGAGATCATGCAGTCAGCATATAGCTGTGCTACACAGTTTAAATTACTCTAAGACCTTTCAATCATGTCGGAACTTTGTGTTGTCTAACAAGAAGCTAGCCAGCTAAAATGTAGCAAGCTAGCTATAGCTAAAACTATTCTTTTTACTATATATATAGCTACCTAGCTAAATAAAAAGACTATTCAACTATACTATAATAAAAAGGCTCACTATTCAACTATGCTATAGCTAGCTACCTCGCACATAATTTATCCCACTCTTCCACAGCTTTTTTGCCATCACTCCCATGTACTATAAAATCTGTTGGAGTTGAATTTGTTTTAAAAAAACTTTGTCCTGTGTTGTCTCTAGAACTTTCGCCAGGTGACGGTAGAGATTTGCATACTTTTTGCAGTATATCTTTGTTTATAACAATTCTTTTCATCCTGCTTATGCTTAAGAAGTTTTCTCTCTGACTTTGTTTATGCTTGTCAGTTTCATTTTTGCTTTACCATTTATTTGCCGCACATTTTTTTCACCCTAAGCACTTGTGCCTGAAGAAATGATTGTATAAATAGTCTTAGGTCACAACCACTGTATCTTACGTGCCTACGAATGGTTTTCACGTCGGCAAGAAAAGGATACGGCGCGGGGAAGTTATGCAGGGTGGTTATTTCCAAAGCAATTCGCTATTCCCAATCTTTAAAGGTACCGTCATCCGTCAAATTTGAGTTTGCGCAAGTTCCCTATTATAGAGATTAGATAGAGCGAGCTAGTTTACGTATATTATACGTCTTGTTTATCTTAGGCGAGGCAAATGACTCGAGTTAATAAAACCACTTACCGAATTTGCTACACGATTATGTCTATGTCTATTCCATCAATATAGAAAGTGTTTCCGAGCGTGGGACTGAGTCCACTAGGTTCGCAAGCGAAAAATTTTAGATGCCACTTTCGGTTGAATCGTATAACGAATCGTATAAAAAACAAAGTTCCCACGTGCTCCATGGTAATCGATCAAACGGTTTCATCTTCACCTTGATGAAACATTTCCTGGGGTTTCTGCATTAGCAGTACCGCAGTGAGTTTATTATATAAATTTAAAGGTTACCTCCCGAAGAAAAACAACTTAATGTATTTCGACGTAGAAACATACTATAATAAACAATATAACTTTCTTTTTGACAAAATTTGTAACATAAGGAAGAAATGTTTCATTCAAATTCAAAATATCACCTTCGTAGCTTGTTTACATCCAGCCGCCATTACAAAATTAAAATCACACGGTGGTCGTAGTGTGACGTAACGAGTATGCACAATATTCAGATCGGAATAATGATAGCGAGTCTTCTATTCAATGCCGCAAACAAAAAAAATTTAAAAACACCGTACTTCTTTATTATTCAGTAAATGTATTTGATCGAATGTTTTGAAAGTATAATACTTAAAGACAATGGCCGAGAACACAAACGCAATAGTTGGCTTTCAGTTTGAACCCAGAAGATGTTTCGCGAAACCCACTTCAGACTCAGATTCCAGCGGGGAAAGTATGAATGAATCAGACGAGGATGTCGAAAGTCCACGTCGCAAAAATCAGCCAGTTGGCACGTGGTGCAAATGTGGCAAGTGCGAAGATATGCCAAGTGAGGAGGAATGTTTTTGTTGCCGGGAATTGGAGACAGCAGCCGTTTTTGAGTTAGGAGGTTGTTGTTATTTTCTCTTACGGTCATTCCTCTGTTCTCGTCGCCTATTTGAAAGTAACCCTCTCTATTTTTTTCAGATAATGCGTGCAAGTGCATAATTGAACATGCGCACTTTGTCAGCATTGTTATTTTGAAGGATGCTCTTTGGACCGCATTAGTTGGGATGCATGATCGAGAGGCTTGTCATCTACCCAACAGAAATAATGTTCCACCAAGGTGAAAATTTTTCTGAATAATTTTCTTTGTTTTTCATCACTATATTATGCTTCTTTATACACACACGAAATATATACATGTATTCTGTTTATATATTACGTACAGGACTTATAGGTACGCAAGTTACCGTCAGTTCACTTGGTGGGTCCACAATAGAATTGGTAGACGTATCAGGAGAGTGATCCCATCTTGTGTGGTGAATAGAATTCGTAGAGAATATTCTGCACCAGATGGTATTTACGTGGGCTACAAAGATGTAGAAGGACTATATTTATTGGAGTTTGTAATAGTTTCCTCTCGACGAGGTCGTTCTATGGGTGATAAAAACAAACGTCGTTTTCTCAATAGTCGCTCTTCTTTCAATGCTTTATCGCTATCAACAGCTCTAAAGTAAACAGATCTTGTAATGTCTCGCATGAAAGTGTAGTTTTTGCGACTTTAAATTTTTTAGCTGTGAATCGATTTGTGTGCTTCGTATATTGGACTCTAAAGCGTGGAATGTATTTTCCCTCCGAATTTTTCTTCTTGTAACTATCCTGCGGTGAAATATAATTATTACAATCATATTGACACATTAGGTTCTCGAAATTCACACAATAAAAATTACCTGTGCTCTATCAACGTTGAAGTTGTGATCAAGAGCAGCTAAGGCAGTTGAGGCCAACATTTTTTCCTTCTCAAAAAATATACATTTGGGAAGGTACCGTATTTTCAATGCGTGGAACACCTCCACCCCAGACGTTGATATATTTTCACTCATTTGGGCCATATCTTTCACCAATTGTGGCTGTTTCAATATTTTCAATAATCCTTCATGTGCAGGGCTGTCAGGCTGAATCCACTGCACATTTTTGGCCTCTTCCGTCGTGTATCTATCATGTGCACATTTGGTATAGAACCTCCCCGGGAATGTGTGCTTGTTACACACATGATGAATTATAGATAGAAATCGTTCCACTAGCTCATCACCATTTTGATTGCAGGTAGTTACGCTCCAGTATAAATGATTCACAATGGCACGTGCCCACAAATCCAGTAACTCAAATCCTGAAAAGAAGAGGTAAAGAACTAAAACAGTTCGTATCAAAAGTAGGTAATGAAATTATCTGTGGGGTACCTTTTTTCTTCGAAAGCTTATGCAACTTTTTATAGATTCCTTTTGTAATACGCTACGGGTCGTATTGGTGTTTATTGTTTTTGTATTTATCATCAGTTCTCATCAGCGCACGAATTTGATAGTGACGATCTGTTGACACAATTGCTATGTTAGCATCAAAGTTGTTATGTAGGTTATCCAGACAACGAATAAACCCCTCTTTCTCCATTCCTAGTAAATTTTGAATAAGAATAGCTAAATTAACTTATTACATAGTTATTACTGTATGAAGTGTATTTATGGTGGACGCTGACCTTGCGAACTTTTAACTTCTTTCAAATCAACCACGTTGAAATCCAATATTTTTTCTGTAATAGTATCCACGGCCGAAACTGTACAATATGTAGCACTATGACCGGGACTGTCACACTGTCCATCAATTGCCAGCTGTAGATGCTTCTCAGATGCAGAACAAAGTAGTGCTTGTTGATGCTCAGACCAGAATCTATGTATTTCTGGGAAAACATATTCCCCTGGATGGAAAACACAAAAATTAACTTCATACATTGTAATTTGCGCAGAAGGACGTAAGCAATAATAAAATAATAGTCACCTCGTAGTCGAAAGTATGTAGTTTTCTTGATAAATGCTAAATTGAGCACGTACGCGAATCGTTTAAGTTTCGGAAATGGTATGGAAGCCATCTCGCCGGCAGCTGTGACAAGAAGATTTCCAATACCTAATAGTAACGAAACAATATTTTTATTTGGAGTATGTTTACACATACTCGTATGGAGTTGTGACCCTATAAAATACCTTTAACAGCATCTAACTTTGGCTGCGAACACCAACTTGATGCACATCCACTCAAACAAGTGAAGTGATAGTTAACTTGCGTCCCCCTGCAACTTTTTTTATCAATAGACGTTATAGGACTACCGCTTTTCGAACAAAATTTCATCAGTTCCTCTAATTTGTTCTCGTACACGAGGTATACTCGGTCATCAACAGCTAAACAAGACTTAGTCAGAGTTATTAGTCAGAGTTAGTTTCAACTGTTCTTCTTCGTCACATGTAGGTTCGTAAACTGAATCGCGTTGATCCGATCGTTGATAAGAACGTGTTAACCAGTCGTCCGTATAACTGGTATTAAAGGAATCTTCAGCATACCTTAAATAAAGTTTATTGAAACTCAACAAGAATAACACGATTTTTGCTTAAATATCATAATATATACTTACTCCTTCATCAGGTCTTTCTGTGGCTACGAAAACGAGGAGTTTTCCATCGGTGTAACATGAACGTCATCGTCTGTTAAACATAGGACAAATATTAAACGAGTTGGACATCATAAGTATAATTCAGACCACTTCCAAAAATAATATACCTTCAATATGAAGAGAAGGACTGTTAGGTTCGCATAGTTCAGCACCATTAATGGGTCTATCGGCCGTGCTTTTCTCGGCATCGATCTTCTCGACATCTTCATTAACATCTTCAGAAACAGAAACTTGGCAAGATACGTTCTTAACGTTAATTTGCTCAACTTGTACGCCTTTACTCCTGACAAAACTCTAGAAAAAAATATTTTTCTTCTAAAAAACTAGATCATAGAGCAAAAACTTTCCAACGTAAAACTACAGTTACGTTACCTTTTTTTTACATACTTGCACTGATCTGTCTACGTAAGATGTAATCTCAGTTTGCGTACCGATACTTCTTGTGTTGTTGATTTCGTCCTCACCTACCGCAACTTCGATTTCTTCAACAACACAACCGCTAACAGCGTCCTCCACCATCTTATATGAAAGTAAAATATGGGAATAGAGTACTGTTTTCATTACCATCCATGGGATGGAGGTTATATTTTTAAAATAAATAATTTTCAGTGGCATATTAAACAATAAACCACGCACCCTTTTTTGTTCCAGTTTAGATAATACGGAACTTTTTCGCAAAACTTCGGCTGTCCTCCTCTTTGGGTAAAATAGATGGAGCAGATCCAGGAAGCAACTTACGAAGCAACTTGCGTTCTTTCTTTTTACATGCATTGGCTGACGGATCTTGAAATGAGCATACGATATATATTATATAACTTGAAGAGTAAGGGTTGGGAACGAAGTTGAAATGTGAGCACGTACCTTCAGTATGTTTACACATCAAGGAAATTCTCATGTCTGTACTTTTATCAAAACATTCTTCAGCAAAATGATCTTCGCACACAACCACATCGACTGGCAATTTATCTTCACGTTTGATTCTTCCCAACCAAGCATCAGCCTGTTTTTTTACTTTCGGTAAACGGAAAAAAGACTTTTCACAATTTCTTCTTGTGTTGAGACACTCAGGAACAGCGCACGAGGCCATGTTAATTGAAGAAGAAAATATACTGAATAAGATTCCATAGCTTTTCTTTGTAGGGCCAGGAGGGGGGGTAAATTCAAAAATCCGTACTTTGTGTGGTTTAGCGTAGATGCACTTGTCCGCCGGCATGCGCTGCATACTCATTACATCACGGGCCGTTTTCAGTGTGAATTTATGTTTTCTTTAATGGCGGCGTGAAGACGATCGAAGCTCTGAGAGACTGAATAAATGGTCATAGCTATACTCAAGGATGTGTACAAATTTTAAAAAACTATTGCTGGATTGTTTTATAGTAATGTATTTCGAGTTGATTTAAGCATATTTATTTTTCTTCGGGAGGTAACCTTTAATATATATATTATATAGTATTTGTAACATGATTAACGGCTGAAATATACACATTCTTCTTCTTCTTCTTCTTCCGGACGCAAAATTGCATGTGCCAGTGACATATTTTGTTTAGAACCTGATGTATCAGAAAATGCTAAAGAAGGTTAAACGGAACAAGAATGGTGTCCAACATCAGTGTACAGTTCGGGTCAAGTTACAAAAAAGGAAAATATTTCTTTATCGGGAAATTATTTTTAGGTTTAAATATTATGAGATTTCCTGAACAGGAAATTTTTTCATTTTTCTGAAATTTGTTCTGATTGAACCCAAAAAATTTTGTGGACGATTGTAGCTAGAAAAAGCTATGTGATGGGACATTCCTACAGAGTAGAATATCTCACTCACTATGTAGCTAGCTAGCTATAGCTATATGCTATCGAAATTTTATTATTATTCCAGCTAAGTCCTCAGTTTTATGCTAGCTAGCTTTAGATATAAGTGAGGCTAAAAGGAGGTTTATTACATGTAAAAAATAGTGATATAACATACATTCTCTTTCTCCATGTTAAGCAGAGAAGCCAAGTCACAACAAATCGTTGCTTGGTAGCCATGTTTTGTTTTAGTTTGCTCCAAACTTCGTACCCGGACCTTTTCTTGTGTTTGTCTCGCTAACTTTAAAGATCTTTTTGCCAGATGTTGAAACTAACTTGGGAAAGTGAGACGTCAAGGGCTAATTTTGATTAATAAGTTGCGCTACCCACTTCGTCACAGACCTTTTGTCTTTGTTATACAGCTGCGTAAACAAGAACTGACCGCGGCTTTAGTTTGAGTGTCATGAGTCCAAACGCTTACAAGTTGGTCCAACTCAAAATTTCACCTATATGTCAGGAATATGGCGGAAATTTTATATACGCCGCACTATAGACATCAGAAAATGGGCTTTGCTACGCTCCGTGCGCTGGCGCGCATTCCGCTTTGCTCCGCAATAAGTCAGTTTGGATGAAAATCAAGGATTGAGTCAATGGTGTTGGATCTGATAAAACGATGAAACAAATTAAAGACAAACTGCGCAACTTAAAAGACGCTTACAAAGCAGCACGTGATCATAACAAAAAAAAGCCGTTTCCCCAACATATAGTCCTTTTTACGATGAATTTGATGAAGTTCTAGGCACCCAAGACGTAGTCAATACGCCATTCTCAGAAGAGCACTTTGAAAGGATATAGAAGAAGCAGAAGTTATGCCAGCATTTGACAATGGAAACACTAAGGGTATATAAGCTTATTTTAGTTCGAAAAATTTGTCCTTGATTTTTTCTTTTAAAGTGAAACGGACAACGACGTGAACATGTTGAAAAAGAAAAATCTTATCACGATGGGATGATCGCAGTTCAAAAAGAAAGCTTGGAATACCAAAAGATGCAAGGCGAGCAGCAACGTTAACTTATACGAGATATATTTGAGGAGCAAAGAAGACATGATGCTGAAAAACGAGATCGAGATTTTTTTTCGAAGTTGGGTGCATTACTTGATGGAAACAGTAGCGAAAAATAATGAAACACTACAAATGACTATAGTTTCAAGTGAAAATGTTTTGTTTATATTTTGTTACATTTTTAGTGACTATCTACGTACTTTGCTAAAATATCTCAGTAACGACTTTCTTTTTATTGACCTTTTGCCTACGTGGATTTCTCCACGGGCTTTATCGACTAGTAAATATATAATATCAGAGCACTGTATATATATAAACTGTAACTACCTTAACGAGACTAATTGTTCAATGTGACGATTAGTTCTGGCAAAATCGTGAATCAATTCCTTCGCATAAACTAATCTCATTAAGGTAAATAAATCTTTTTTTCATTTTTCTAAAAAAACTTTTTAAGAACAAAAATTATTAACAAGAGTTAATGTTAATCATGTCTTGTATCTTGCATCGTCGAATCTTTATTATAAACAATGTGACTTTCGTGGGTCAAAAAACCCATGCAATCAAAACACGCATTTCAAAATAAAACTTTAAGCACGCCAACTTGAAACACGTCAATCTTCGTTAGCTGAATCGATATACTTGAATATGACTCTAAAACTGTCTTATTTATTTCGACAATCTTTCCCATTATTCTGGGTGGTTTTAAAATGTCAAATTTGATGTATTGGCACCGAAAGTAGTTTCTGCTCTTTTTGAACAATCCAAGTTGATTTTCGGTGATTCATGTTTTAAATTAACACCATGTCGATCCACTTCCCCAACTTCTTCCAAAACTAAAACTTCCAGCACATATTAGGCGCTGAATACCTGGTAGCAAAACAGTTCTGTTGTGGGGATCAGCCAAACTTGACTCTATTTTGTTGGAGTCGCGTAACTTATCTTTAACGTATTTTCTTAGATGACCATGTAAGTTCTTGTATAATTCTTCTAAGAAATAACTGCCAGGGACAACTATTTTTTGTGAAGCAGCCATGATGTATTATGACCCGCGCTGAACAGATCTAGCGAAATAGCACGTTTTACCGCGTTGTATAAATTACCGAACAAAAGCAACGATTCGCAAATTTCGACATTGCAAAATGAGTTAAAGATCGCCGTGACATGATGGTGTAACGGTTAAGAGACTTTTGTAACATTTCTGGCTTTTTCCCGTTGTCTTTTTCCTTGCTTACAAACTCTTTCACAGCATCACACGAATACAGCGGATCATTTATCAGTGCAGTTTCCATTTCAACAAATTCGACAACATTTTCAAAGGCTGGTTCACCTTTACTTTTTATCCGCCATTCGTTGTACAGTGTTTCTTTAATATTGTTGTGTGGACATTATTTGTATTGTCCAGAGGGTTGCTTTTTCAATTAACTTGGTTGTACAGACCATCCTTGTAAAAGGGAGATCCTGCTTTGCATAGAGATCTTTAGAGGGTTTAACCTCTACCACTTAAAATAAGAGTCATTAGACTAGTCAAATCACTACAGCTTGCTGTTTTGTTATCTCATAATCATTTGAAGCAACTTGACGATTCCAACGGTCAATAAGTCAACCTGATATTTTTGACACAAATGTGCCGATTATATCCGCAGAACGTGTGGCTGACCCATGCAGATACTTTCACATTTTATGAGAAAATTGTGAAAGTCTCTGAATCCTTTTGAATCGCTGTATTTTAGAGAAGGCCAGTTCTTATTCTATAGCTAGCTAATATGGTATGGCTGTTTCCATATCTTTTTCTAACATTTTCATAGCATTGTCGTAGCCAATGTATGATGGTTGATGTATACATTGACGGATTAATTCTCGTGCTTCTCCAGCAGTAAACTGAATAAGCCTGGTGATTCGTCCGACAGGGTCATCAATTTTACATTCCACCACTTCCTTAAACATAGCAATGAAATAATGAAAATTCAGTGGGTCTCCACTAAATTTCTCTATATCCACTTCAGGAGGCGCTTTTTGTTTGAGAAGTTTACACAACATATCGTCTGATTCATGATCTCTAAATTCTAGACTTTCTCTGGAGTATGATTTATGTCTCAGTCCTGTGTTGGATGGTTTTGAATCATAAGGTATTCTGGTATTTTCAAACCTCGCCTTTTGATGATGAACAATTTAGTCTGACTGATTTTCCATAGCTTCTAGTCTGACCAAAAGCTTAGCAACTTCTTTGGCTACATGATCCTTAAATGATGAGGTAGTGCTGCGTTTAGATGATGCTCTACTGCTGGTGTCATCATGTTCTGCAACTTGCTTCAACCTTTGTAGCTCCTTGATTACTCCACGTTTGAAGATGAATATTTCTTCGTCCTTTTTATCATACCAATCCTGCACGGTTTTATCGTTGGGGTCTGATAATTGTATACATTGTTCGTTAACGTCATTGAATCTATTGATCAGGTCGTTAAACTGATGCATGGCTTCCTCTATAGCAATGACATTAGGCAACGGTAACAAGTCGTTTACTTCTCTACAGCGCCTACACATCCTTTTATAAATCCTTAACTTGTCATCTGTCAAGCACTGTAACGTATACACTCTCCCTTTCTCTGTAGGTTTACGGGACCTTCTGTGAGTGACATGATCCATGTCAAGATCATCTGGGGCATCTCCTATTACCCCATCCTGATTTGGTGGTAACATTCCCTGGGACAGCTCCCCTGGCTCAACTATCTGAACCTGTATGGGTTAAACTAACAAGTCAAAGTCTTTGTCATCTTTGACTGACATCCTTCTAACTAAAGACTCCAACAAGTCAATGTTGCTTGTATTTGTACTTTTGTGGATGCGGGGGAATTGACAATGTCAATTTCTTGCAAAACTTGGAAACAAAATGGCGGAATAAAGTGCCTTCCAAAAGTATATAAAAATACAAATACATAACTCACTAGAAATACAGTGGCTATAACTCCCACACCACAAGTAAACAAAGGGGCAAGCAAAGGATGCAAAAGGGTGGGTAAATGAACAACTCATTTACTGTGCTCTCAACATTGCACAACAACAAACTAAAGGTGGACACTGCAACAGCAGGTACACTACAACAGGCACATCTTACTTTTCCAGAGTCTACACTGATAGAAAAAATGGTGTGTGCATGTGAAGTATACTAACTCCTTAAGGGAGGTAATAAATAATAATCACCGATAATAATCACACAGACATACATTAATACATGCACATACACATACATACAATGAAATGACACCTTGGAGGGGAGGTCAAACCCACAAATCACAAAACAACACTATGGTGGACTGAACTGTGAACAAGACACAAGACACAGCACACACAACAATGGTGCAATAAATATGGCACCAACACTTAAGTAATGCTGAAAGCAGGATGTATGTAGATAGCTACTGCGAATTTCGTACTCGGCAAGATTGGTATAACGACGAAAATTAGTATTTTTAGAGCGTTTTTTGTTGTTAACGGGTTTCACTTTTTTCAAGTTAGGCCTCTTGTTGCCATGAAAATGCCAATAATGTTAATACGAGAGCCTTCTAACGAATATGATACAAATGCTATCAACGTTGTTGTGCCTCCTATGCACGAACTTAATCCAGAAATTTTAGACGTTGTCGTAAGGCAGCGCACAGGGGATACAGTCAGAAGTATAGCTGGACGGACTGTTGGAAGAGTTCCACGAGTGATTGCGAGTATATTAGGAAATCGTTTTGATTCCGGACAAATTTGCAGGGGCACATGTTTTTTTACAGGTAGCATGCAGCATGGGGATCACCCAACACTGGGAAGTGGCCCTAAGCTAGAATGCATGTACTGTTTTGAAGCTGACACACAAATTACAGTACGAGACATCATCTCTGATTAACACATGTGACAACATTGCAATTTTTATTTTGACGTATATGTATTGTTTTATTATATTTACTCTTTACATTAGAAGCAACTAACAAATATTGCTGAAATTTTTTATGACAACTTAAATCTTGTAAAATTAAAAAATTCTAACAAAGTTAAAGTTTGTGAGCCTGGAAGCAGTCCAACTACAAAAGGTGCCATGGAAAGGAATTTATTCAAAATTCAGCTGCAGAAGCAACTGTCGCTATAAAAGAAGGAATGGATTTTTAAATAGTTTTTCTTTACTAAAACTGTGCACAGCAGATGATGTCATGATTGAATTCCTGCTTGGCAGTAAAAAAAGAGAGAAAGTTTTTTACCAAATTCCAAGGTATGCTTCTTGAGCAGTACTTAAATAAAAATGCTGGCACTTCCAATGGCCCAATGAGCTCGACTGCTGCCCAGGGTCACATAACAACACCGCCATTGTCAGAACATAGTATGTTGACATTACAGCCCTCAACTCCACAACGCACCCTGCAAAGTTTAGATGCTGCACTCAATGAGTAGACACCCTCTCCACCAATTGAAACACCATCAACAGATATTGACGAAAACACCTGTCAACTATGTCGGGCCAAACACGACACAGAAGAAGATTTAGACTCGGCTTGGATTTGTTGCAGTGCAAGTATTGGGTGCATGCTCTATGCTTAGGTTTTACTTCTCAAAAGATAGAAAACTTTGGAAATTTTTGGTGTCCGACAAACATTGAAAGACATGTTGCTTTATCCAGAAGAAAATTAAAACACTAACACTTTAAAAAAAAATTGAAAAAAAGAAAACTTTATTTTGTTAACCATGTTACTTTTGTTAAATTTTTTGATCGATAAACAGATTATTTTGTTGCTTGTATAGTCGTTTTATATAAATGTGTGTATATATTATGTTGTTAGGATAGTTATATATTTATAATAGTTCATCATCACTATATTCATCAGCGTCCGTCATTCTTTTCTGTATAGGTCTGTAAAGGTTCATAATTAATTTTTGAAAGCTTTAAGCCGTCTTGATGTTGTCGCCAATATTCCAATCGTTTTTCTCGCAATCTTTCTGATAAATTGATAAGGCTTTCACTCATCGGTTCACCAAAGATGTTAAATATTTGACTGCTTTCTGTTTTATCTAAAAACTTGGAATGTCGTAAAAATGCTCTCCATTCAGAAATTTTGTCACTTAAAAGTATGTTTCTTGATCTTGGGTCATCCAAGTTAGAAACATTGTCATAAATTTTGTCAAAAGTATCAACCCATCTTGATATACGTTGCCAAGTAGCCTTATCAACATTTCGTTTAGGAGCCTTCATTTTTTGACATTTGATTTTTTGATCCATTAGAAAATCTCCACCTTGATTTCGGCCATGACATTTGTTAATTGAAAATGTGAGATTTTCTTCTCTTTGTTTTCCCACTTGAGGAGGGTACATAGCTTTATTTAGCAAATCACGGTACTCAATTTCACGATAAAACGGATTATTAAAACCGAAAAACCAATCTGCGAAAGTGTATCTACCTACATCACCTATGCTGATATCATTATTGCGGTCACCGACTTTTTGTGTATAAATGCCCAAGCCAAATGTAGTAACCAACTGCAAAATGATCTTGAGTGTTGGGCAACTAACTTTATGTTGCCATTCCATAAAGCCCATGGCACTAATGTGGCCCTTTTCTTCTTCTGAATATTAATTAATGAGTTCTAACATTATACAATGCAAATAAAATTCGAAGGCTTCCCATGCCTTGTGATTATCTTTACAATCTTTAAAGTAGGTATTTTGGTCCAATATCTTGAAGAAACCTTTCATCTAACATGTAAATATATTTATTTATTATTACGTTAAACAGCACAATTTAGAGCATATTTTTAAACATTAGAACTAAAGCTTTTTTATATTTATTATTCATGAAGTTTTACTGTAAATTTTTCTTAAAACAGATATAGCATTTTATATTGAAATATTGTTGTTACACATTTTTTCTGTTTTTTTTTATTTGTTTGTTTTAGTTCATTTCCTTTTTGCATAAAAATATATTTGTATACCTGATTCATATTTAAATTTCCCAAGCCAGGAAGTAAAGTAATCCAATCATAATCTTCTTTGTTATCATCAATAAGCCTGCTAGCAATTACATAAGGTGGTCCATCACATCCAACGTATGTCCAGAATCTACTTTTAGATACAGCAAGGTTTTCTTTAAGTTGATCAAGGATTGATTTTATGTTGTCATAACTGTTGGGGTTCAATAACATTGGCTCTCCAACTTGAATTGATGGTTTATTACAAGCGCTATTTTGACCAAGATTTAAATACTTGTTAGCAACTGAACTTGTTTGACAAGATTTTTGGTCTTGCTCATTGACCTTCTTATCTGCTGCCCACATGCATCACAAACACGCTTGCAATTCTCATATGCCTTCCCACACTCCTAATAAATACAAATCAAAATCAGATAAATACACAGTGATGAATACTGAATTATAACAAGTAAAAAAAAACTTACCGTATTTGTACACTGGCGCTTTTGAAGTGAAATAGGGCCTGAAATTCTTTTAGTGATGTCATTTGTTTCATTTTTGTACTGTTCAATCATTTGGCTAATATAGTTGAAACGAACTTTTCTGAAAACTTTGCGTGAACTTGAAGGATTTCATCCATTTTTTCTTGAATTTCCCCAAGTGTTTTTTCGATACTCCAGTAGCATGGTTTTAATGATTCGTTGGTTTGAATATTGCCCTTTAGACTTATATACAGTGTTGATGTGATAATATCAGCCAAAGCTGGTTTTGTCTTTGTAATATGGTAGTTGCGAATAATGTATTTTCCAATATTGTCAATGTAGGTTTCTATGTCTCCACCTGGACATTCCAACTTATTTCTACCAATTTCCTTTAGCCAATTTAAACATGACGAATAACCGCCAGCTGGATAAATCTTACCATTAATAGTTGTTACTATTTTCGATTCAGAAATACACGACTCTACCAGATTTGAAACAAATGAATGTGGAAATATCCAATTTAAATTTGTCAAATAGTATATGTTTTCGATAAGGGTAGCCAAATAGAAAATTATACCAGAATTATGTTCATTTTTAATGTACCGACCTGAAATTCCTTCCACAAACGAAACTTTAATATCGGGAAAATAGGTTAAATAAGAACACGTGTTTACAATATATCTCTGTTTATCTCTTTCTCTCTATTCACTATCATAACTCTCGTGTCATCAAAATCGTCCCTCTTCTTCTGCCCAAGTCCTCTCCATCGTCGATGTCTTTACGACATTACATCTTCCCCTTCGCTAGACGATATGCACGTAGTCCGTATCTAAATGTAACAAAACAACAGCAGGCAACGTTCATATAAAATGTCAGGGGTTTTGACTGCTGAACTAACTTTCTTTAACATAATGTCTTATATGGTCCTAATATTTACACATGGATAGTGTTCAGTATTTCCTCCACTGGTGAACTGGTCTTCTTGATCTGGTGGGATAAATTTTGCGATTTTGGTTGGGCGGTGTATAGTTTCTGAATGGAGGTTTGTTTGCGGGTTGCGATACTGGAAGTTGTGGCTCTATGGCGATGTCTTCCTCCTCCTTTACAATGATAGGAGTAGGTGCAGTTGTCGGGATACTTTTAAAATGAGAAATATTTCTTGTGATGTTGGATGAGTCAATTTCCGATTGAGCGGTAACCATTGTGTCATTTATTTTCGTATCTCTGTAGGGATGGATGCTGTAAGGAGTGGAAAGCTTATTGTACTTCAGTTGCTTGACAATGACACGGTCTCCTTCACATAACGATGGTTCTTTCGTATGTCGACGTTCATCTGCGTACTGTTTTGTTCTTTATTTTGGCCGCTTTGTCATTGTCAGTGGCTATTTGTTGCTGGTTTTCGTATGTTAGTTTGTTGTCTATTGATGGTATTGAGTAACTAATTTTTCTATTGAACATCAGTTCTGAAGGGGCAACTTTGGTGGTACTATGAGGTGTGGAGCGGTAAGCAAATAAGAATCTATAAACTTCTTCCCTCCAATCCTTGTGTTCTAGTTTAGCGGTCCTCAATATTTTATTAAGCCGGTTGCATAAATCGTTCTGCTTCTGCGTTTTGCCTGTGGCCATAGTGGAGTGATGCGTCTGTGTTTTATTCCCCTTTGTTTGAAGTAAGATTTGATTTTCTGCGAGCTGAATGGTGGGCCATTATCGGAGATAACGTTGCGTGGATTACCGTATGTGCTGAACATTCTATCTAAACAAGGTATCAGTGTTTCAGCTTTGGTACTCTTGAGAAATTCCACCTCTGGAAACTTAGATCTTTGGTCGATCACGACAAATAGGTAGTATCCTGTGGGAAATGGTCCAAGAAAATCAATGTTCAAAGTTTCCCAAACTTGTTCTGGTATATCCATTATTCTGATAGGCGCATCTGCTCTTGTTGGTGTAACAGCTTGGCATGGAATGCAGTTTGAAATTTTCTTTTCAACCATATCGTCTATTCCTTGAAAATAAACTTTCGATCTGAGTAACTCCTTTGTTTTCTGAACACCTTGGTGTCCTTGATGAGCTAATGTAACAGCAATGTTATGGTAGCATTTTGGTAAGATAATGCGTCTTTGTTTTAAGACAATGTCTTTGTTGTCCGATACGGTGAGTTCGTGTTTGAACTTGCGGTAAGGCTTCAGCTCGTCTAGTTCTTTGCTACTTAAATCAGGGTAGTTAGTCGGTTTGTCTAGTAGGTGCCAGTTGTTCTTTTCTATAATACTGGCTAGATGTTGACATATTTTATCTTGTGAAGTTTGTGTTTTAATATCGTCTAGGGTAATCGCTTTTGGACATGCATATGTGGCTGTAAAGTTTACATATTCTTCTATACCGTTGCTTTTTTTGTCGTCGCTGAACGTGTGAGAGTGTCTGCTAGCGTAATCTGATATGTTTTCTGCACTCTTTACATGTTTTATTGTGAAGTTGTAACCTTGAAGTCGAAGTGTTAGTCGCTCGATTCGCAGAGGTATCGTGGATTTTGGGTTATTTAAGAGATTGACTAGTGCTTTATGGTCGTTGAATATGGTGAACTCTCTACCGATTAAGTACAAGCGATTTTTTTCGCATCCGTAAACGATGCTTAAACATTCTCTTTCGATTTGTGCATATTTCATTTCAGTTTCTGTGAGGGATTTGGATGAGTAAGATATAACCTTAACATCATCTTTACCCTTGCTTTTCTGCAACAATACGGCGGATATACCATATGGGCTAGCGTCTGTAAACATAAATGTCTCTTTGTTTTCATCAAAATATGCTAAGCAGGATTCACTACTCAAAGCGCTTTTCAAAGTAGCAAAGGCATGTTCACATTCGGATGTCCATTTCCATTGGGCTTTCTCTTTGATCAATTGTCTAAGTGGATAAGTTATTGTACTGTAGTCCAGTATGTATGTTTGCATGTAGTTGGTGAGTCCCAAAAAGCTTCGAAGTGACTTGACATCTTCGGGTTGAGGCATGTTTGTAATGGTTTCAATTTTCTTTGGGCTTGGTTTCATACCTTCTTCTGAGAAGATATGCCCAAAAAATTCTAAATTGCTTTTGCAGAATACACATTTTTCCAGGTTCAATGTGAGTCCTTTCTCCTCGAAACGTTTTAACACCTTGTTTAAAATAACGTCGTGCTCTTCTTGAGATTTTGCGAATATAAATAAATCGTCCGCAATATTTTCAACTCCATTGATGTCTGCTATTAAGGATCTAAGCACATGTTGCATTTCTTCCGACGCGGAGTTCACGCCATAAATCAGGCGGGTGTAACGTTTTATTCGAGTTTCGGATTGGAAAGCGGTGATAGGTCGTGAATCTTCGGATAATTCCAGTTGATGAAAAGCACTTCGCATGTCTAACTTGGTAAATACTTTTGAGCCACTTAGCTTGATTTTTAAATCCTCTACGGTGGGGGTTGGATATCTTGTTCGGTTAATAGCCTTGTTTGCTTCTCTCATACCGAGACAAATTCGTACTCCTCCCTCGGGTTTGGGAACAATAACTAGCAGATTTAACCATGGCGTCGCTTCGTTTGTGACATCTTCTATTATGCCTGCTTTCTCCATTTTGGCGATTTCTGCATTGACTCGCTTTCGTAAAGCAAAAGGTATGCGTCTTTCTTTTTGCGCTACTGGGGGTACGTTGTTATCTATGTGAAGATGAACTTGATAGTCCTTCAGTTTTCCGATTTTCTCATTGAAACACGGTATCTTTATAACTTTCTAAAACTCTGCGGAGGTGTGTTGGAATGTTTTCTTTTGATTTTAGTTTATCAGGTGCTTTGTAGTTTGGCTGCATGCTTCGCTGATTTTGTAAAGAAAAAACTTGTTTCTTCATCTGAATGACGTCAAGATCAACTGCTGTTCGGCCTGATAATAGGTTTCTATGGGAAGTGTCGATCACGAAAAATGGCGCGTTAATCATTTTAGAGGTGGTTTCTACTAAGAGGTTAACGCGTCCTAAAACTTTCAAATTTGAAGTGTCACTTCCGTACGTTACGACGCTTGTTTTTGTTTTGAGTAAATTTAATTTTTTTGAAAGGCGTTCGTTTAACTGATTGAAAGTACGCAATGTGAGAATGTTAATGCTAGCTCCTGTATCGACTAGAAAATTTACTTTTACTCCTTCTAATTTAACAACAGTATTGAAATCAGAATTTTGCTTATTCTTATAACTGTGGTTACTGTTACTTGTGTTTTCTGTGCTATCGAATTGAGAATTCACAACATCAGACGAATAAGACGCAGTACTAATCATAGGATGTTCACAATCATACAAAGTTTGGATAGAAAATAACATTCATCATCACTTTCAGCTTCAAGGGTATTTTGCATAGCAGAAAAATCGTTTAACGGCGAATGAGTAACGTTATTCAAGGGCTGTCTTGTTTGGTAAAAGGATCCCCTCCCCAGACGTGCTCGGTGTTTTGATGTCGATATGTTTTGGTTCTACAACATTTTGAAAAGTGACCCTGGTTTCCACATGCGTTACAAATTTGGTTTTCAGCAGGGCATCTGTTTTGATGGGGAAATGGTCCATCACAACGATAACATTTAGCATTTTGAGGTCGGCCTCTTTTACTCATTCCTCGTTGGTTTAAAGAATGTGGCTTACCTCGGCGGTCGGTGTAAACCGACCGCAATTCGTTGATTCGCTCTGTATCGTTCGCCTGTGCTTTTTGAAGAACTTCTGCTTGCTGTATGGTGCTTTCTAAAGTCTTTCCTGTCACCAGTATTTCTTCCAAGGTTTTATCAGGATTTCTAAAGCTATATAAACGTAACTTGTTGTTAGTAGTAGAAAGTTCAATCTGTCTTTTGATTTCCAAATTTTTATCGTGAAAGTCACATTTTACTGCTTGTTCTTTTAATCGTATAAAATACTGATGTATCGTTTCATCTTCCTGCTGTATCATATTGCGAAATAAATATGTTTCGTAACTTTTATTTACTTGTGGTTCGAAGTGTTTTTCTAACGCCGCGATGACATTCGGATATGTTTCATCTTCTTCGCGTTCAGGCTTAACATTTTCATATATTTCATACGTGCTATCTCCAACGTAGGTCAACAACATAGCTAGTTTTTGAGACTCATCTGTGACACCAATAGCGTGACACAAAAGTTCAAATCTTTGTTTATACTTCTTCCAGCGCGAACTGAGTGTAGACACATCTTCTGTGGAAAACTCTGGAAAGGTTGGCAGATTAAGATTTCGAACAGCCATCGCAAGTGCATAAAAATTTAAAATTACTTCACAGATAAGAATTAAATCTTGTCGAATTTAATCTTGTCGAATTTAATCTTCGTCTGTTATTCCCTTCTCCTCGTCGCCAGTTTAATATCGGGAAAATAGGTTAAAAAAGAACACGTGTTTACAATATATCTCTGTTTATCTCTTTCTCTCTATTCACTATCATAACTCTCGTGTCATCAAAATCGTCCCTCTTCTTCTGCCCAAGTCCTCTCCATCGTCAATGTCTTTACGACATTACAGAAACTAGAATATTTTCTCTCTGAAGTATAAATTCCTTTGAATCTAGTGTTTGCAAATAAGATGCATCTTTGTATTTTGTACTTAAATATTCTCCATCTTTTTGTATTTTATATGAAAGAACCTTTTTTCCAAGATAAAAAAATAACTGACCATTTCGAATCTGGGACATGGTCAGTTAAAACTTTAGATTTCGACAAATATGTTATAAATGTGTCAATTAAAGTCTCAACGCTATCACATGACAACCCATGCACTCTTTGTCCTTTAGTTTCAACATCTTTAGGTTTTGGTTTCATAAGGTATTCTGCCATATTAATGCATGCTTTACCAAGATAGCTTGATCTTTCGGATAAATAATTGTGTAATTTCAAGTAATTAACAACTGTTTGTTTTACTTTGGATCTTTCAATATAACAAACTGATTTACTTTTATTTTCATATTAAGAAAAAGTAATCCAAACATCATGATCAGTACACTTGCAGCTGACCTGTGGCGCAGCCATATTGAAAAGGGCCGTGAAATTCAAAAATGTTAAAATAGACAAATTAAGCTATTTTACAGAACAAACCGTGGTCATGAAACAAAGGAGCAATCAATCCATCGCGCATGCGTTTTTAAATCAAAACAAACTGAACTCGATATCTTCTAACAGCGCGAAAAGCAGTACAAAATATCCTTGAAGAAATTAAAGTATATTTGATAGTTTGTTTCTAGTGGAAAAAATCGTCGCGACTCTGCGATGGAAAAGTGTAAAAGAGAGATTACCATATTTATAGTCTAATAAGGAGAGGTAAATCGCCTAAATAGCCTATCGTAGACTAATTAGACTATCATAGCCTAATTTGCGGTTAGCCCTGACTGTTTGATAAGGTCCTTGGAGGACAAAGTGAGCAAACTTTTTAGGTTCACTGGGGTAATAAGTGGGGTTGGGTCGTCACACCAAAAGACAAGACTGGCTAAGTAATACTAGCATCGTCAAAACCCTTGCTGAGCGCATGTTAAAAATGGTTTTCATTAAGTGAACACAAGAAAATCTGTCTTTGATAATGATAACTTTCTTAAAACCTAGCATAACTAGATTTCCTAAAAGCTACATAAAATGTTGTCACAATCAACAAATAATAAACCTTATAATAAAAACATGGCAATAGTAATAACATAAAAAGGTGAAAATTCTTGAAAAATCTAATAAATTATTCAGGTTGGGTAACAAATATGATGCCTATGACAGTCTTTTGTCCCAAGCACTTCAACTTAAGGACTGTAATCAAGTGCATGGTAAGTGGTTTCATTGCAACGACAGAGCAGTGGTCCCTTGCAAAAAAAGCTTGCTAATTTGTGCACCCGTTACATCCTTTTTCTTGAAGAGCTTAGGCAAATTGCAGCCGTCAACACCACAAATTACGGGGGTTTGACTATTCTTATTTTTGTTTTTTTTAGTCCTGTCTTTGGAGTGGGACGACTCCACTTATTACCCCAGTCACACAAGATTGTACTGAGTAGGACAGATGGAAATGTTTTACGGATCAAAGAAATCTCTAGTTCCTGCTGAAGGCTGTTCGTAGATCCTTTTTGAGGTGACCCAGCCAGACATTTTGGGCACCTTTTTTCAGGAATATGAGTTGAAACCCTTCTACTTTTTACAAAAGGCCTGTCCTAATCTTTGTTTGTTTGCCCTTTTGTGAGCATATTCTTTAGGGGAGGAAAACCTCTAGACTTTAAATCTAAGACTTAACTGGTCGAGTCTATCATTGTGATTGCTCTTTGCAATTTTCCTTCTCATAGTAGAAGTTTGTAAAGCATTCAGAAAAAAATATTGAAGTTTTTTGCAAGTTTATTGCATTGTTTTGACAAAAAAGCAAGGGGGTTTGACAATCTGTTTTGTCTTTGGGTGTGACGGGCCCACTTTTAACCCCAGTCCAGTAGGGAGGCCAAGTTTGCTCACTTTGTCTACAGGGTTAACGATCCTGAAGTACCTACAGTTATTGTTATAAGAAGCTTTGCAAGGGAGCTGAAATTTCTTGTTCAGGTCTTCGTGGATTTACGCCTATCATTTTACCCTAGAAACTCCAGGCTGGTCCTGACATAGAGCTGGTCCCAAGCGTCAATCACCTGGGTGAGTGTAACCTCTACAATTCAAAAACAAAAGAGTCAGTAGACTAGTTCCATCATTACAGCTTGCTGTTTTGTTATCTCACACTCACTTAAAACTTCGGAAAAAAATATGTATATAATCAAAAGAGTCTTGAAACAGATAAAAACAAAAAGTAAGTGTTCACTGAAACGGCCACGTGCAGCATTTTTCATCCACGCGCAGCAAAAAAATGGCAGCAAATTTTATCTGTGGCCCCACATGTGTTAATGAAAGTACCATGCCATCCCTCTGAGGATGTGTGTTTCAATAACACATTCAATTTAATTGCCACCATCAACCACTCCGGCACTCTAAGGGCAGGCCCTTACTGGGCTTTTATCAAAGACAAGCATAACACCTGGCTTAAGTGTGACGACCGTGCCATTACTTCAGTAGATTCATCGCAACTTAACAATCACTTAGCTTACATACTGTTCTTTAGTAGATGTTAGCCTTTTTTTCTGCAAGAAAGTAAATCGGGGGAGGAAATTGTCCTAGCGGTTGAAATTTACCGCGGCTGACCATTGATTGGTCAACTCACCGTGAAAGTGGAGTTTGCCCACTCCCTTCTCTTTCTTGAGACCATGTAAGAAGCATAGCAAGGGGGCTTGACAGTTTGTCTTGTCTTTGGGGTTGACCATCCCACTTGTTACCCCAGTCCAGTAGGGAGACCAAGTTCACTCACTTGGCCTTTAGGATTGACGATCCTGCTGACCCGAGTTACTTTTAAAAGAGCCAAATGGGGTTATAAGTTTCCTTCCATTTGTGCTAATTTTTCGACCTTGATAGCATAAAACCTCAATTACGACATGCTGGTCCTGTCGTTAGGCTAGTCCATTGCGGCAATGATCTGTATAGGGCTGAGTGTTGGGCCCATTAACACGAGTAAAGCTACTGCCAGAGTCACAAGTTCTGGCGCACAGATCGTTTCCTGCTTCTTCTTTTTTTACCTAAGAATTCGTTATGAATTCCTTTAAAATTCATCCGTTTAAGGATATTCACTTTATAATAAGTTTTATTTATTTTATGTACTCCTTGATTCAGTTTGAATCGCTTTTTTTATTCTTTCTGACTGTAGTTGTTGTTCATAATTGTTTTGTTCAATGTCTTCTGTGGACTAGTATTTGTATTCGAAGTTTGTTCTTCTTTGTTCTTGTGTACTGTATTACTTTTATGTTAGTTAAAGTGGTCAATGTATATTTTGCCAAATCCTTGCAACAAGGAAGATTTTGGATTAATTCGGAATCCTTAGAGGGTACAACCTCTACATAGCCATAACCACCTGTCCTTAGACAAATATTATCATTACAGCTTGCTGTTTGTCACCCTCGTCATCAATTATATTGTGCAGCAAGAAGTATAAAATTCAAAATGTCTTTAAATAGAACACAAACACAAGCTTGCATTGCTTTGCTTTGCTTTGCTTCTCGACGAGGATAAGGAGGATGATGTTTCCTCAACAAAAACACGAACCGTATGGGTAAAAAGAGAAGTGAACAAGGAATGTATCGTAATCTTTTTCATGAGTTAAGTTTTGGGCGATGTTACATCATACGAGGAGTATATACGGATGGATCGACTCTATTTTCAATATCTGGTAGAGAGACTGTATCCGTATCTTATAAAAGAAGACACTGTCATGAGAGAAAGTATTAAACCAAACGAGCAATGTTGTTTATTTTTACGATATGTTGCAAGTGGTGAATCCTATAGGTCTTTGGAATATCAATTTCGTACTAGCAGACGGTATAATAATACCCAGAGTGGCAAAAGCTATCATTGATGAACTGCAACATCAATATTTAAAAACCCCAACCGAAGTTAATGAGTTGTTGACAATCTCTGAAAGGTTTTTGGAACGGTGGAACTTTCCTAACATGGTTGGTGCTGTTGATGGAAAACATTTTGTTCTAGAACAACCTCGCAATTCCGGTTCACATTACAGAAACTACAAGGGAACCGATAGCATCATTCTGATGGCAGTAGTAGGCCCCGAATACCAGTTTTTGTTTGCCGACGTTGGTATGAATGGAAAGAATTTCGATGGAGGAAATTGGTCACAGTCCAATGAGAAAGGCATTAGAAAATAACACCTTAAACTTACCGAAACCAAAACCGCTGGCTGACAGTTATAATCCCATTCCTTATGTTTGTGTCGGTGATGATGCATTCCCCTTAACAAAGTACATGATGAAACCCTACCCGCAAAAAGATTTAAGCCTCGAAAAAAGAATCTTCAACTACCGTTTGTCTCATGCAAGACAGATTTCCGAAAATGCTTTTGGTATACTTGCTAATCGCTGGCGAGTATTTCGCAAACCATTTGCATTACACCCAGAAAAAGTAAAAATAATTACATTTTCGGTATTGATCCGACACAACTGGTTAAGAAGTGAGTCTAGTTCTGGGGAGATTTATGTACCACCTAACCTGATTGATTTTGAGGACATTGGAAACGATTCTTTAATTCCTGGCGAGTGGAGACAATCAAAACAAGCAAAAGAAATTAGAGAACATTTTAAAGAATTTTTTATGAACGAAGGTAGCGTACCATGGCAGTGGAAATCAGCGCAACCTAATGTTTGAAAACAAATAAAAGAACATTCCGATATTATGTAAAGCCTTTTCTTCATATAGGATAGGAAAAATATAATAAAAAGTAACAAAAAAGCTCAATAATTGTTTTTCCAAGTCTTTCAAAATCGTTTGTTTTATCCAAAACTGCTACTGTTACAAGGCGAAAAGTTGGGTGCATAAGTGTGTGCATGTGGTGACTCTGTGGCTTGAAAGTGTTGTTGAACTGGGGTAGATTTGTAGCCACGGTTTTGAAACCCTAAGTATGCAAAATTGTTGGAAGGGTGTGGGGGCGCCTCGGGCTGCAGTGAGATTTAACATTGTCCTGTCTTTAGGGTCACATTGTAGTAAGTTATCTGCTACTGTTTTCCCAAACAAGTGTGCATGCTCAACTACTGCGTTTTCAGGCGTTTGGCAATCGTTAACTGGTTGCGATGTCGTTTGTGTATTAAACGAATTTGCAAGAGCGGTCCACAAAGCAGTTTCAGCATCACTTTCCGGTCAGGATTTCTTTTTTTTAGCCACAGGTGGTATGAACATCTCTCCTTGCTCAATGATGTTTATAGACGAGTCAGGGGTTGGTGTTGATTCTAAGAAAGCCATTTGATCGAAATGCTCCCAGTTTGAAGTAAAAACGTCATCTATTCCGGCCCCAGATGACCTCGAGGCAGATTCCGATTGTTTCTCTCGCTTATAATGGGTCAAAAGACTGTTCCATTCCTTTTTGATCTCTTCCTCTGTAAACTTTTCATCCAGCTCTTCGACTAAGTTTTGGATTAACGCTCGGCGTATGTTTATATCTCTATATTCCAACAAGCTTCAGTTATAACATCTAAAACAACAAAAATCAGTTAAAAAAATCAGTATATATATGTCATGCCATTGTCTTACACAAAATGGTCACCTTAAAGTTTCACAAGGCACAGCCTGTAAATTAAAAACAACTAAGATCATGTATTTTGGTCTGTTTCATACAATCCTGTCCCAAAGAATTTATATAAAATGCAAAATAAAATGCAAAATTCCATTTTTTTATATGCATATTGTAATGCCTTCTGCAACAATGAGTTAATCCAAAATGTCAAAAAGAAGAAAAAAATAGCTTACAAAGAGTGTAAAACCGAAATCAACAAAGTATATAGCTCTTTTGGTGTATTGAATATGGCCATATGCACAAAAGTTTACACTAAATGTAAAAAAACAGTTGTGTTTAGTAATTCTAAATCAACAAACGTCAGTTCTTTTAGCATGCTGATTTATGTCTTTGCCCACAAACTCTTACATGAAAATGTCAAAACCATAAATTGGAAGAAATTAAATTTACGTTTTAAAAATCACGGCGGGCAAATCGGGCCATCAAAATACGCAATTTAAGAATGCGGACCTTATGTACCAAATCATAGCCGGCAAACTTGTGTCAGTTTACATGAAGAATCCGCCATTGACTCTCCGTCGCATAAAAAAAATTAAAACTGCAGATCAGCGCGGAAAAATAAGTAACAGTACACGCGAAGGAGAACATCTTTTCAAATCAAAATGGCTGCATACAGTTACAGTCAGACAGAGCGCTTGGCAGAGGCAAGAATAGATATCAAAGAAATACTTTCGAATTGTAAAAATGGTTTAATAAATGATGGTTACTATATGATTATGATTCTTCGATTGTTACTTGGACTACTCAAAGAAAAAAAAATAAGAAATTATCGTGTTTGTTGTGTTTTCAGATGGTGTGTGTGGCTGTAGTAGTTTATAGTGGTACAAAATTTAGTATAAAATTTTATTTCATGGCTTACTCAACAATGAAAATTTATTGATGGATGGTCACTTGCTGAGGTAAGGATTTAAAAAAATATAAGCATCAATCTCGCACAATTATTTTTCTTGTAGGGTAGTCAACTAACCCCTAAAACATATAAAAATGTATACACAAAAGTTAACCTAGTTTCAAACATAAATATATACAATAAAAAAAAGTCTTTCCAGAAAGAAACTTTGTATACGTCAAGAAAAGAGAAAAAATAGTTTCGCAGGTTTTATCCGCAACAGACTATCTTTGAAAACGAACGTATATATGTAAAAAGCTGTAACGACATGCCATAAATGTCATCCTAGCAAAATGTGTGAGAAATAAAAAATATTCGAGTCAAAAATCTCCTCACAAGAAATTTATACATAACTTTAGTTTAGCTAAAGTAAAAATGATATACTCCCGGAATCAATTAGCATGTCACTAGGTACTAAGGAGAAACTATATCTGTATATGTGTAGCGGACGAGATTGAGGTAGTGTTTTCTTGTTTCTGTTGATCACGTGTCCACTGCCTTATGACATGCTAATTGAGAGAGGTTTTACAATCGTTAAAAATGAATACCGTAACTAAAAAACTGATCATTTCTTCTTCAAAATAAAATACTAACAACACGTTAGAGTTCTAACGTATAACAAATGTAAAAAAGGACAATGTATGATGATACCATACAGTTGAATATAATGTGGCACATAGACATATACTAATTTTCGCAAGTTTTTGTCAAAATCACAAAATTAAATTCTCGCAAAAATTGATTCGGTCATTTTGCGCAAATTTTCTGTCGAAAATTAATTTTTCTTTCCTAAAAAATATCTCGCGAAAATTAAATCTCTTGAGGTACTTCAATTGTAGACACTTCAGCGAATCGTATTTTTTTTGTGAACGTTCATCTCGCAAAAGTTTCAACAATTGAAATGCTAGTATATCACCTAAGCATAAATCTACACATGTTTATTTATAACTGCTTCAATACGATTCATCTCACAGCTATTGCAAATAATACAGTACCCCTCCTCCAATTTTAAGGAGCATTTACAGTTATCATTGCTTTCATTTGGAACATACTGCCGATTTCTTTTTCTATACCTATGTGTGTCAAATCCATTTTCTCTCAAATAAACTAACTGGATGAATTCATGTCTAACGATATACGGCCACCGCTCTTGTACTGTGCTGTTTCGTGCATAGCGAGATATTTTTTGGTGTTTTTGTTCGCGTCCTTCCATAGTATTGATACCAAGTCCCATTTGTATGGTCTCATTGTATTCATTGCAATGATGTGGTGCAATTATGGAAAATGTGAAAAGGCTTGGTGTAATTGTATCATCATACATTGAACATGCCACAAATAATTTACGTCCAACTGAAATCATTTCACCAGGATCTAGATCAGCGATGTTTTCTATACGAACAGAAAAACTAACCAACTGTCGCAATTGAATTGATTGATAAAAAACTTGAACTAAGCGCAAAAATGATGGATTGTCTACTCTGCATTTCAGCATTGCAATTAACTCTGGAAAACCTTGTAAATAATTGTAACTTTCCTTGCCACGAAATCTGAAGCCGAATACTTTTTGCTGTTTGCCTTCCCTGTTTTCATTGAACCACGTGATTAACTTTTTGGCCAAGTCATTACAATTCATTTTTGTTCTTACATGACCAATGAATATAACAAATAAATTGTTATCTGGTATTGGAGCTTCATCACCACCAATTGCAACCAAGAATAACTTCGAATCATTACACTTTTTCTTGAAATTCGGAAACTCTTTTAGCTTATATATGCGATGTTGATTCACACTTAGGTAAAATGATGCAAGCCGTTGGAAATACTGAATGGCATTACGATACATGCCCTGACCTATTTCATCTTCATATAAATCGTGAGTCAATTCTTGACCGATTTCAGTAACATCACCAATGTCAATTTCACGTATATGTTTAGCCAAATCTTTATAAGGTACAAAGTTAGGCAAACCATCTGTTTTATTACACTTTCTGAGATTGAGATATTTTTGTTTTCCCATGACATTGTGACTATAATACACATTTAATGACCGCAGCATATTTTCCCTAGATTTGTAATAGGTTTCAAAAAATTGCGATTCATTTTTCTTCTTCAAACCTTTTACGACGGATGTTTTTGAACTCATTAACTTTTCGACAACCATATCTGTCTTGAACTTTGAAGTAATAGTATCAAGCATACCATCGACAGCTGGCTCCAAATTCAATTTTGTAGCTCAATGAATTCTGCTACATAAGTGTAGTGTTTCCTTACGACGTATTTCTTTTGCTTTCAAATTCAAATTTGGTACGGTGGGGTTCTTCAACCTACGTTTCGCGATATTCGTAGTAATTTCAATGACATTTTTTGGCTTTATGGAACTCTTATCTAAATTATTGATTTCACTGTTCAAACTAGCTACCCTAGTTCTCTTTCTCCTCAATCGTTGTTCTAAGGCTTTTATTTGCTCATTTTGTTCAAATATAGTACACTCTAATTTAGATAAGGTTTTTATATTCTTCGACAACTCTCCGACTAAACATTTCTTTTTAGGTGGCATACTGTATTAAAGGCATGGACAGTTTGATAAAACGTATATTTATAAAAAACAAAACGTCAAAAATGAATAAATATATCATTCACACTGAGGTAATGTTTCCATATCTGTTGGTGACTTGATATCGGCTTTTGAAAGTGAGTCTGTTGCTTTTTGCGTTGAAAATAATTTCGGATGGATATTCACTCGACGAAATTACTTCAACTTTGCAGTTGCCAGCTTTCTTTTTTAGGAATGCAGCAGAACCATCACTACTATTATCGAGTGGTCTTGAGAAATGATAAACCAAGCTTCTGATATCTGTGAAGCTGATACGAACTTCAGTCAATACTCCTTTTCTGTCTCTTTTGGCAGCTACTCCCCGACCAAAACTTGTCGAATAATCGCGTATGGCTTTGTACCATTCAATGAATAAATTCCTATGGAAGCGTTGTGATATCGTAATACGCCAAGGGTTTCGTACAGATTGTTTTATCCTTAGGCGTTTTTTAATTTTCTTTAGTATGTCTGAGATCTCAAAATTCAACAATTCCTTTACTTCGGTTTTCTTATTATTTAATATTTGATAAGCATTGAATGCCATTCTACATAACTTTAAATCTAGAGCAGTAAATGAAGAATGATAGACATAATAAACACAAAACAATGACAATTATACCAGAAACAACTTCTTCTACAGCAGCAGTCATTGAAAATCAAAATAAATCCAGCAAACATGGCGGAAATAAAAAAATGGAAGATTCAAAGTTTTTCAAAATTTCGGTATGTTTAGATGAAAAATTCAACATGATAGTGGAAGAAATATAGAAAACGAAGACAGCCAAATGAAAAGTTAACTATTAAACTTTCAAATAAAGTAATATATGGTCGCAATGAGAGCATATAAATATCGATCTATAGATGATTTCTGACACACGCTTCGGCGAAGGAAATTACACACAGCGATTTTGACCACGCTTTATTTATCTTTCTCTACCAAAACAAACATCTCGTTTCATTGTAATCGATAGTAGGAACCTTGGACACACTCACGAAGCTAAAAAAGGCATCACAACATCAGTAAAAACGTCGTTTGATCGATAATTCGACACCAAAGTTTTAGCTTTGGAGAGTGAGGACCATCGCGCACTTTTACGGGCCGTTTTTTGCGTACGGGAAATATGCGCATTTTCAAGCTCCATACGGCCCGCCGTGAATAAGTAATTTCTGCACTTTATTTTTAGAAATTTTTGCAGGAAAAGAACTTCGCAAACCAAAAAAAGAATCAGGAAAATGTTTAAAATTTTCAGGGTTAATAACGTTTGATGGATTTGGTGTGAATTTTACTTTTTGTATAACTTCAGTTGAATTTCTCATTTTAATATAAAAACACGAATGACTTGCAACGTGTAAAGTCAAATTCTACAAAAATTAGTTTCTTCGGTATATTGCATGATCCTTTTGCCACAAAAGTTAACTTAAAATTTCAAAAAAAAAACACAGCAGTTTGTATATATTATATACACTATGTATATAAATGGAAAGTCACCCCAGCCTTCCCTATTCTTTTTTTTACCCTAACTGTAAAAAACCATGTAAATCCTTCCCCCACCCAAAAATAAATAAATAAAAAATAAATAAATAAATAATCAAAAACCCATGTAAATACTGCATCAAAATCAAAAAATGTGAAAAAGCTACGTAAATTTTCCTCATAATGTCAAAAACCTCTGTAAAATTAAAATATAAAAAACACAGGTTTTTTCGGTGTTAACATGTAGTATATACTCCCTTACTCCGTGTTAAATAAAAATCCTTTTGTCATATTGCATACAACCGATGTAAGTTTAGTTACACAGTATAGCTATATATTTGCATAAAAAAGGGTCCTTAAACATCCTTAAATATTATAAAGTACTTTCTTAAAAGGTGTTGTGGATTGTTAAATATTCCAATTTAAGCTTAAAAGGTCAAGTCAAATAAGTTACAGCCATATTTCTAGCAAAGACCACTAAGATAACTACACGTAATAACAACATAAAACTAAAACATAGCTAGGTACTGGGGAGCTTTAGTTTAAAGCTAACATTAGCTAGCTACAGCAGGTAATAGCTGGTCAGTTAAATATAAACTGGAGATTTAGCTAGGTATAAAGAACATGGCTACATATATATAAATTTGTTGTTGGTGGTTGGCTTTATGATGCTAGCTACCAAACATGTCTCGCATCAATAATATCATCGAAACTGAAAAAAACATAAACAAACCTTACAGAAACCTTGCTATACTTCATTTATATACCATGCCCTTTTACAAATGTTTTTTTAAAGATTTATCTTGAAGGAAAGAGTAGACAAATGCTTAAAAAAAACAGCCATCTTTTTTTGCAAACACAATTTCCGTTACTTTATGCTAGGAACTTCATTTAACAGTCCGTGAAAAACTTTTTACGTTTGTTTTGATCGTCAGGGGAAACATGGAATTTTCAGCAAATGAAATTGCTTTATTTTGATCACGTGGTTTAATTCATCCAATTAATTTCTTTATTTTGATCATGTGATTTCAAAACGCAAACACACAAAACTCGCAGCTTTTCTCGACAAAGAAGACATATTTTTTTCGGCGATATCAAAGAAAAATAAGCATATGAACTTTGCCTGCCACAAAGACACGGAACTGGCCTATTATTATAGAGATATACACCAATTATGAGGGCGATTGCTCTTAACATGACCATGTTAAACCGTTCTTTGACCCCCGTTGATCCTTCAAACTTTCTCAAGGCCCTAGAACGTAAGATACACTCTTCTGGAAATACAACTTTCCAATATAATTCTCAGCAAGATGTAGCAGAGATGTTACTTCTTGTCTTTGATGAATTGAAAGGGTTCTCGGTAATTGCGTCTCAGAACATCTTGACAGAAGTATCAGTGTCAGTTAGCTGTAACACCTGTCTCTGTTCTTCAGTTACTGTTGAAAATCAGGACATCCTAACACTGTCACCGTCTTCCAGCGTACAATTGTCAGTTAGTATATTTTTAGATTATGAAAATCTGGAGAATGAAAATGAATGGTTTTGCCCACAATGTTCCCTGCACCAAGAGAGCACTAGGGAAACAAGGATTACGAGGAATAGCGAAATTTTAACCTTGCACCTGAAAGGGTTTGCAAGAGATGGAGAACATCTGGTTAAGGACAATAAATTTGTTGAAAGTTTTTCCTCTTCTAATCCTTATCTCAATATCCCGATATCTAGTGACTCGGACACATCTTTTATCCAAAAGTATGCTTTGGTAGCTGTGATAAATCACTCTGGAACATTGAATGCAGGCCACTATTGGGCCCATATCAAAGATCGTACCACAAACTCTTGGTACCTCTGCAATGATAAGGCAATAAGCAAAGTTGATCCAAAAACGTTCAACAGCACTACATCATATGTTTTCTTTTATACCCGCTGCTAGTTTTTTTTTTTTTTATTCCTCTTTTTAAAATACCTTCGCTGTTGCTTTAAACCTGTACTACCAGGGTCATGGGCGAGGAAAATGTAAATCCGAGCGGTTTTGTATTACCCCAGCTGGTTATACAAGCCAGTTTACCGTTAATAACCAGAGGGTAAAGAGTTCAGCTCACTCTTCTCTGGTAACTTATAAGAAGCTTAGCAAGGGGGTTTGCTTTTAGCTTGTCTTTGGGTGTAACGACCCCACTTTTCACCCCAGTTCAGTAAGGTGCCCAAGTTTACTAACTTGGTCTTCAGGCTTGACAACCCTGCTGTCCTTAGTCAAAATATCGACAGGCTGGTCCTGTCGTGACAACCTCCTGTGTAAGGCTGAGTGTTGGGGCCCTGTAACACATGTGGAAAGCTACAGCCAGAGTCACAAGTTCTGGCGCACAGGAGAGTCTTGTTTAAGGTGACGGTATACCTTTTGAGCATGGTTTTTTAAATCGCAATTTTTTTCAGCGATAGTTAATCAAAGTTTATTCATTTATACATCACCAAAAACCATTTTCAACCACCTATCAAATGGTATAAAAATAATTTGAAACTTTTTAACTCGTGAAAAGTACAGAGACATTTTTGAAACACACCCTGCCTTCAAAAAAGTGACTTCATTTACAAAACTACTTCGTTTCCAAATCTCATTTGATGTTCTATAGAATCGTGATAGATGTATGTAAAAACGATTTTTTAATTATTTTCCACAAAGTCCCCGTTTTTTATTTATTTTACTTTTTCTAAAAAAGCCATTTTTTAATTTAAACTTTCGTCTTTAAGATGTCATATCTAGAGAATCGTTGATTTTTTGAAAATAAAAAAAAAATCGCTTTTAGATAAACACGTTGGCTACAGCACAGTAGCACTCTCCCTTGTAGATCTTCTGTAGTTTTGTAAAAGAGATTTGAAATGTAATAGATTGTATACGAAAAAAAAACACTATAAAAAAGTGTTTTAAAGATTTTTTAAAATATCACACCTTTCAAGCATACTCTAATGATGGTGATACTTTCACACTTCCGAGGCGATGAATATTCAGAAGGAACTTTCTAAGTCGTTTAACATTTTTCTGTGACTTGCAGAAACAGAACAGCATGGCATACATTTTTAGAAATGAAAGTGTTTTTTTTTTCGGATGGTCATTTCTTTTCGGAAAGGAAATATAATTTATTTTTAAAAGTTATACTCAAGAGGATGATAAGTGTTAAAACATTCACTTTTAACTCTTATTCAATTTATGGTGTGAAAGACCAGTTATTTATTAGTAAGTTAGTTATTTGGATAAAGTCAATATTCCCCTTCGAAAAATGAATAAATAGTTTCACCATTGGGAAGATCGTCGTTTCTTTAGTATAAATGGCTAATAAAAAAAAATCGAATTTTTGATACAATAAAGGTATACCGTCACCTTAATTCTTTTTTATAGTAATATATTTTTGACATATACCTTTTTTCTATTTGTGTTCGATCTGTAACCAGTCCGTTTATGTTGTTAGCTCTGTCTTGTGTCGTATTGTTTGTGATAGAAGGATTTTTTTTTCTCTTTACGATTTTAAGAATAGTTTTAGGTCCAAGTTGGACAGTACTCGTGCTTGTAAGAAGCAAGAAAGTGTATTCAGCACCTTCTTCTGGGAGCCTAATCCCAGTTTTGACAACCACCGTCCCTGTAGACAAGATACTTCAGTGGAGCTTGCTGTGTTGTAAACCTTTTTCATTAATAATAGCCGTATTCCGTCTGTCTGTTCGTGCGTCAAAAGCGACTTGTGTTAACCACGCACGAAATACAAAACACGCAGGGACGAGAAACCCGACGGGCCCCCACCGGCACAGGGACAATTGCCGCTAAAATAAAGGTCCAATCAGGAGCGGAGTTTTATATAACTAGCAACGATTTTTACGTTATCGGTCCGAAATTTGGCAAGCAGATTGAACCAACTCATTGCTGGAGAAAGAAAAGTTTCTTAACTGTTTGCTTTAATTTTTCTTTCTGATACTTCTATTTGTATTCTAACAAGATTGCAGTTTCTTTTACTTTCGGGTATTTTATTTTATTTGTTTACATGTTTATTCACCTAGACTTTATAGTTAGCTAGCTAGCTAAGCTACCTATTCAGCCACCTAAAGCTTTGTATTGTATTAGTTTTATTTGCCTCTTACTGTCACGTTCTCTAGCCATATATTAATCTTAAACAAAACCAATTTTAAGATTCAGGCTACCAACGGAGATGTTAGCTCACATTTCTGATTTTTGAGTTATCTTCGCCAATCTTATTTTTACTTGGTTGTGACTGGGGTTAGCTACTTCTAGCTAAAATGTAAAAGTAACCAAATACAGTTGGCTGCAACAGAATTTTTAAGTAATCTTTTTCATACTAAATGCAATTAAGTAGTTAGCTACAACTACTGTAATATAAACTTTAGCAAAAGTCAAAAGTTTATTAATGAGACACGGAGTACCTGTGCTATTTGGAAAAGGCTGTTACGCCTAGGCGCATGTGCAATGTGGTTACCTGTACTAAGGGGTCAGCCCACTGTGACTATTACTTTTTAAACTTTCTCGGGAATCACGCCTGTAAGGATGTGCAACACTGTTTACCTGGACTAACCGCTCAACCCCATGTTAGCAATGGACTGTTTCTTGTGTTTTTATTTAAACAGAGTCTGTGAGAAAGTTTTTTCAAAAGGGTATTGTCCCTACACGATTGTTCAACTCTGTTTAACTGTACTAAGCGCTTAGCCCGATGTCACGATTAATTTTTTAACGTTTACTGAAACTTATTCCGCAAAATAAAATAATATTGACCGATTGTTTTTGCTATGACAGGGTAACAACGGTTTGTAAACTCTATTTTTATTTCAGCTATCGTTGCGGGAAAGTTATTTTTTGAAAAATATGTTACAGTCGCAACACTATAATGGTGTATGCACTTCACTTGATTTACGACATACTGTATACCAGTACTAAAGCGCTCCACAGGTGTTCCACGCCGGGTCACACCTTGACTTGTGGCTTACCCAGGCGATTCGACGCCGGGTCTCAATGGTATCCATATAATACCATAAATAAGACAAAATTAAAAGTCTCATTTTTCTTTCACATTATCAATGTCATATTCATTGGAAGAGGGAAACAACAAGGAATTATTTTGAAGGTATGCCAAATATGAATTGGGTTGACTAGGCTGGGTTTATAACAGATGCTCTTGAAAACGTTTGAAAATGTTGAAAATTACTCGGACGGTGGATATAATTTTGGTTATTACCCTGCATCATGACCTGTCCTATTACTTCCATTGACCGACATAATCTCTGAGCAACTAACGTTATTGATCTACTCATTTCTTGCATAGAGGAAGCAAATGTTTCGTTGGATTCGCCTTTATACTTCTGCTATATCCCTTCGCATCTTCCTTTGAGTAATTTAATAAAATTCTATCTCTCTGTGCTGCCCTTAGCTGACGCTCCATATGTTTTCGTTTATTATCAATTAAATGAGGAACTGGGTTTTCTTTAGATTTTCGCTTTCGCTGTTTTCTGCTGTTGATAGTGGAGGTGTTTGATGTAATACTACAGTAAGGGAGGGTTTTGCTATTATGCAGAATCTTCGGAGGGTTACAACCTCTATAATAATTAACCAGTCGTCATTAGACAAGCTATATCACAACAGCCAGCTGTTTTGTCACTTCATCATCATTCTCTCACTACTTCCTCCAGGTGAAGACAAACCAACATCAATACCACGAGGTTATCATTATCGTCATGACTGCAACAAGGTTTGGAACTAACACTATCTGAGCTGGCTCCAAATTGCAATAAGTTGGTCATAAAACTCCAAAACCACCTTTCCACTGCCACTTCTACGACCAGAAGTTACAGCAGTCGCAAAATTTTGTCTTATATCTTTAATTTTGTCTTGCACTCTTGCGTACCCTTTTTTATAAGCTCCTTATCTTTCTTTCTTTGATTAATAAAATCATTGTACTCAGCCGAACTACAGTCATCGCCACTCGAATGTTCAATTTCTGACAAAGATGGAGGACCAAAATACGTTACATCGGAGCTATATAAAGTAGCCATCGTCTTCCGTACAGCTTTATACTGTTTGACCTTGTCAGCATTAAAGTCACAGTTGGAAAACTCCATCTGTGCCTTGTAGTTGGCAAGGAATTGGATTAAATTGCTTATTTTGTCATCCTTATCCCAACGAAACCTTGAGTTGACATGTTGAGATGCCATCTTGAGTGTTACAATTTTTCCATGTACGCATGCGTATGGTTGTTTTCAATCCAGGCTGAAAAAATATTTGTGATTACATGACACTTCGCCCCAGGGAAAAAATCCTAGCTCGGTTGTTCTACCCCGAGCTGAAATTTTGCCCTGGAGCGAAATCTCAACCCGGGTTGAAATTTTTCATGTAATCACAATTCCTAATGTAAGTGAATTTTCAGTTAAAGGCGAGATGAAATTTTTGCCACCTGCACCGAGCTGCATCTATTATCTCTGTAAGGCTGAGTGTTGGGCCCATTAACACGTGTAAAGCTACTGCTAGGTTACAAGTTCTGGCGCACAGTTTGTTGCCTAGACCAGTTTAATTATTAGATTCGTTAAGAATCTCTTTATAATTGATCCGTTTAAAAATATTCTCCTTATGATAAGTTTTATTTATTTTATTCAGTATGAATTCCTAAAAAAAAATTTTTGGACTGTATCTGTCAACAAGGTAGATTTGGTAAAAATGTACAATCTTTAGAGGGTATAAACTCTATATAGCAACAACCATCTGTCTTAAGACAAGTATTATCATTACAGCTTGCTGTTCTGTCACCTCATAATCATTATTCAATTTGAATTACTTATTAATGTTTTTTATCTGTTTTGTTTTCTGTTGTGGCGTTGTTGTTGTTTTTTTTCGCCTTTCTCAAAAATGGGGATTTTGCTGCGTTGCAAAACCTTTAGGGGGTTCCGACCTCTACGTATTGCTTCACCAGCTGTCATTAGGCCAAGTACCATCTTTGCAGCTTGCTGTTTTGTCACCTCACCATTATTATTGGGTCATTATTGGGTCATTCTGGATCGTTCTAGGTCGTTATTGGTCATTTCAGGTTGTTGTAAGTGATTACTGCTTTTACAAACTATGCGGAGTGATTTGTGAATACCGAATTCGGTGTCGAATTAATTAGCTGCGAAATATCTTTTTGGTTTTTACGTGAAACAAAAAAACGTGGCGAATTTGAAATACTGAATGTAATGCCTAATTATAGTATAGAAATTTTAATTTTTAGTAAACCAGCAAACCAAAAAGAAGTAAAATTTGTATTTATTTATCCCCTTTGGTGGCCGGATTTGGGTGTCTACGAACCAGGCAATCACGGCATCCTCCCGGGTGAAAAGTCCTTTCCCCCAGAAGCATGCCACAAATGTAAGTTCTCCCAGCAAGTGTGGCCACCCATCTGTCGAAAATTACCTCTCGTATTACTGCTTACCCTGGTACCATTTCCATACCTTTTACCGTAGATGGAGAAGTGAAATGTCATAAACATTTTCAATTAAGAGCTATTATCAACCATTGCGGCAACTTAAATAATGGTTACTACACAACCATATCCTTCTACCAAAAGGTTCACAGGTGAATACATTGTAACAATAGAGCGGTAATTTTCTGTATTCACAGTAACGAGACGTACGTTTTCTTTTTAGAAGGGTTGAGGTAAGAGTATTTTAACTAAAATGAGTCAGCAAGGAGGCTTGACTGCACTCAGTCTTATCTTTGGAGAGTGCTACTACACAAGTGTACAAAGTGTGGTAGGGTTTGTGTAATGTTAAGGTCTGATATGCTATGTGGTTTATGATACAATGCTCATTTTAGTTAACTTAGGATAAGTTATTTATCTCTTGTTCACATACTCCATAATTTTGATAGTTATATTAACAACAATTTTAACAGATGACTGTAACTGTCTTGATTATTACCCCAGTCAAAAAAAAAATGATCAAAGTTGAACAGAAAACGGTTAAAGTTTACTTTAGGAAGATAAGGCTGTCTAGTTTCTGCTGATGACCGTCCGCGGACCTCTTCGAGGTGACCCAGCTACACATCTAGGGTACTTAGGTTCAGAAATATGGGTCGAAATCTACCTGCCCTTGAAAAGTTATATTCATATTTTCACATGTGTTGTCGTTTTTATATATTTTTTTCTTTTTATTCCTACTTAATTGTGGCTCATTCTCCTTCTAAATAAAAAATCAGTCTGAGTACATTTCTCAATTCTTTCTTTAATGAGGTTATCTCCTCTACTTTGTTTTTTGTTGTTTTTAATCTGGAAAAAGAATACATATGCTATATACTGTGCTTTTTAGACAGGGGATGCTCAATAATAAATTTTATTTTTAATTTTATTTGTTGTGCATCCATCCGCAAGATTACAGTTCTGAGAAAATATGTTGTCTATGTCTTGTTAACTAAAGTTGAATAATGTTTTCCAACAAAAAGACAATTTAAAAGTATACCCACTTTATAATTTTTTACTAAATGCATGAAATAAAATTCCGGTGGAAATTATGTAGGTGATTTGTCCGTAAAAATTGGTGACCGAAAAACTTGGTACTACGAAACATATTTATCTGCCAAAAATTGCTACAATTTAACAAAATTCAATTTATGGTACTTACTATGGTTTCTTTTAAAGAGGCTAACTCCTCTTTTTGCTATTATTATTATTATTATTTCTCCAGCTGAAACAAAAGCAGATACATATGACCTCTTTGTAGGCTTACACAAAAATAGTAATACGTTACAGTAAAAAGAACATAAAATCCATACAAGAATGAAAATTGTTGAATGTCACATTATAGACGTAAAAATGCGCTTGTCCCTTACAATATGCCAACTTAAACACGCGAAGTCATTTCTGGTCTTTATATGATGTACAGGCAACATTAGTTGTTTCCCACCAGCACTAACAATTGGGAAACATATTGTGTGCGTTGGGTTTTTTGTCATACAACACAATTGTCATTTCCTCATTATCAATACAGGCCATTTCGTAAATTTAAATAATTCTACGCGTGCGATCTTAAAAAAAAATACAAAAAAATTCCGAAATTTAGTAAATAGTGCAGCCACTAGTAAAAACAAACCGATTAAAATAGGCTTCAGAATGTTCAGGTGCAAAGCTTGTGCGTGGGAAGGACTTGTTATGCTGCTTTTTATTACCATTTCAGCAACATTTGGGAAGAGACGAGCAAAAAAAGTCATTGTATAGTAAAGTTGCGAGTCGTGTCAGAAGTTTACAGAAAAATCAATCTAAAGTCAAAACTAAAACAAACTTTTCACTTTTCATTATCCGAGTCTGAACAAATAATGACTGAGTCGTCATCATCATCTTCAGAAGAAATGTTCGCAGTGGCTGCACAACTTTGCTCTTTAATTCGAACTACCTTTGTTGGTGGTTCGTATATTTTTTCACTTTGGTGCTTAGACAAAAAACTATCAACCGCTGAGTTAATTATTTTTTCCTGCTCTTTCTGTGTCTAAATTTAATCATTGATGTTTATCAATAACAATTGTTCCATTGTAGCGTGTTTCATTGATATATGCTTGTCACACAAAAGTTGCCTTAACAAGCTGAACAATTTCTCTCCACCCTTGAATTTGAGCCAAACAAACAAAGGTTAGGGTATTCTTTTCTCCTAAAAGTCAAAAAAGAATTCCCAAATTGCTTCAGCTTTCCAACCTGTATTGTTCACAAGGATAAAATTTTTCAAAGGCTTTAACTCTTTTATAGCAACTTCAAAAACAAATTTTGCCGATGGAAGTGATTCTTTAAGATATTTGGCTGACTCCTCGATTTGGTCAACACCGTATAAAGCATTGGCTGACCAGTTTTTGGGATCAATCCATAGCATGTTTTTAAACACAGGGTTTTCGAAATCATCAAGTTTGTTTAATAGTAATGTTCTTAAGTCGGAAAGCATTGTCTGACCATTGGCTGTTATTTTATTTATTTATTGTTTGTGAGTAATCGATAGCCAAACGTTTTTATGGTTTCTAATGCAAGTAACGACAATAAACTTCTGGTCGTCATTACTGTATTTACGAGATTTCGTAACGTTTAATTTGCCATCTCCTGTTAAATGTCTAAACAATGTAGAAGGGAACACGTTCATTGTAGTTAGTCCACGTTCATTGTAGTTAGTCCACCAAAATCTAAAAAACTTCCAATATTCCGCACATAATGCGATCGGCTCCACTAGAGGTGCAATTTTTTGCATATTTTGCAGTTGAGAACATTTTTTTGTTAGAATTTACCACAGACATTCCCTTGTGCAGTCGCTTTGTTTGTAAATGAATAATTTTTGGTGTGTAATTTTCTTTTGTTTGTTGATGTGACAGTTGTTGGCCACCGTAAGTAATATAACCTTTGTATTGTTTCTTACATGGTTACATGGTTAAATTGTGCAATTATTTATTTGAATGCATAAAAGTGAAAATAAGATTACGATGTTAAGTTAAAAATCTTCCGTACGATTTGTAGCTGTTGACTTTTCTTTCTCCAGTGTTTAACAAAAGGTAATGGTTTTGGCCGATGGTTCAATAAATGTGGCTGGCGTCTTTCAGGACTAGATCCCAAGCATAAGTGACTTTCACCAATCCTCTTTTTACCACATTCTTAGGTGTTTGTTTTCAATACTTGAATCCATTAGCTTACTACCGATCATCCCTGTAAAGGTAGAATATAAAAGTTCTCTAACGATTTCTTATTCTTTAGAGAGAAACCATTATTTTCATTAAATGTTTCGTCTTAAAAGACTAGTTTTATTTGCTTTCCGATGTAGTTACTCCTATTCTCTTTATATCACATGTTAATAACAAGACCATAAACTACTGTTACAAGAAACTAAACACTTAGCTTGGATATAAAATAAAGAGCTATTTTAACTGAACATCAAAATGTTCTTATAACATATATATATAAACACGAAGTATTTCAGTTTTTTACTCTGTGTCCTCACAGTGTCTTTCCCCAATTGCCTTGAAAGCCTCCTTTTTGCAATTTGAGTGGACAAAAATGGCCTGCGAAATATACCCCTTCAGAAAAAATAGAATTTCTTGAAAACGAAATAATATTTTTACATTCTTTAAAAAGGATATTAATCTCAGAGAAATTGTCCATAATATAGCTAAAATATTTTTTTTCGGATACTGGTCCGAAATTGCTCAATTCGGGTAAAAATATTTAGTCCCGAAAAACTTAAGTTAAAGCGACTTCTTCCGCAACATACATATATTTTGGGCTTTTTAGGGCCAAATATGAGAAATATACGACAAAGACCATTTCAGGAATATGACTACTGTTAATAGTTAGTTTGATGGGTTTGGAAACCTCGTTGCTTTTAATCTAGAGAGTCAAAGGATAGAATTGTGGGGTAAAGAAATCACTAACCCTTGTGCAGGAAACATTGAGGATCATCATAATATTTCTAAACTTTGTAACAAGAACGGTTGGAACGGCTGGAACTAATTTGAATAAAAATCTACAACATTGTAACTATAAAGGAAGAATTGTGTCTTTTTGGGAGCACATTCTTTAGACGAGCAAAAACCCATTAGACTTTGAATCTAAGACTTAACTGGTCGAGTTTATCATTGTGCTTGCACTTTGTAATTTTTCTTCTTCTCATGATATATAAACATGTAAATTTACTCTCTTAATGGATACAATATATTCATTTAAATAAAAACATCAGCTATACACACTGTACATTACTGTACATAAATATTCCAAACGCAGGCCTATAAAGATTTGAATCGTTACACTTATTTCATTAACAGGTATTTAACAATTTACAGTGGCTACAATAAGGATACGTACCTTTCCTATAAAAAACATTTCCAGCTGTTCTCTCTGCAAGAAACACACTTACGCTCTACCCTATCTGAAACTTGCTATTGAACTTGCAAAGATTGCCAATAAATACATTACCATAGTATGTTTGTCGTGCAACATTGATGTCAAAGTTGCTACTACCGACGTCCCGTGGTTTCTTTACACTTAGTCTGAAGGACCTTACACCTATGTTCCAATTCTAAAATGGAATCGTCAAGCAAACTCGGGTGACCAAGAACATCATCAATGAAATGGAAGTGATCTCAAAGAAAAACCTTACCTGACACCCATCAATGCTAAATTGTGACTGAGGAGTTTCTATAATCACCGTACAATATAGTAAAAGCACATGAGCCATGTTTTGACGAAAATCTGAAGCTTGATACAAACAAAACATATGCACATCATAAACAGAATCAGAAGAAACACTAGTAAAAAATTAAAGATGAAATTTCATATGCTTACCACCCTTGTCCCCCTCCAAGAACAATCCGAATAGCACCATCAAAGTTCTCAAAACGCACTTCATTGCGTTTTTTAAGATCTACAAAAGCATCAGTAACATTGTTTCAAGTCAGTGACCCTTAGTACAGGAGCAGGTGAGCTGGAAGAATCATCTCCTCTATGAAATAGAGAACTAGTTTCGCAAAACAGTGTTCTCATTTGCATGTTTTGTTATCTTCAATTGCTCAGCTCTCATCTTCGGTTCTGATCGCAAAATTGAAGCACCAGGGTTTGTTCAAATACACCTTGACCTACGAAAATGCAGCAGTGCGTATCCTTAAATAACCACTTTAGTTGGACAGCATCAGAGGGAGACAGAGATTTTATAATACCTGACATCTGCCTAAGTCGATAAATGTACTGTTATGTTTTAAGGGACCTCCATCTTTTTTTAATAAAATACCTTCAAAAGTAGAGAAATTGTCAGCTCATTCGACTTAACAACAATGAGATCGTGGTCATCTCTTCCACTGCAACGACACAAAGAACTTTTGGCCTGAAAAGTATACTTTGGTAGTTTTGGGGGCAGTCACGAACTTTTTTTGCGTGGACATCAACCTATTAGATATTTCAGTGGGATGTACGTCCTTATCCTTCAAATTGCCACTAACCTTGGCTAAATGAGGCTAGTCTTATTCTTAACCCAAAAAGTTTGAAACTCAGCTTCAACTTAACTTAACCAGCAGATAACTGCTGATTCCTATTTAACAAATCTGTAAGTTTCATGGATTTGCTGCTCGAAAAGGGCAAATCTTTTCCCTTTGATTTTCGAGTCTTTTTTTGGCATATTTCAGCTAAAATTTTAAACGTATCAAAAGCAGACAAATCAAAACTGCCGTGTACCATTTTGCAACTTCCCCGCTCTTTCTTTTACCACTAAAAAAGACTTTAACTTAACATTTAATGGATTTATAGTTTGCAAGAAAAACGGTACTTGCTGATACTAGCTAGTACTAAAATTTGGAATCGGACTCCCTATTCCAAATTTAAGGTCTGCAGCTATCACCACGGCGTTCGTACAATATTGAATAGGTGGTATATTTTTTGCAGAAAAATGTTCTTCGAATTTTATGTGTTTAGTTTTCGAAATTATTCGAAATACTTAGCACACATTTGGGACATATTTATATTAATAAAAAGAAGACCGTTCAAAGGTAGACCGTTGAGATTTTTTTTTCAGTAAAATTAAAATAATACTTAAAATGTTACAATAATTTAAGAAATGATAGAATTATAATTTTTTAAAACAAATTGTGGAAGCCATTTTATTTTTGTCCGCTGTTTGACCGTAGCGACACAGCTGTGGTTTTTCATAGTTAAAATCTTGTAATAGATCTACGGAAAACCATATTCATTGCGTTTAAGTGAACATGCTATAACACCTTTTACTTAGGCTGTAACTCCTTTTAAAGGCTTTGAAGAAACAGGTACAAATACATAAAATCATTGGCTCTAAAACGCAACCTTTAACATTTCGGTACCTCATTTTTAAAAACAAACTTACCATTAGCAGGCTTTAGGTTACGCAATTTTCGGCATTTCAACTGTCTGTAAAAGTGACATATGTAGCCACATGTCCCTGTACTTCTCCCCGATTTCTAGGAAGTTTGAATTTACTTCAATGACTTTTTGGCAAACCATGAAAGAAGGAAAGCCTTCGTGCGTATTTATGGAATTAAACGTGCGATATTTCCCTTTAGCGGCGAATCTCTTGGAAAGAAGAATTACTGTCCACGACGTCCTGATAGCCTTAGTGAAGTCCCTGAGATTTGTAGTGTGAAAAATTAGTTGCAATAAAGATCAAAAAAAAATATTTCAAACGTTTCTTACCCGTTTGGAAAAGGGAAAAGGTATGTCTGGTCTTTATATCAGCATAGGGAAAATAACGGTGGTGAAAGTTTCGTTCAGCACAACAGTTTTCCACATATATTAATTCTCCATTAGATCAGTTTCGCCTTGAGAGCATCGCCATGCAATTTGTAATGTCTTTATGTGATGTTGACCTGCAAAGACGCCACTAAACAATTTGACGAAAATCATTTAAAACAATAAAAAACTTCAAAAACTGATAAATCAAAGCATTGTCATACTCCCGATAATAGCCAATAGACTTTCCAGACTTAAATGTATGATCAGTTGACATGGGCATTCCAATACTATTCCTTTCATTTTCATAACTTGTTTTCCACCTTAATACTTGCTCTAAAAAAGTGACAGTTTTTAGGAAAACGGTAACAAATTAATTTATCTGTAGTATTGATAATTACGGTGGCCGATAAGTGCAAAAAATCTTTCCCGAAATAAGTGAAAATCTTTTTCAAAATGGTGAAAATCTCTTTCAAAATGGTAATCATGTTTTTCAAAAAACGGAAAATCTCTTCCAAAAAAAGAAAAAAATCTTTTTCGAAATAGTAAAAATGTTTCCCGAAAAAAAGAGAAAATATTTCTCAAAATAACATGGTTATTAGGGTAACCTCGTTTCCAGGGTATTTTATATCTTGTATCGACCACAAGAAAACAGCGAAAGGCTATGAACGCAGGGCGTAAAAAAGGCTTGGTAACGAGGTACAAGAATTAATCTCCAGAAAATACAACCGAATTGGTATTTGGTAGGTGAATTAAAAAGAAATTAGCTATTTTAGCAAAATTACAGAGTTAACAAAACCAAAAACAAAATAAAAATTATGTCAGCAAGGGGGTTTGACTGCACTGGTCTTATCTTTGGAGAGTGACGACTCCACTTCTTACCCCAGTCACACAAGATTGTACAGAGTAGGACATATGAAAAGTTATGGATGAAAGAAATGTCTAGTTCCTGCTGAAGACTGTTCACAGACCTCTTTTTAGGTGACTGGGTCACCTAAAAAGAGACATTTTGGGTACCTTGGTTCAGGAATATGGTTCGAAACCCTTGTGCCTTTTACAGAAGTATTGTCCTACTCTTTGTTTGTTTGCCGAAGTTTTGTTCGTATGTGACAATTAAATCCTTGGAAAAAGGAAAATTTGTGTCCTTTTTGTGAGCACATTCTGTAGAGGACCGAAACCTCTAGACTTTAAATCTAAGACTTAACTAGTCGAGTTTGTCATTGTGCTTACAGTTTGTAATTTTTCTTCTTATACATCTTTTTACAAAGGTCATACCACAAGTGAATCAATTTTTGGGAGAACTAATTTTCGTTAAGTTAGAAGGTCCTAATTTTTGGGGGAAAAAAATTGATGCAATTTCTTTTTCAAGTAAATGTTTAGCTACCTTAATTGTGTGGTAAAGTGTTCATGTCTAAGGTCAGAAAGCTTTTCTGTTCCAGGTTTGCTGCTTTTCATTCTTTGTCACAACCTCTCTAAGGGCTGGGTTCCAAGTTTACCTCTGTTAGCCCTGCTCTCTGTGTCGGTAGGTAAGCAACAACGATATGATTTGTAGCTGTCGACTCTTCTTTTTCCAACGTTATCTGGTTTTGGTGGATGGTGTTAATGAATGTGACTGGTGTCTTGCAGGAGGCAGTGGATGCTTCTCAGGGGCCGCACCAGATCCGAAGCATGAGTGAATTTCACCTTTCCTTATGTTTCCACATTCATAGGTGTTTGTTTTCAGTACAGCCGAATGCCCTTAGCTTTCTGATCATCCCTGTAAAAGGGAGAATATAGAATTCTTTATCGGCTTCCTATTCTTTGGAGAGAAACCTTCCTTTTTGTTTAAACTTTCCGTCTTTAAACACTAGTTCTCTATCTGCATTGCGATGTAGTTACTTCTATTCCAAATTTCCTCTAAACATTTACTGGCAACACTAAACTAAACTAAACTAAACTAAACCACTATGATATCAAACAAAATGATATAAAAAGATCATTAGCTGAGGATGCACGACTATATGTTGTATTATTTTGTGATTTAAGCCGGTGGCGAATGGTTTTGTCTAAGAAGTCTATGTTGCAACATATCTTAGCATACTTTATACGGTCACACTAGCCTCGCATGAAATTTATTTCAATTTATTTATTTATTTATAATGAATATTTATACAGGATAAAAACATTTTCAATATAAAACACTGCTATTTAAATGTGTTTTGTGTATAATAAAATTATTAAAATTTCGCCAAAAAAATGAAAAACTTGAAGAACGGGAAAGGAACACACACATGAACTGGAAAATTAGGCAACTACAATCGTGGAAAAAATATTGAGACGAAGGCAGTTTTTTCCTCATTATCCAAATATGGACAAAACTGTCAAACAAAGTCGCTACGTTTGCACACACGTAGACTACGCCGATAGCGTTAAATAGTTTCTAGTCACATTCTTTAGCACGCCCGCACACCGAAATAATTCACGTCGGGGACCACGAAGGCCCCGAAATTCGTAAATAATGGCCAGGGATGTCTAGTTTCTGCTGATGACCGTCCGCGGACCTCTTCGAGGTGACCCAGCTAGACATCCAGGGTACTTAGGTTCAGAAATATGGGTCGAAACCTACCTGCCCTTGGTTAAAGTTCTGTTCATCTTTTCAAATGTGTTGTGTCCTTTTTATTTTTTATTTTATTTTTTTAATTAATTCCTTGAAAAAAGGGAGAATTGTGCTTTTAGAGGCATTTTCTCTAGAGGAGTACAACCTCTAGCTTATTTCCAAAGACCTAACAGGTTGAGTTCATCATTGCGGTGGCTAGCCACCTCTTTGTAAATTATTTTCTTATTGCTGCTGTCCGAAAGGATGACGAATGACAATCTGGAAAGACAGATTGACACTGGGAAAGACTAGACCCTTACTTTTTATTTATTTGCTTATTTTGTTTTGTGTGTGTGTGTATGTTTGTGTGTTGTTTTTCTGTTACATGTAACATCACACTCCCTATTGTCAGTCACCAGTTATAAGTGAAGTATTCAGCAATAGACAGATAGTACTGTCACGCAAGGGGTCAATAGGTAGAGTCGTGGGATGGCATGAAAAACATGCCTGCTGAGCCCGCATAAAAGTTGGCAGCCCCAACCCAATTGTTATCTGTCGCTCCCACCAAGCTTAGGCCGGCCCGTGGGATTTTTATGGTCTACAACAAAGTTAAATTTTTTAAACAATGATACCCCCAACGATATAGACCCTGACCGTATTAGGACTACCCCTCCGGATATCGATTTCGTTATTTCTAACTCCTCTGTCCTTCCTGCTACCTGTGATTCTTCGTTACTCCCTTCCACTAAGCATTGGACATTAAAACCATGTAAAGTTGTTTTGCAAGATGTGCTAGCTGTTGATTCCACTGAAAAGTCTCGGCTGCTGAAAGCTAACCCGGATAACTCCCACAGTGTTCTTTCTCAGCAATCAACAGAACCTGACCATCTTAGCACTATGAAATGGAAACAACCTATTGCTTGGCCGAAGTCAATTGACACAAAATTGTGGAATTCCCTTGATGATGCAGTTTTCCACAATCTTCTAGGCTCTTACCCCTTGTCAAAAAAAGTGGAGCTGCTGGAATCAACAATTTACTACCATGCGTCTCACCTGTTTGGTGTAAGGTCACTTCCCCACCACAACCTATCAGGTTTGAACAGGAGAGCTTTACGCAGCATCAGTTTGGTGAACGAGAAGAACAATCTACTCCGAACTCTTAAGAGCACATCTGACCCAGTTGAGAAAAGCAACATGCAAAACCTTTTAGATGGTACGATGGCCAAGTTAAGGTTACTCCGCAGAGGTGAGCGGAATAGGAAAAGACGTTGGAAAATCTTGAATGCACGCTGGGCTTTCACTAAGAATCCTTATCAGGCTGGAAAAAATATTTTAGATCCTAAATGTTCAGTAAAACTTGAAGTTGCCAAGGACGACTTGGATTCACACAAACATTCAACCTTGAACGATCCTTCACGCCATATACCTCTTTCAGATCTCCCTGGATTGCCTTCACCATCAAATCTAGTTTCAGCTTTTGATTCTTCCAAGCTAAAGTTCAAGGATTTCCAAGCTGTCCTACATTCTCGTAGAAATGCTTCTTCTCCTGGGCTGAACCAAATTCCTTACACAGTATATAAGAATTGTCCTCATATAGCATCGTTTCTGTTTAACATTTTTCAAGCTTGTCTAAGGAAGTCGTTTATTCCTGTGGAATGGAGAATTGCATCAGAAGTTTACATACCTAAAAACAACACACCTTGTCCATCCAACATAAAGGATTTTCGCCCCATAGCTCTTCTGAATGTTGAAGGAAAGCTCTTTTTTAGTTTGATTTCCAAGCGGTTAGAATCGCATATTATAAAGAAAAACAACTTCATTAATACTTCCATTCAAAAAGGTTGTATGGAAAAAGTTCCGGGTTGCTGGGAACACATGTCTCTTGTTTGGTCCACACTTAAGAATGCGAAGGCACGACATTCTTCACTTTCAGCCATATGGCTTGATATTGCTAATGCATATCCTTCAGTTCCGCACAAGCTGATTTTTATGGCTCTCAGACGCTATGGTGTACCAGAATCCTGGATAGGGCTCATTCAGCTATACTACGACAGCCTGTGGAGTAAGTCTTTTTCTGCTTCTGCTCCTTCCAGTTGGCATCAACATTGTAGGGGAATTTTTATCGGCTGTACACTTTCCATTATACTATTTCTTGCAGCTATAAACGTTATTATTGAATATGTGTTTGTTACCCCATGCCTTATTGATACTGAAGGTAATAAAAATAAAATCCCAGACCAACCCCCAATAAAAGCTTTTATGGATGATATATTCTTAATGTCCACGTCAATTTCAAGTACACAAAATTTATTAAACAGGTGTACAACAGCTCTTGATTGGGTAGGCATGTCGTTTAGGCCTTCTAAATCACGCAGCATTGTTATTGATAAGGGAAAAGTCGTCCAAAGTTCACCGTTTACAGTTGGCAGCGAAAAAATTCCATCCATTCATTCTAATCCAATTAGGTTTTTAGGCAGAACAATAAACTCATCCTTGTCTGATTCTGCTGCAATACAAGAATTTCTAAATGATGCCGAAGACAAACTTATAGCTATAGACAGGTCTTTTCATAAAGGGGTTCATAAGGCTTGGTTTTTACACCATCTGTTAATTCCCAGAATCCGCTGGCCATTATTAATTTATGAAGTTTCTCTATCTACTATCACAAAACTAGAGCAAAGATTTTCTGTTTTCATTAGGAAATGGTTAAAACTACATCATTCAATTTCCAACATTTCCTTATATTCCTCGACATCGCCTTGTCCTCTTCCCCTGAAAAGTCTTGCATCTGTTCTCAAATCTGCCAAAATCAGTGGACATCTGTTACTAAGAGATTCTGTCGACCCTTGTGTGTCTAAGTGCGTTCCAGATTTAAAGGCTGGAAATTGGAAAGTTAGTGAGGCAGTTCTTTCGGCGGATAGTCAGCTCAATTTCAAAAAGATTTTAGGTTTGCATCAGACTGGTCGGGCTGGCTTAGGGCTCTTAGACCACAAATATATACCACCAAAAGGCACTTATGCTTACCGAAAGCTTGTTTCCAATATCATTGAAGAAAACGGAGAAGATATTTACCATGCCAGAGCTGTACAGTTGCATTTGCAAGGCAATTGGACAAAGTGGTGCTCTTATGTGAAAAATGATTTATCTTGGAGAACAATTCTTTCACTGCCACAATGTCTAACTTCCTTTTGTATAGGGGCAACCTACGACACCCTTCCCTCTCCAACCAATCTTGTGAGATGGGGAATTGAGAAAGACAAAAGTTGTATTCTGTGCAAGAAACCATCCTCAAATGTCTCTCACATATTGGGTGCCTGTAGGACCTCTCTTATGCAGGGTAGATACACATACCGCCATGACTCGGTATTATTTGTTTTGGTTAAGGCATTAAAAGAGTTTTTGTCATCATATGAACCACTTAAGGTTTCCAAGTGCAACAAAATTAATTTCATTCCGGCCGGTCAATCACCATCTAAGAAGAGGAATACAAAGTGTCCAGGCCTTCTTCACCTTGCTTCCGATTGGAAAATACTGTCAGATTTAGACTCCGTTTTAGTTGTTCCACCATACATTGCAATAACACAACTACGCCCAGACGTGTTATTAATATCGAGTTCTTCCAAAACCGTAATTATGTTAGAACTGACCTGTCCATGTGAAGAGAACACGGAATATTGGCACGAACGAAAGCTTAACAAATATTCTTCACTTTGTTATGCTATGAAAAACAATGGATGGATCGTGCATTTCTTTGCCATTGAGGTGGGCGCAAGGGGTTTCTGTTCAGAATCAGTAAGGACCTGTTTTCGTCGCCTTGGTTTCCCTAACAAGCCTTTACGTTTCCTATTAAAATCCCTAACTTTTATCTCCATGAGTGCTTCTTTTTACATCTGGATGTCTCGAAATTCTACCACTTGGGTTGAGCCTGAAAAGGCCCCAATCATTCCTGAAGTTTCTTCTGTTACAAATATGGAATGTAAGAAACCAAAAACACCTGAGAAATCTTCCGCTAGTCACACAAAATCTTGTAAAATCAAAAAACCCGAAAAACTTGCTACAAGGTCTTTTAAAACAACAGTCGCATTGCCATCTAACACTGATTTTAGGAATAGCGGTCTAAAAAACTTGGGAAACACATGTTATGCAAACTCAATCTTACAATGTTTTTATAACCTTCCAAAAGTTAAAGAAGCCATTTCTGTCAGCAAAAACAACCTCAAAGTTAGGCGAAGCATTTGTACGTGTTCTTCAAAGTTTGGCTGTTTCTAGAAGTCCAGTTGACCCCTCCCATTTTCTGCGTGCTATGAAACATCATATCTCGGCTGCTAAGGGAAGTGTGTTTAATATCTTTGCTCAGCACGACGTCCCCGAGGTTCTTGAATATCTCCTACCTGGTCTGTCATTAGACTTTCCATTTCTTGGAAGTCTTTTTAGTATTGGCATCAAGACATCCACCACTTGCAATTCATGCCATATTACCAGCTCCTCAGAAGTTATAGCACCATGCATCCAACTTTCTCTGCACCCTACGTTACAATCTTCCTTAGATCATTTCTTTGAAAGCGAGGAGTTGTCAGACACTAATGCCTACTTCTGCCATGTTTGCAACGCTCATCAAACTGCTCTAGTTGAAAAAGAGGTAGTGTCGTGCGGTTCCCATCTCATTTTACAGCTAAAACGTTTTGCCAGTGCCAACGGCCTTGTGTCAAAAATTGCCTCTCGTATTACTGCTTACCCTGGTACCATTTCCATACCTTTTACCGTAGATGGAGAAGTGAAATTTCGTAAACATTTTCAATTAAGGGCTATTATCAACCATTGCGGCAGCTTAAATAATGGTCACTACACAACCATAGCCTTCGACCAAAAGGTTCACAGGTGGATACATTGCAACGATAGAGCAGTAATTTTCTGTGATGACCGCCTTCTTAACAGTCACGAGTCATATGTTTTCTTTTTAGAAGAGCTGAGGTAAGAATATTTTAACCAGAATGAGTCAGCAAGGGGGCTTGACTACACTCAGTCTTGTCTTTGGAGAGTGACGACTCCACTTATTACCCCAGTCAAAAATAAAAACAAAATCAAATAAAAATTAAGTTAGCAAGGGGGTTTGATCATACTAGGTCTTGTCTTTGGAGAGTGACGACTCCACTTATTACCCCAGTCAAAAAAAAAAATAAAATAAAAAAAAAATAATATTAGCAGGGGGGTTTGATCACACATGATCTTGTCTTTGGAGAGTAACGACTCCACTTATTACCTGAGTTAAAAACAAAGAATAGCACAGTTGAACAGAAAGCGTTTAAAGTTTACTTTAGGAAGATAGGGATGTCTAGTTTCTGCTGATGACCGTCCGCGGACCTCTTCGAGGTGACCCAGCTAGACATCCAGGGTACTTAGGTTCAGAAATATGGGTCGAAACCTACCTGCCCTTGGTTAAAGTTCTGTTCATCTTTTCAAATGTGTTGTGTCCTTTTTATTTTTTATTTTATTTTTTTAATTAATTCCTTGAAAAAAGGGAGAATTGTGCTTTTAGAGGCATTTTCTCTAGAGGAGTACAACCTCTAGCTTATTTCCAAAGACCTAACAGGTTGAGTTCATCATTGCGGTGGCTAGCCACCTCTTTGTAAATTATTTTCTTCTCTGCTGACGTCAGCAAAAATTAGGACATTTTAACAATTTGGACTTTACCAAATAATAATAGTCCACTCTTAACATTGACAAGTTCAAAATGTGCGAATCTAATATAAAAATAGCCTACGCAATTACTTGTGGTGCCGAATTTCGAAACTAACTGTCTTGTTTCAACATATTTTGTCCACGATTGTAGTCGGAGGCCCGTGTATAAATCCATGAGTTCGCCGCACTTTATCTACCGCATTTTATGTGTCTGGCTACTGCGGTTACCGTTTTGCGTGACAGACAGACGTATACGTGTATTATAATATAGAATAGCCAGTAGACCCGACGTGGAAACGCCGGCTATGCCACCAGTAATCAAGTTTTGAACGCGTGCTTAGGTGGAGATAAACAGTGTTAAACATCCAGATGCGGATTTTAGTAAAGTTAACGCCGGATTGAGAGACACAAAAATGAAAAAATACGCGAAATAAATGAAACCTTACCTTAACGTAAAGCAAGAACAAAATTTCCAAATTAATAGTTCAGTTATTAACTCAGTTTTTTAATCTTTCTAGAAAAGAAATTAACACGATGGTTATATAAAAATATAACAGGTTCAGGTTTTCTGGTCTCCCGAACATTTTAAGGTGTTCGTATTAACTGCTTCCTACAGGAGTGTCAGTTTTGACAAAAGGTTATCCAAAGGCCAAAGTATTGGATAATCTTTAACCTTATTGTAGCCTGTTTTGAACCGAAGCATTAAATTCATGGTTAGTGATGCACAAACTTGGGCATGTAGGAGGGACAAACTATGAGGGAGTTGAGATAAAATACTAACTAACTATATATAAACTAACTATATTAACTACATTTGAACTATATTAATTATAAGAAAATCTAGAAGGAACTGTTAATTACTAATATCTTAGAAAGTATAAGGTGAAGAAAGGAGCACATTTGAAAAAAGTACCTATTTGAGTCAAAATAAAGAAATAATTTCGTGTTCTTGTTAACCTTACATTTTAATGTATTTCAAATGTATTTTAATTATTTAAAATGCATCTCAGCCCCTTTCATCACCTTAAACTTTTGTTTATAATTTTTGGTAATATTTTCTTTTTTTTCGTTTTTTTTTTTGAATTTTTAGTTTTGTATACAAAACTCTCTCGGTTCTTGCCTCCATTTTCCCCCAAAAATTGATATGATGGACATTTCGGTATTCTCTATACCGAGCATAGGTTAGTTCCTAAAAATAAAATGTTGTGACAGTAAGAATAAACTGTAAGGTAGGTAATTTAGATCGTGCATTTTAAGATTTAAAAATATCTTTGATGTATGGTTACAATGGATTACTTTACATCTATACAAACTTCCTCCTCCAAAACACTTTCCTTCTCCACAAAACTTTCCTTCTTCACAACACTTTCCTCCTGGACACTTCCCTCTTCCACACTTCTCCCCACCACAATATCCTCTACCACGTATTGAGCCATTCTAATTTTTTATTGTTTGACTAAAAGGAAAAAATAGAGGGTGAGCAGTGATCATGTTTTGCAATACAGCAGTAGTGCAGCAAAAACATGGTTTTATACCCCCGTTTTTAGTCTTCACTTTTTGCAATTGTTGTTCACACAATTGTTGTATTTTTAAGTGAGTAGAAAACATATTTTGACCCTGCCTTTTAGTTTGAATTTTCAACATTTCTTTATTCGTACACAACAGACAGGACCACCTTAGTACAGAACTTAGAGATTGCTGGGTAATCATGTCTATAAATATATATATCAGTAATCTATGTCTTGAGTAAATGTGGAGTGTGGAGTGAATAGTAATTTGAGGTACTAGCATTAATTTTTGTGGTTATTTTTTTAAGAGATTCACAAAAAAGGCTGTTGTTTAAAAAGTAAATTTCAGAAAGAAAAAAAAAGAAATTGTTAGGACCGTGTGTAATCCTTAAAAGTTTTTTTTTAATTAAAAACAAAGTATATAAGAACATAACGCTTGATAAAAATATAAATATAAGTAAATAAATAAAAGATACAATTATAAGTAAACAAAAAATGACATGTGCTACACAGCTGTAAGAAATTATATGAAAGAATTACCTGGAAACATCTATAGGCTTAGTTTTGGAAAAGGTAGCAACCAGCATTGTCAGCATTGTCGACAATCCTTGTAATGTGTGGTGTATCTTCTTTGATCTGTTTCAAACATGCTTCATTGATGTTGAGACGCCTTACCAATAAAAACAATGTACGTCCTCTTTATGAGATTTCCATCTTTGCTGGAAAAAGTGTTCCTTTGGATCTCAGAGGGCGGAAATTCTACAATGATCTGCAACACCAGATCACCGCTTGCACAATTTGCTTTAAATTCTTCAAACACTCACAATTAGATCAAAAGAATCGGATCCTTCTGCAACCACATTGTCTAGTCCAGCTAAACCATAAAGTTCTGATTGATGGCCTGCCAGTTTTTGTTTTTTTGGTAACCTTTTTTGTCACATAAGTTTCCTTGATTGGCCAGGAGCAATATTCTCAAGGACGTTTTCCACAGCAATAAGACTTTTTGGCATTTCTTGGATAAGTCATCAAAATCTGTTTTTAACTAGTACTTGATAGGTGTCCAATTACTTACAATACTACCCATGGGCTGGTTAAAGTTTTCTTTTCGAGTTTTTTCATCTCCAAATTCTTCATCCGATATTGATTGAAATGAAAATTCGAGATTGTCTGCAGTGGATTGAAATAAAGCTTCAAATTCAACTATGTGTTTTCAGGAGCACATTCTTTAGAGGAGCAAAAACTCTTTAAATCTAAGACTTAACTGGTCAAGTTTATCATTGTGCTTGCACTTTGTAATTTTCCTTCTTCTCATTGAATACTTGATATTGGATGGTCACAGGTTGCATTTGGTTTGGTGGTGATTCATTTTCTTCTGATACTAGCATAGATTTCCTGTGATTTTTTGTACAAATGCAGCATTTGTTTAATGAAAAGATTTTATTTTGTTGCAGCAATGCAAAATGAACTTACAATCTACAGTTATTGCACCACTTTTACACAACTTGGATAATTACGTTGCTTTCTGGACTACTTGATGGAAATCTTCGTTAAATTCTTTTTTGGCTTATTGCTTGTATTTTTGTGGGCAGAATATTGGCAGGATGATACCGGTTTCAAGCCCACACCAAATTTTAAGATTAAGGCATTTTGTGGGATGGTTTTTAACTTTGGTCTGGACATTAGTCTGTACACCAAATTTTAACAAAATTAGATGAAAATTGGCTGCGTTATTGGCATATAAAGTTTTGGTCTGTAAATTACCAGCCTGCATTTTAGACATTTTAAAATTGTGAGTAACTTTTTAACAGTTAAAGCTGTTCCGCTAAAATTTTCAAGTTTTGATCCACCCAGGGTCTGTAACCAATGATCAAAATTTGAAGAAATACTGAAGAGCCCCGTGATTCCATGTTCCATGCAGTTCTTCTGATTCTTAGGTGCATCTGGTCTTAAAGAAGAACTAACGAAAAAAACTTACATATATGTTTTTGTAATAAAAGCATTCTTAAATATGACGAAACAACATGGCACAAAAATATTCAAATTTTATTCATTATGTCCAAATTTTGTACCCAATGAACAATAATTACAATTGTTTAGTGACATTTATTGTATTTAGTAAATATTATTTATATATTTATTTAGTGGAAATTATATACTTGTTTAGTGATTTATATTTTAACCAACAAAAATAAAAATATTTGTATTTAGTGAATTTTATTTATATATTTAGTGGAACTTATATATCTAGTGATTTGTATTTTCACAAAAAATATTTGTATTTAAAAATATATGGTCAACCAAATGTGTCGTCGTTTTAAATATTCAGGTCTGTGTATTGTAAAAAAATTCAGCCAGTATGTAGGTAATTCACCTTGGTCAACTTTAAGCTTTTCATATGTAGTTTTCAATTTAGCTTAAAGAACTTGCAATGCCTCCTTTAAGGATTCAGCCTTTTTTTTATGTTGTATTACCACCATCGTGTTGTGACAGAAGATCATGTACTAAATTTTGAAGAACATAAGTTAACTTTCCTTATTAGATAGGCTGTCACTAGTATCAGAGCAACAAGGTTTTTCCTCGTCATAATTCTCTAAATTTAACATATCTGTGTTCCCAATTACATCATCGTCACTTAATGTATATTCATATTTATATTTAGCCTGACCAGCTAAAGTTTTAATGGCTTCATAATTCCATTCATATCGATCATCAACAAGTGGAAGGGAAATGGTGTTTTTTTCACGCTTAACAAAAACAAAGTCATCACTTACAATTACAGGTACTTTTTTTAAAATCTCTTATTTGTTGTTGACTGTCAATAGTGGTAAATTCTGCAATACCTTGTAAAAGTGTCATTTGAGGATCCATTCGGTACGAATCTCGTACCTGTAGATCTTTTGCTACTAGAATGACAGCCATTGTCTTTTTTTCCAGGTGGTAGAGGGCATTGGCTTCAAACATCCTAAATATATACATATATAATTCTATATCATTGAAAGAGACGTGTTAAAATGTAGCTAGAGGTCTAGCGTCACAATAAATCCAAGTCGAGAAAATGACAGAAAAATATTCAGTTTGTTTTCAAGTTCACAAAACATAAAAGGTAAACAAATTAAAGGTAAATAAAAATACCTGGGTGCCCACTGTACCACTGACAAAGCTTCTTTCTTCCTCCACCCCAAACATTTGCTATTACTTGAGAAGTTGGTCTGAAGAGAATAGTAGCTTGAGAAGTTGGCTGCAAGGCGATATTAGATTGAATTAGACTAGATTTCCATTCTTTCTCCTCCAATCGTTGGTGTAGATCATGGTTCTTCTGGAGAAGTGAAAGTGGTGGTGGTTTGCTGTGTCTGCTGCTGAGGGGATGGAAATTATCTCTGCCCAACAGCAGTGGCAGGACCTCTTATTAACTGTTGTGTTCTTTGATATATGTTGCGAGGTGAGGGTGAACTAAGATGCACCTCTTCACGTACCACTCTTCTTATTTTATCTTCACGAGCTATACTTGCACACTCTTTCTCTTCCATCTCCTGCTCGGCTATGTTTGTTGTGGTATTTCCCTTTCGTTGTGCGTTGATAAAAACAAAGTAGATAAAATTCGGGTAAAATTCGAGGACCAGACGAGAGTTCCGGCGGTTTTCCCCGCTAAGTATAATTTTTTAACTAAATGCATATATTTTTAAAATATATATATATATATAATTATATTTCACTGAATATATGTATATATTTTTTTTCACTAAATATATATATATATTTTTTTCACTAAATATATATATTTTTCACTGAATATATATATTTTTCACTGAATATGAATATATAATTCACTAAGTATAAATATTTGGATTACACAATGCAAATATAGGTTGACTACATATAGGCTGCCATAGTAATGAACAATTTAAGCACAACTTGTTATCAATCGTTCGTTCTCCCTTAACAGTGCTTCCATCAGCAATCTTTTCAATAAGATGTCGATAAACATATTCTAAATCTTCGGTTCAACCAGCCCCTTAGCAAGCATAACTAGCAATGTATTTTTGTAAAGCGAGAAAGTCCTGGACTGTAATGGACTGACTGTCGCAATTTCCTAACTACCTAAGTAAACGTATTTTCACTTCCATCATCAAGCGAGGATGATCGCGTGGTCCCTTATATCTAAGATCAATAAAAGGATGTGGCGCTTTTTTTTGGATTGTGGATCATGTTTGCTAAAATGAAAGCGACAGTACTTCTGTGGAGCAGGGTCTTTTTTATTCTTACGGCAATAACGTCCCTTCCGATCTTTGTTTGGAACCCAAGTTCCAATTCCGGAAGTATCTATAATTTTATTTTCCCTGGCAGGATGCAGTGAAGTAAATACAGGTGATAAAATGTCACCACTGTCTTCGTTTCTTGTTTGTAACCAATTTTAAAGTTCCCGTGCTTCGGTTTCGGATCCTTGTGAGTCTGCAACATTATATAAGAGGCCATCCATGATATTTTTCACGTTTTGGGCATGTTTAGATGACGATATTTTCGCGTGTACATGTATTTCACCTCGACTTTTAGCAAATTTATATCGCAACCAATAGTCATCATATTGAAATACTTCCTTGCTGACTGTGGCAAAGTAATTTATAGTTCTTGAACAGTTTAGTCGCAATTGGGTAAAACAGTTCGATATGCCATAGTAAAAAAACAGGAGTTTTTAATCCTTAAAAAGGGCGTTCTCGTGTATATTCAAAATTTGTATTCGAAACTGTGCCATGCTGAAAACTCTTTGTCAGCATCTTTAGGTTCAACCGGTCAAATTAAGCCAGAACAGGTTATACCTTGATCATCTTCAGGTAAGTTTTGAGGTTTGTCAATGTGATCAGAACCATTGTATTGATGTTTATTTTTAGTATCTTGACATTCGACACCCCCTCTGGGTGTCCAAAACACAGTCCCGTTTTTTTACCCTTTTGCACAGTATACTGTCGAACTGGATTTTAAGTTCCTTCAACTTCTGGTAACGATGGCAGTTCGGTAGTAAGGCAGGCGATGTATCTTTATAATGACAGTAATACGACTAATTAATGCCACTTCTAGTATGGTCATTTTTTGGAGATATGGTGGTACTGCTAAAAATGCATATCATTATGCGCGTAACGGACCAAAGTCGTCATCATCAGCTGAAATCTTACCTGAAAATTAACGCACACCTCGATTTAACGAACCAAAGTTCGTTCCCCTTGAATTCTTCTCCCTCTATATAACAAACCCCCGATATAACGAACTCTCGATTTAATGAACCAAATTTTCCGTCCCCTGAACCAATAAAACCTCTATATAACGAACTCAAAGTATCAAATGCTACAAAATACGACTTAGCAGGTTAGATAGCTTTGTAAACAATCTTTAGAACTCAAAAAGGAAAATCAAAAGCCCAAAAATTATGTTTCATCCGTTTGTTTGAATTGGACTTTTAAAATATCTACAAATTTTTTTTCTCCTACAAAATACAAAATGCAGGGTACTTGCAAACCCTCTCCATCTCCAAGATTTAATCTTTTAGCAGTAATGTTTGCCATACACTTTGCTCCCGCATGACTTCGTAAAAAAAATTAAAGTATATAAAAATATTTTTGTTTTCGAATATTAAAATGTAAAAATTAACAAATACTGGTTAATCGATACCTGTTTTTTTTCCTTTAGCTACCATGTGCTTTTGTTGTTCATCTGCTGGCAGTGAATGGAAGTCTATGTCCTCGGTGTTATCCATGTTTGGATCATTTATAATCGAAGATCTGCATATGGTTGAGATGATTGCAAAAGGACGGCGCTGACCAAAGACCAATTCATACGGTGAAATACCAGTGGGACTGTGGTTTTGAGTGGTGATGGCATCTATTATAAGAAACACACAGTATACATGGTAGGTTTTCATGCAAGTTATATTTTTATAATTATACAACCGAAACTCAAGTTGCCTACAACAAATATGCGGCTGCCACTTGCTCCATTCTGCAGATTCATTCTGTTATTTTGGCTGATATTTAAGTCTCCACGTTGATATGGGCTTGTTCCATCATGCCCTGACTTTGAGGGAATCTTGGTCTCCCTTGTATTATTTGCAATTCTGATGGCCATAACTCAAACATTTCATGTAAACATTTGTTCACAAACTTACGTCCATTATCAGAGTGAAAGATACTGAGCGGACCAAAGTAGCAGAAAATCTTTTCCAATTCCACACGAATGTTGATTGCTCTTTTGCTTTTTAGAGGTGAAACAAAATTAAATCTGCTCCAGTGGTCGATGGTATGTAAAATATATTTGTTATCACCATCAGGCAAATGCATCGTGTCAATGAGATCAACCTGAAAGGATAAAAACCTTGTAAAGTAAAAAAAATTGGGGTTGAACCAAAAAGGTGTTTCTGATGAACACTCGTGTGAATGAATTAATTTACATTTTCTATTACCTGTAAACGATTTATAAAACCATTTGATATTATTGGTTGTAAATGAGGAGATGTATTTCCTCTATAATCTTGTAAAATTCTTCAACGTACGCCACACGAGCAAAACCATCGGGTATACCTTTTGACACCCCATCTGTAACCTAAGATAAAATTAGAAAATTTAAAATTAACAGGAGAAATTAAAAATTAAGAAAGACAACAGTCAAAAACTACCGCATTCTTGCCTGGAGTTATTAAAATATCTCTTAATCCAAGTTCTACGTATTGAATTATCTGAAACCTGTTTTTCTTGACCAAAAATTTAATCTTCTATCAAAACCCTCCCCGCCAGATTTTAAAACTTCAACAATTATTTCCCCAACTCCCCGTGGCATGACTAAAGTTTTAATCCGCTTACCGTCAGCTAGTTAGTTTTTTACATAATTTTTAAATTTCTCTTTACTGTTTACCGAAGACATCATTTGCGTTTAATCGTAGTTCAGTTGTATCTGTTGGCTGAACACTTGCAAAAAGGGATTTATTTGTTTCTTTGTATCAACTTCGTTTTTAACTGTATTTTATATTGTAAAAGAAATATGCAGGAGGTCTAAGCACGACTTTATCTGTCATTAATTAACAGGTATTTAGAAAGTTTAGTCATACCGCGTCCTTGCCTTTTGTTTTCACCAAATATCAGCCTGTCCAATCTTAGGACAAGGCTTGTGTTTTGGAATGGGAAGTACTTGATAGCATTTATTCGCCATCCAAAGATCGGCCTGCTCAATCTTTAGACAGTACTGGAAAATTCATTTTTCGCTTATAAACCCCAAATATGATGTGTTAATAAATAGTGTTTAAGTATCGTTAGGTGCTCTCCCGTTCCGAGAATAGCGCATACGCACCCTCTTTCCTGATCACAAACAAATCTGAGAAGGCTTCCGAAGATTGGCCCAACCTGGTCTCCCGCCCAATCTTATGACACCCTGCCCCTTATGACTGGCCGGCTGGTTTTTAGATTGGGCAACTCTGTGTCTTGGATCGGTCGGTGTCCTAAGATTGGGCAGAACAGTATCATCAGTCAATAGGTGTGTCACTTGTTGTTATCGCTATTTTTGCAGATAAATTTGACTGCGGCTGCTTGTAGTTCAACGTGGTTTTGGAAATGAAGTTCTGAGGGGAATGTCTGACCTCAGGCCGGTTGAGTTGCTGTACTACTGCTTTCTAAACGCAGTTGCTCTCCCCTATCGTCACTTCTCGATATGTTTTATTTGACAGGACAATACTTCTAACATAGCGACTATATGATTCGCAGAATTTGACTGATTCCGAAGATGTGTGCCATAAGATGCAGTGCTAATTGAAAGTCAATGTCATTGTTAGTGGGTCCAGGATTGCTTTCAATATCTTCAGATAACAATAACAGTATATTCAAAAATGCAAGATTGATATTACAGATCAGACAAGACATTAAAATTATTGAAATGAAAAAAATTAATAAAGTCGTTGTTATTATCCAGTTTGTGAAAATGTATTTCAAATGTCTGAAAATTTATCGTTTGCCTGGGCTGATATCATGATGATATCTGCCCAAGCAAATGGTTGTTCAGGTAACCCCTTTTTGCTATACATATACAAAAATGCAGGTACACTGCGCAAAAATACTAAATATATGAGAATATAAATCTGAGGGTTTTTTTGTATGCCGTCAATATACGAAAATATACTAAAGCGTTTTTCTTTCTATACTATGGTCAAATACGAAAATATACTTTGCGTATAGGGATCCAGAGTATACGAAAATGTCGCAGTCGTGATTTGTCTCGACTTTACATGCCGTATATTTACGTATAACGTTATAAACAACATTTTGCGTCGTATTTCATTAAACTATGCGACTGTATACAAAGTTACGAGATAACATACGGCGTAAATCTGGTGTAGCGCTGCCTCGTGGAATTATAGGTTTATCCCATTACACGCCTTTTGATAATTTCCCAGGTAGAATTTTAAACTTTCAGGAAGGCTTTAGGAGCTGTGCATGGTGTTGTTGTTATTTGGCTTAGCAAAAAAGGGTTTTATAGAATAATGCATGTAATAAAACATTTATTCAAACGTTATATTATATATACAGATATATTTACATAAATATTAACAAAAATTATGTACATTCAAATAACAAATAAAGATTGAAGCTTATGCCGCTGATGACTTAAGAGTTTATTAATCAGAACGATTTTATTATAACACACGAGACAATGTCTAAATTTTGGCTAAAAAAACGTAAGAAAAAATACTAGAAATAGTTGTAAAAATTTAAATTAGTAATTAAAAAAATAATATACAAAAAATCACGTTGTAAAAACATTATCTATTGATTTGTTAACAACCGTGGGTCAACCTTTCCTCTTATATCCCGATTCGAGTAAGTTCCAGGTGTCCTTGCTTTCAATTCATCTTTGCCTGACCGTTTGCTATCAATAAAGTGAAGCAGTTCAGTGACTTCTTCGCATTTGATGTACGTATACTTTTTCTTCATTATCTGAATGTTCGTCACTCATTAGTTCTGCATTGTATAACATTCAGATATCTGCTTTATCTCTTGGTACATATTTTGATCGTTGGCGGTATAACTAAAATAAAAGTATTTAAAGAATAATGGAAATGCAAGGTATATTTATTGATATAAAAAAGTAATTTTATTAAAAGCAAAGTTTTGGTTTTAAAAACAGCCAGTGGGTGGTTTAAGATTTAAAAATTTTGTGCATTGCTCCAAATCTCATACAAGCATACCTCACAGGTGAGCCGAACATTTTAATAATTGCTGGTAATTCCAACAATTAACGATGCTTGGGAATAAGATTGTTTTCTATGGATAATCTTTTGAAATTTTCCAGATGCATCACCACTAGGTCTTGCAGTACATTACATGAAGCTGTAGGAATCACAGGAGAGTAAATCATTTGAACAACATATGAAAGTTCAAGCAGGAATAAATAGAATACATCATCTTTATCAACAGATTTTTCTAAAATGAAGGGCAATACTTTTAAAAATATACAGCAATTTTCAGCACTGTACTTGAGCTTTCTCTCGCCAGTGACAAAAACACTAGGTTTCAATGGCTCTGGTTTGCTCCTGGAATCAACATATGTAAAATTGAATATGTTCAGCTGATGGTTAAATTGATCAAGTGTCATTAGCCCCTGGTCAATTAATGCACTCAAAGCAAGTTGACATTCATATGGTGCAACTCCCTCCAATACAACATGCATTACGTCATGGGGTAGTTGGTTCGTGATATCGAAATGATTAAGGCTTAATAAACATGATTTTGATAAAATACCATATGTAGTTTGCAGTTGTTGCTTTAGCTGCTCACTAGGTGCATTGTCGATGTGATGGCAATGTTGGATGTGAGAAGGGAGTGTTCTTTCGATAAACGACTTGACATTAAAATTATTTCTGACATCTTCCTGAGTGTCAAAGCAATTTCTACATTTGCGAAGTGTCCAGCCAACGCCAACTTTGAATCCTCCAATTTCATGCTGACCTTCAGTGTCCCCTAAGCATAACACAACTTTCCCTAAGCATTTAGATATTTTGCTACCAATTAAAAAATCAACTCCTTCATTTAATATTTCCATTTCTTTAAAAAAAGGTTCCAACACTGCCTCAAATCCATATTTATCAAGAATTGGTTTTTCAATCATTGCAAACAGTTTCATTGCACTGAGTCTAGAGCGGAGTCTGGGTGATATGTTAACTATAGTCCAATAAAACATTACCAACTTATGTTTTCAACGTCTATTTCCCAAAGGATTGCATATTTCTAATGCATCTTGAAATATTACGAAGTAAAATGTTAAAGCACTTCCATTATTTTTCAATTCATCTTTAAAATATGAACCATCAAAAATGTCGTAGTAAACGCCTTCAATGTTGGTAACGTTTATCTTACCCAACTCTTTTATTAAAAGCTTGTTACAAAGCATCTCTTGCAAAGTATCAATGACGGAAACATAAATTGAAATTAGAATACTTGTATCACAAGGCTTCGTCAAGACTGACTTCATGTGCTTTTAAACGTATAATATTTTCATCAAGGAATTTTCCTCCATAACACTTCGAATGCAAACCAACAAAAGGATTCAATATCGTTTGCATTGATTGTTGAACTCTTTGAATAATGTTGTCACTTATGTTGGCATTTCGGAGTTCAGTCGTGACAATCTCACCAACCGATTCAACAGACATTCCAACAATATGTGATGTATGATTAATAATTTTATCGACCAGCGTCTAAAATGAAATATAGATAATTATAGCCAATTAAAAAAGTGATCAACATTTCAGAAAATAGCTGCATTAAATTTATCACATATATATGTTGAAACTAAGTAAATATTACATTTCTTTTTTTCAAATGCAGTAAACCCAAATCCATATGGATTGATGATCAATACGTACCTGTGATATTTTACCTTTATTAAGGCACAGTACCAGTTTCACAGATTCAGCATGAAGTAATTGTTCTGAGTTTACTATCTATAAAGAGATACAAAAAAACATAGTCATAACATAAACAAAAAACAAGTTAAACGTAGGTAATGGCTACTGTTTGTACTATTTGCCCAAAAGCCTCCCATTAAACCTGGTGTTCTTGATCAACCTCTTGGTCATTCTGATCACCATTGTTAAGAACTGTTGTATCATTGTTGCAGTCTGCATCATTATTATCATCATCATTGTCACTATCTGTTAAATCATTTGGGGTGGCAACATTATTTACATCACAATCATGGCTACTGCTACCAAAATTTTGATTAGGTTTGCTGTGAACAACAAATACATCAGCAGGCGTAACCTCGTTATATACTTCTGCATGGTCTTTCTTTACATGTTTTTAAAGCGTATCATACTTCTGAAATTTAGGAAAGCATTGAGTAACTGGACAGTAGCATGCAAATACTACAGAGAATCTATGTACACAGCTGATATGGTGCAAGAGTGATCTGAGATTCGTTCCATGGTATCCACGACAAATGCTACACTCCCACATCATCTCATCGCATCGCGTTCAATAAATAAATGTCGTCGCTTCTTGGTCTTTAATCTTTAATCTTTTTCTCGCCCTCTTTGTTGTTGCCAACAAGCACCGGGCTTCTTTATTTCTAGGAATTTGGTGCAAGACTTGTTTCCTTTTTTCTTTTTGTCCTTTTTTCCCTTTTTTCTCTCCTTTTCATTTTCTCAATCGTTTACTTCATTCTTTTTACTGTTGGTATCTCTTTTCAGCAAGTACTATCCATTTTTGCGCTCTCTCAAAGTGTTCTATCGTATCACTTTCTACTAGCTCCACTCTCATCTTGCTCTTCATCTTTTCTACCACTTTCTCACACGTCCCTATACCCATAACCTCTTCATCTCCACATTCACACTTCCTTCCCTTCCCTTGGTTGTTTCCTATGTCATTCATCTCTAGTCCTGTTTGTTTTTAATTAGTAAGTTCTCCACCTGGCATTATTTCTGAGATTTTGTTGGCGGAAATGGCTATATTGTGGAGGAGTATTGAAAGAAAAATTGCTGACATAAGCTAAATCATAAATCAGCGCCGCTGGCCTGCTGCAATTTATAAAGAGGACACCATTATTATTATTATTATTATTATTATTATTATTATTATTATTATTATTATTATTATTATTATTATTATTATTATTATTATTATTATTATTATTATTATTATTATTATTATTATTATTATTATTATTATTATTATTATTATTATTATTATTATTATTATATTATTATTATTATTATTATTATTATTATTATTATTATTATTATTATTATTATTATTATTATTATTATTATTATTATTATTATTATTATTATTATTATTATTAACACAGGTTGACTACGTCAGAATATATACATATCTGGTATCAATGCAGGACCTGTACAAAAATAAATGAAAGTAAAAGCTAAAAAATACTATAAAAATTGTTTCGAAGAGGCATAGTTAGTAAGTGCAGCACTCTTGGATAAAGACGAGTGATGAGTAAGCAAGTAGGCACGTATCGGGATAAGTCACTGTGAAGGAGAATGTCATAAGTTGATCGTAAGTGTGTATGTGTGACTATATATATTAAAATGTGTCAAATAATCAAATAAATAAATAAGTTATTAAAATAAAATTTTCAGACACTGAGTCAAAAAGAGGCATCAGAATTGTTAAAACACCAACTGAGGTGAAATACTATGACAAAACACCAACTGAGGTGAAATACTATGACATACTACTAAGAAAGCACAAGTTCAGACATCATCATACACATTTAGATACTGTTTCAAAAGAGGCGTGAGAAGTGATAGAAACACTGATTGAAGTTATGAAAGAAAGACTACCAGGAAAATCATGACTGGCTAGGCACAATACATAAGTCACATATGAATATATATTACCATTCGTGCTTAGAAATATACCGTTTAAAATTGACAAAAGATTTTTCATTTCGTACATCCAAGTTCAGTGTATTGAACAATTGTGCACCATAGTAGCTCGTAGTCTTTCGGCCAGCTTCTGTTCTAACTTTTGGAAATCTTATCTGCACCTCTCGTGTTGATATTATGATTCACCAGCTCGTATTGAATATTGCTAACGTTATCAATTTTATGGAGGATCTTGAAAACATCTGTAACAGCTTTTCTTTTACGTTCGTTTTCAATAGAAATCGAATGTTCTCCAGTATTACGAATGATAGTGTTAGCACGATTATGAAGTCCTTCAAATTTCATTTTCCAAGAATTACTTTGGTTACAATATACAGGATAACGGTAGTGAAATATTAGTTTGATCAACGCGTTGTATATGGAATTAGCTACTACAGGAGAAATCTGATGTCGTAATTTCTTCAATAAGTATATATGAGAGCAAATCTTCTTATACACCTTGCTGTAGTGTTCGTTCAGGTTCAGATGAGAATCTAACGTTATACCAAGATATTCGTAAGTATCAGACTGGTTGATGGTAGTAGATAAAATTTCAACATTACAATCATCCACATTTGACAATCTATTTCTATACATAACAAATTCGGTTTTTCCTTTTTTCATGTTGAGAATAAGACAATTATCTCTAATCCAGGATTGTACAACATCAGCTTCTTTGTTAATAACGGATACAATGTGACGTTCGTTTTTATGAGAGTAGTACAACACTGTGTCATCAGTGTATTTCAAAATAGAGCAGTTTTTTAATCGAAAATGCAAATCATTCAGAAGAATGATGAACAAAAGAGGGCCAACAATGGATCCCTGTGGAACACCATGAATGATACTCTACGTTCTAGAACTGGTACCTACAAAATTTACTAATTGGGATCTATTGAATAAATAGTCACTTATCCATGATAGCTCATTCTCTGTTATACCGTAGTATGGTAATTTGTGAAGTAAACATGAATGGTTCACGGTGTCAAATGCTTTAGAAAAGTCCATATAAAGTACTCCAGTCTTGTTTCCTTGGTCCGTGTTATTGCGTATATGGTTGACTAGGTTGGTAACAGCATGCTGTGTGGATCTTTTCTTACGGAAGCCATATTGATAAGGACTGAAGAGGCCGTTTGATTCAAAGTACTGTGATAGTTGATCAAAGGCAATTTTTTCAACTACTTTCGATATCACGTTGAGGACGGATATTGGACGATAATTTGAGATGCAGCACAGAAACTGGGAACTTGTTGTTTTGCGAGCTATATAGTGGCAAAAAGATGATGTGGATGTGGTCCTTGTCAAAGATGAATACTCTGGAAGCTAAGTTATATTTCTATGTTTGTTTTCCTCAAAAATTTTTAGCTTAACTCTCATAACCTAGTCCATCACCGCTTGCGAGCTGCTAAACTTAACCACCTGCTACAATGTAGGAGAAATGGAATATAACAACCTGTACTCTTTTCGCGGGAACGTAAAGGCGGGAAACGTTTTTGTTAATGGTCAAATAGACCTCAGAAATGATGTAAATTATCACCTATAAAGAACTTTAAGGAAGTAAAAGCTCAAATCTCCCCACTCCCCACTCCCCTATTTTTTACCAATGGCCTTTTCAACACATGTGCTTCTAGCTGGTTGCTTTTCTGCTTTTTAACATTACGTATTTTATATTTATTTTATTACACTGGAACGTTATCAATATCAACAACAAATAATTCGATATCCACATATCCTTCCTATTCATCATGGCATCAATTCAAGAAGAAGTTTCTAAAGTATCTAAAGAGCTAGGAGATAAAATAATTGGTGAGAGAATTAAAAATTGCTAAAACTTTGTTTAACTCCTTCTTTCAACTGAAGACCAATTTTTTTTTTTCAAGTAGTTAGGCCTTCTAAGACCCCCTCCCCTTTGTGGAAAAATTATGTGTAGCTTGACGAAAGTTAGTTGTCAAAAATTAAACGAAAATGGCTTGTGTGTATATTTTTAAAAACACATGTTTGTTGACACTATTTTGTCATGGAAAAATATTCTTTGTGGAGTTCCACAAGGAATGTTTAGCTTAGACCCGCACACCCCTTTCGTGGAGAAAGTCTGGGAAGTGTGACTAAAGTTTTTTGTCGCCGGCCCCAAATATCACGTTATGTGTGGTATACGCTAGATATTTAAGCAGGTCGAAAATTAGTAAGAATAACGTAGTTTGTAAAAATTTTGTGAATATTAATTTTTCTCATTGACATAAAAATCTTATATGTCAAATATTTTTCTCAATAATTTTACTTAATAATACATTTACACAAGACCTTTGTTATGAATATGGCAAAAGCTTTACATTTATTTCTTTATGTGAATGAAATTGCGCTCCTTATCACTGTCATAAAATTTCACAATTTATTGGCATTTCCTGATTTTTTCACAAGTTGGCCCAAACAAGTCCTTCAGTCCGTTAAAATTGTGCAATTTTGAGAAATGCTAGATTTAGGCCTGTTGCCTTTTTTTCTTGTGCAATTTTGAGATTTTTTTTGGAATTGGCATTCCAGTGCTCAGAATAGAGTGTTATTTTGGAGGATTTTAGTGCTCAAATCCATTCTATTTATTTACACACATGGGCTGGAGAAAGAGAAGAAACGCGATAGAAATAGAAAAAGAAAGCAGGCGAGAAAAATCGGAAGAGCTCAGCAAAAGAAGGAAGAAAAAACAGCTAAAAATAAAAAACTTGCAACGTCTAGAACATGTTGCATTATTGTATGCAGAAGAGCATGAATCTAATGTAGTCTTAAAGAAAGAAGTCAATGCTTAGACTAAACAACTAAATGTACGTAAATATGCAACAAGAAAGGGATTTGAAAAAATAAAAGTGCCTTACTTTACTACAGATATCACTATCGGTAATAACTTTAAAACGAAGATCTGTTGGCAGTGGTGCCTTTGGTACAGTTTTTGCAGCACATCTTCACAATTTGCAACTTGATGTTGCAATAGAAAAAAGTAAAGGGACTTTAGAGGGAGAAGAAAGGACAATGCAGGCACTTTCAGGGGGAAAAACGTCCTCCATTTCTTTGGCATGTATGACAATGCATTAGTCATGGAGTTGGTGAAGGAGTGCGACAGACAGAAAGAGGTATCTGTCAGTAACACAGTTGACAATGCACTGAAAAACAATTATTTATTTTATCAATGGAAGAGCATTTGTCAAGACATACTTGATGGCATACTGTATATGCACAGCCTCGGTATCTTGCACAATGACGTTAAATAAAACAATATTTTCTTGAAAAGAGAGGGAGAAGATATGATGCCTAAGATAATTGATTTTGGAAAGGCAACACTATCAAATTGTCCACAAATATACAATCTTGTGAGTTAGAAAAAACTGTTTATAACAAACAGCATAGGTATCTGGCATCTGGCATACGAATTAAGGAATGTTCGTGGCCAAAAACAATCGTATGCCACAGACGGGTATTCAGTGGGAAGAATATTCAAGTCTATTGGAAATCGTTTCTCCATAAAAAACATTATAGTTGTTGCAAAACTCGTGGACGACCCATGTCAAAGATCTTTGCTAAAAGACATACGCTTTTGATATATAATTTACTTTCATTATTATTTTTGTATAGAATATGTATTAACTCTTTGAGATGTATACTTGATATGATTGATTTAATGGTCTGGACCAATACTTTTATTTTAGATTGATTTTTAAATGTTTCTAAGAAAATGGTTATGAAAATAGTTTTCATTTAGTCCTAGCCATCTTTGCATAAAGCATTATATGAATGATTTACTGCTTGCATGCATTTTTACCTAAAAGATGGCCTTACACAAAGCTTTAAGTGTCAGGTTTTTATTGGTCTTGCAATTTGCTTTGTATTGTATATTTTCATATGGTAAATAATAACACATGGGAATTAGTTTGTCAATTCTCTTAAATTCTTAAAAGAAGTGGATGAAGTTTGGTCATTCTGAACTAGTCCTTTTTAACATTTTCATTAGATGGATTCTACCAGTACAAGATTATCCTCTACACCAGAATCATCAGTTGTCAGTTCAGATTCTTCCTTTGAGGGTGGCTTGAATGACACTGATCTTTCTTCAGCAACACCGAAACATTTTAAATTAGCAGCTAAAAAGAAATTCTATATTGAAAAACCTAATTTTCAACTTTATTCGGATGAAGAGTTAAGCAGTCGAAGGGAAAGAATCTATAAGTCCCTCTTTACAAAACCGACTTGTCCAAAGCACTGTTGCAAATATGATTAGTGTCACACACGGATTAAGAACACCACGTTATCCATCTTTTCAAGAATTATCTGAAGCTGCACGACATATTTGTGAAATTTATCCTGCATTAGAATTTGTAAGTTTTATATCAGCAACTTTCTTTGCATGATAATGTGTATTTAGTTTGAATTTAGTACTTTAAAGATTTTTTATTTCTCATTCGATAAAAGTTTGGTTCAGATATATATTTTTAGAAAAAGTACGCTTTCTATTAGATCACATTCAGTTTGACATTTGTCAGTTTTGTCATTTGGTTCACTATACACATTCTATATTAAATTAATCGTGGCACTGCAAATATAAAATTGGCGTGCAACTGGGAGGAAAAGCTATAAAACTCAATGGGGGTGAAAAATAAATGGGGGGATGGAAGTGACTTCACACTATGTTCAATGTATACACTTACATTTTCAGGAAACCCTCCGAAAAAAAATGAAACGACGCCTCAAAAATGTCCGGCCAAGAAGAACAATTCAAGGGCCTAAACCATCAAGGTCAAAATATTACAAGCAACAGTTGCAAGCTGACCCAATCAATAATTTTACCGGAAATGAAACTATAGAAGACATGATGGGGGGGGTGTGAAGAAATAGACAGGGATACTGAAATGCTTGTGAAATATGTCCAGAGTGTGATGTCTGAAAGCAGAGCATGTGCAACGTCCAACCAGAAAACCTAATGAGGGAAGAAAGTAAAAAGAAACCCAATCAGGATAATGTGAACTATTACATGGATCTACTTTTTGAAAACAGACGTGAAGCGATCATGACAGAACCTTTGTTTAATCGCCATAAATTCCTGAAGGAAATATATCCATCTATGTCTAATCCAATGCAGGTACATGTATACAAGACCTAACTGTAATTTTGCATGTATTCATATTTGCACAGCAACATTTTACCTTTTTGAGAACAGACATTTAAAGGGGAACTCCAGTAAAAATCACTTTTTTCTTTTTTCTTTTATACGTACTCAGAAAAGCATAAGAAATAAAAAAAACTTACTTCACTTGTTTTCCTTATTTAAAATTGTTGTACTAGCCTTCGCATATTCAATTTTTTTCTCATAAAAAAACAGACAGGCGCGATTTCATTTAGGACTGGACCCGATTATAAATAATGACATCACATGGTGCAGAAAGTTTAAGCGAGCGCAGAGAACGTTCATGTTAAGACCTATAGCTTACATTTAAATCGCTTTTTGTATGTAATTTACGTTTAAATCTTTAAAAAATGGTTAGCTCTGCGTTTCGATGTACCAATCGATCAGAGAAGTGTAAAGAAGTCAGTTTTCACAGAATCCTGTCTGTGAAAAAGAAAGAACTCAGACAAAAATGGCTAAACAAAATACGTCGTGCAGGTGATCTACCAAGCGATCAAAGTTTTTATATTTGTTTGTCGCACTTCACAGATAGTTCTTTTAAAAGAGATCTCCAGGAAATAAACCTCCATATTAAAATATTGCCACTTCGTAAAAATGCCATTTTAGCTAGTGAACGCGATCAAAGTTTCTCATTTCTTCTCATTTCATATCCACAGAACACAACCAAATAACGTTTTGTACATTTTTATACTAAATAAAAGAACATTATACCAATTTCCAATATAAACACCGACAAAAAAGTTTTCTAGTTACACATGTATCTTTCGTAGCGCTCAAGTTTCTATTCTTTGTTTTTCAAAAAAGAAGCTTTTTTGATGGAAGGACCTGCCGAATATTTTCAGGGGGTAAATGTGCCCATTTTCTTCAATCTTTGTTACTGTTTAAGGCTGCACGTAATGCTGATAATGCAGTTTCTAAAACAGCTTCCTCCAAGGTCAAAACAACCACTTATAAATCAGTAGCTTCTGCAACGCATTTATGACCTACCATAATCATAAGAATGATTTTTATTTATACAATATTAATACCCCCGTTTTACCAACTTATCACGACACGAACATTATTCGATCTTTCGTTCACGCATTTCAATGGTCCTCCATCACGGAGAAAATTTCAACGTTACATAAAATTTGTTTGCATTTGTGCGCAAAAAAGCGCGTGCGGAGGAAAGATATTGCTGAACTATGAAATAAAAATAAATTGGCTTGTAAAGTAAGAAAGATTTTTTACTGCAGCAAATGATAAAGTTTTTTAACGAAAAGAATGTAAAAGAAAAGCGATTAAATATATTTTTTATTTCTTTAAAAAGAAAATATTTTGCAAAGAACGTTGCTTTGAGTCAGTAAAAGACACCTCGTCACTTTGCATCATGATTAATTTCTCCCTTGTGAGACACAAGAGGTTCGAAGTCGTATGGCTGTTGCTTAGTAAAGTCTTTTTCATGAAGAGAATTATCCGATTCTAAGTTTTCTAAGTTATAATCTTCGTCATATTACAAGACGTCTTATCAACGAACAATGTAAACAGTAAGTAAACAAACTTTTAGAAGGTGTGCTGCTGAGCTCACGGACTTTCTGCACGATGTGACGTATGCTAATTTATTCGGACCTAGTCCTGTCAACTTTACGCGACCTTGTAAATTTATTTGAAATTGAAGATGTTTACAGACCCGATTAAGGTATAAATAAAGATTTTTAACGATTGTAAAAGGTTTATTTTGACATATTTATGTATTGTCTTATCAAAATAACATCTCTTTCAAATATATTTTTTTTCACTGGAGTGCCCCCTTAAGCTGGTTTTAAGAACGACAAGGCTGAGATTATAGGTACTTTCAACTGCCAACTTGTGAGATATTGAGAAATTGGTAAATATAAATTGATAAAGTAACAGGGTCCTTTCTGAAAAGCATTTTAAGGGTATAAATCAGAGGTCATCGTCTATAAAGCTTAATGTATGTGTTCACCCCTGAGTTATGCATAGCTTGCCTAGTTTTTGGAGCAATTTAAGACTTGATAGCCTTTATGCGTATAAAAAAGAGTGTATTAAGATATAATAGCTAGGTGCTGCTTGTCTGTAGTTAAGCTACCTCCTCACCAATGTTTGCATGTATTACTACTGAGTAACATGTTCTAGAAGATCAATGTTATTCAGACGTTCGAGGTAAAACTGTTACCATGAGCATTAGCATTTTTAATTTTTAAAATCCACATAAAATCTAGGTTTTTCAACAGTTCGGTTAATTTAATCCATACAATCCAAAAAAAGCTGCTTAATCATTTCTTCTTCCTTGTTTTTCCTGAAAATCTCCAATTCCCAAAAACAAATCAACGCAAATACTTTATCACCTCAATTTTTAGTACACGTTTTTTTTTACAAAAAAACAGTCTAAAAGAAACCTTAGGCTCAGAAGGGCCAAATTTTAAGAAATTTTTAAGAAACTTTACCAGGCTGAGAAATCCCCAACATTAAGAAACTTGTTCATGTAGCAGAAAAATACGTAAAACATAGCAAATGTCCTTCATATTATATCAAAAAAGCCTTGTAGATCAAAGATTTCTCAGGGTGAAATAAAGGAAAATTTAAGAAACATTTGATACTCAAATTATCAAAATTTTAAGAAACTCCAGACTCAACCAAATGCTTAGGCTTCTAATAAAAAAGCTTTATGGATTAAAACATTAACTTCAAGCAAAATCATAAAAAATACTCAAGAAGTAAATATTTTTATTTATTACAGAACACACAAGAACAATTGCGAAAGATGGATCCAAATAATGGAATGCCGGGATTGTTGATAGAAAGACCCACTGGAAAATCTATCATTCTAATCGGCAATCAAGTTTTCACCATGTTAGACAATATAAAGAACGGGTTTTGTCGAATATATGTCGAATACCAATCGGAGTACGCTTTGGCTTTTACGATTATGCACCGTCTGTTGTTTCTAGATAATCGTTGTGAAGAAAACATCCTTAATGATCATGATGAAACATAGAAGAAAATAGAGATGTATTTTCCAGATCACGTTGAAACTTAACGTTTTATGTTTTATATACCTTAACGAGATTAATTTTCGCGAAGCTATTTCTCACCAATTTCTCGAAGGAATTTTACATGATTAATTTCGCAAATTATAGATTCATTGTTGCGAGACTCTTTAAAAATTAATCTCGCGAATATAATTAACCTCGTTAAGGTACCGTAAATCCTCTAATAAACGCCCGGGGCATTTAATTTTTCTTTGGAAGGGTCGTTTATTGGAGGGGGCGTTTATTACAGGATTTATGGTATATATTGTCCAAATTTTTTACCCATGTTTTGATCCGTTTAAGTGACCTTTGTACATAATTTTTAACCTGAAGATGTGATAGCGTTAGTTACGACAAGCTTCGCATAAAAAACTTACTGATCTGACTAATTACTGGTTCTACCTACTAAGTACTGGTGTCAGTTTTTCCCGTTTGGGAGCTCCGTGTTATTTTTCCCCTAAACTCCACTCATATTGTATTTATCATGGCCGTACATCTATAAAATAATAAAGTACTTTTATGAAATTTAATGTTCCTTCGAAATAAATAACAATCAGCAACAAACTGTCTTGTTTTCGATTTGATGACGTAAATGTTGTCCCGTAGCGTTTATCAGCACAAGATATTTCGTATTTTAACAATTAAAATTTACTATAATGTTTTCTAACTTAAGATAATAAAACTAACTACAAGTAATTAGCTGAGTAATTTTTACTACCTTTTCGGAATAGAAAAAGTACTTGCAATAAGATAAATTTACTCAAATCTGGATCTTGGGTTAAGAAAAAATTACTTAAGTTAAAATATCTAAGTAAGTAAAATTTACTACCTATTCGTAACAGAAAAATTTACTTGTGGTTGCTATTTTTTTACTTGTGCCAAGATATTTTATCCAAAATTATGATTTTATTTTTTACAGTGCAGGAGACACAAAGTTTATTCGTGGCTGTTTTTTAATCTAAAAATCTATATGCTTGAACATGTGTCAAATCATAAACCTTTTTAAACGTTTTTACCTCACCCCGTGGTGGGCAAACCTGTTAAAAAGGCTTCGCCCAAGATGGGGTGTCGTTTTTATGCCACCGCATGGTGGGCAAACCTGTTAAAAAGGCTTCGCCCAAGATGGGGTCTCGTTTTTATGGCACCCCGTGGTGGGCAAACCTGTTAAAAAGGTTACACCTAAGATGGGCTCTAAATTGGGTGTGGAATTTTGGTAGTGTCGGCTTTTTCGTAGAGTAGAGTCTATTTCGTATAAGTTCACACTTATCCCACCTGTTAGAAATTCATGTCTTAAATTGTATGAATTGCCCAATACTGGATACCTTGCGTATTTTGCCCACGACGGGGTGGATGCCCAAGATTGTTTGGAACACTGGTATCACACTGTATTTAATTTCACTTTTGAAAGATTTTGTATACTTGTGGTAAATTATTACAGAAGACAAATCATATTACTATTTCATTTTATTGCGTTCATCTATTATTAAATTTGCTAATTCCATTTTTCTTTTCTTTAAAGAAGAAACATATTCTGTTTAATCCTACGATATTATTTTAGCCAGAATCTTTTTATACATACATGTATACACGAGAATTAATCTAATTAGAGATTTTTATTTCCAAGTCAGCGCTCTTTTTAAAAACATCGCATCCTGTCTTAAATCTTTACAAAATTACTGTTGATGTCAAATAAATATTTAATGATTTGTTAAATTATAATACAAGATTCAGTTAATACGTAATTTAAACACCATGCAACGAGAAGTGCAAACCTAATAATTTGAATTTTGATATGTTGGTCGATTAAATAGGATTAAAAGTAATTGAATGTTATACTTGCTACATTTTTAGCGTCATTATCCAGCGACAGAAAAAAATTTAATAATAATATGAAACAAGTAGAATTAAAGAGAATGTTACAATTGCTAACTATTATACTAACTAGTCGATAAGGCCCGTGGAAAAATCCACTGAGGCAGGATAAAAATTTTGATGACGTCAGCAACCCATCCACTAAAATAAATTTAGAATTTTGTTTTCACGTTGCCTCTATTGTGGAGAGCTTAAAGCGCTGATCAAGAAAATGTATATGATCATGTGCTTTTGATGAGCGGTTAATGAGATATAAGGGTTAAAAATTTTGCTGACGTCAACAATGGCCCCGTCCAAACCGAATTTTTTTTTTTTAGAAATTTGTATACCTGTTGCCTTCATCGTATAGATCTTGAAACGCTGATCAAGAAAATGTATAGGATTATGTACTTTTTACAAACGGTTGCAGAGATATTGGGGTTGAAGGTTTTTTGATGACGTCATCAACCCGTCCATTCCGAAACGGATTTGGGGACCCAGGTTTGGGAAAATTACCCAAATTGGTCCTAGGTGGTCCCTAGTTACCTACGCGGTGAAAAATCATTGATGTCACCACCTCGTTTCCAAGTTATTTAGCCTCAAAGTTTTAGGTGCACTGTAATGGCTTCATTAATTTAATATAGGATATTGACGTTAAAGTAGTGTTATTGACGTCGCGCCGTAACGTCAGAAAACTTAACATATTAGACATGCATTTTTCGGCAACATTAAAGGAAAATGAACACATCCACTACGGACAGACACAGTCTCTGTATTATTATAAGAGATAGATTAGGCCCGTGGAAAAATCCACTTAGGCAGAAAAACAATTGAAAAGTTCTGTCATTTGAATTTTGATGACATCAGCAAATATTTCAGTATATTGAATATGCCTTTTACTAAAAAAAATAATCTGAAAATGCATAAAAAGAAAGTATATAAGTCATAATTTAACAAAAAAGTTCTTAAAATCTAACACAAAATATCAAATGTCAAATCGCATGAAATCTTCCCAACAAAACTTCAGACAAAATATGAGAAACAACGGCGTGTAAGGTGTAAAATCTAGTTAGTAGAAAGTTACAACATTGACAGTCACAACCCAGACAGTTACGACAACAATAATAATAATGTCAGAAATAACACATCTCAAATATGTATACATCTTATTATGTGATTATGTTGAAAACCTTCAATATTTTAATCTAAAGTGTCGAAAAGAAAGGCTTGCAACAGTAAGCACAAATCTATGCAATAAGTTCTTTACGCATTTTAAACATTGTCTTTTCCCTAAATGCTTATACAACAATACAACCTGAACAATATCAAAAAGCCAAACTTAAACAAACACAAAACACCAAAAAACAAAAAGTTAAACTTTGAAAAATCATTTATTCGGTTGCATACCATCCTCTCCCGCAAAAATATGCACAAAATGTAAAAATTAACCGGTTAACAAAACAATTTTTTTGTCTAATGATCCGTACTGACTTTACCAAACATTTTAAACTGAAATGTCGAAAAAGCAATGAGCAAGGAGTAAATTTCAAATCAACAAAAATCATTATTTTGAAAACATTGTATATATATATGGTCCTTCCTCACAAAAGTTTACAATAAATGTAGAACACAAAGGTTTATGAGGAGCAAATCAAAATAGTTCAATTGGCATGTTCTATATTGTCTTCACCCATAAAATCTTCCACAAAATTGATATGAAACCCATCAAATTCAACTCAGAAAAAGCAGTCATTTAAGTGCATACAAAAATACAACTTGGAAAGTGTAGAATATAAAATTATTATTTTTAGTATATATACTTGCATATGGTCCTCCCTCACAACAGTTAAACAGTTTCAGTCTGAACATTCAGTAATTTTTTATCATCACCAAATATTTATTCCCGTAATTACATTACTTACAGTTAGTTTAAAGTTTAAAAAAAGTTTATAAAACAAAATATAAAAAAAATCAAACTTACACAACAGCTCACAGTCTAATTGTACAAAAATTTGTTCTCTCAGTATTTTGCATGTGGTCTTTTTTCCACAAAAGTTTACACAGCATTTAAAAAACAGCAGTTTGCAACACAAACAATATAAACGGCAACCATACTATTCTCTGCTGAGAAATTTTAACCACAAATGTAAAAAAAACAGGTAAATTTCCCCCAAAATGTCAACAACCTTTGTAAAAATATCAACCACCACCCTTGTAAAAATATATAACCTTGTAATTTACGAGCTCACAGAAGTTTAACAGGATGTCAACAACAAAACAAGAAAACTTACTCCAATTAACGCACACACTTTAGTTTTACAAAATCATTCCTCAAAATTTGCAGAAAACGTGAGAAAAATTATTCCTCACACTATACCCTAAAAGTTCAATAAGTCTTTGAAAGATTTTGTGGCTTGTTACATCATAATTTGTGCTCAAATAAGATCCCTAAGTTCGACTACTAAGGTGGATATAAATAGCTAAAAGTAGGAATAACAACATTAATCATCAGTTACCTAGCTAGGTTTAGATATGGAGCTTGAAGGTAACATTAGATAAGACAGATACCCAGTTAAATATAGTTAAACTGGCAAGACGCATATAGCCAGCTAGCTATTTATGCTTAGTAAAACACATATAAAGAGAAACAATAGCAATATAAAAATTATGACATTTGCAAGTTCAACAAACCAAAAGTTTCGCTAGCACATTTGTTTGATAGCCAGTTAACAGCTTTTATGTAGCATTTTGAATTTTAGGACAAATACATTAGTTACACACCAGGGGAAACATTAATTATGCAAAAAAGTGTAAAAAAATATGAAAGATTTTTTATAAAAAACGCGGTAAAATATAAAATATAAAGAATTTGAAGCTTTTAAGTGATTTTTTACTGGCAAATGCGAGTCTGCCTGACACGTAACTCTAGCGACATAAAAACATAACGTCTAAAAATATCTAAAAAGTTCTTACTATTTGTGAATCCAAATCTACTTTAAACCCAAGCTTTCATTTTCTACTTCTAACTTTTCTTTACTACTTCTAGCTCCACTCTTCACTTTCGAAGTAACTTCTTGTGGCTTCTAACTTTACTTTTGTACTTCTATGTTCACATAAAATATATATAAAAAAGAACAGAGTGTAAAACCAATTGGCAAATTTTTTAGGCTAATTATTCAAATTAGAAATGCAAAAACAAAGTTTGAGTCATAATTCATGTTAAAACAACAACAATCAATTTAACAGTTCATTTTATGTCAATTTTTGCACTAAATTTGCAACATAATACAAATTCTAAATAATTCCTATGGTTTTCCTCAAAAGTTTAATCAAAATATAAAAGATAAGAGGTGAACGACAAAATCAAAGTTTGCAGAATTTTATTATTTTGGTATATATATGTCTATTGATATATATATGCCCTTTTTAACAATATTTCAATCCAAAATGTGAAAAAGAAAAACAGTTTGCAACAAAATCAGTTATTCTGATGATATTGCATACACTTTTTCTCCACAAAAGTGTAAAAAAGGAATGGTTGTAGGAAATACTTCTGATTCAACAAAAATCAGTATTTGCATCTTGTACTCATTAAATATTACCCAAAATTTCAAAAAACTGCGATCAGTCATTTCGGTATGTTGTACAGAGTCCTGCCCGGTAAGAATTTATACAAAATATAAAAAAAAAACACAAGTTTTTTCGGTGTGGTACAAAATGTCATAAACAAAAACATTTTAGTCAGAACATCTAGAACAACAAAAATCACTACACTTAAGGTACCAGAATTACTACATGTTAAATAAAAATCGTTTCGTCATATTGCATGTAACCGATGTATATAAGTTTAGTTACACAAAATGTGAAAAATACATTAATTTGCATACACAAAATGTGAAAAATACATTATATATTTGCTTAAAAACAGTCCTTAAACTCTTCTTAAATATTATGTAATACTTTTTTAAAAGTTGTTGTGGCTTGTTAATTTAAGCTTAAAATGTCAAGTGAAATAAGTTACGGTCACATTCTTAGCAAAGACCACTAAGATAACACTATGGTAGCTGGCTTACATGTAAAAAGCAACATAAAACTGAAGCTAACATAAGCTAGCTACAGCAGCTAATAGCTGGTCAGTTGAATATAAACTGGAGAGTTAGCTAGGTATAAAGAACATGGCTACATATTTATAAATTCTGAGGTAGCTGTAATATCCCTAATTAAGTATGGAAATCTTGGGAAAATCAAAACGCGTGTGTACTGTAAGACGCCATCTTTTCTAAACTAACAAGGTCGCATGCGTACGCGCTATTCTACCGAACAACGGCGGAGCATGTCGGATGTCTATGTGAGCATGTCGGATGTCTATGTCTCTTCGGAATACCACATCTCTCCCCCACGGACGTAGTCAGTCAGATATCCTGGAGGCCTTCTCTTCCTGTGTGTGCTCTTGATTGTCTGGTGAGGTTGCTCTGCTTGTGGTTCCGCGATTTCGGTATTGAGCGCGTCTCCCCCTTCTTCCGGGTCATCATACGGTATGGTGGCATCGGATTCCTCGGCATCCTCACGTTCGTTCTCTTGTGTCGGTGGCTCGGAATCGTACTCGTACTCGTCAGCGGTATTTTCGACCTCGGCAGGGTAATTCTCTGGCAAGGATGGTTCAGGTTCGTTTTCGTCAGTGTTACCTTCGACCTCGTTAGTATCTGGTGTTTCGGCCGTAATTGAATCCACATCTGATTCATCTGAAGTGGTGCTGATTGTTTTCCACTTCGCAGATGTGTGCACTCTCTTGCCTGAACTGCGAAATGGCTTGACATGAATGCTATTTCGCATGAATGACTTGTCATCACGGCGAAGGGCAATAGCGTTCCCTTTAACCATCGTGACTTCCGCGGGGTTGTGTTCCCAACGGCTAGTGAGCTTGTTTCGATGCTTCTTTTTGTCGGCGATGAGGACGAGGTCTCCTACTTTGATGCTGTGTGGCTTGGCACGATTGTTCTTATCAGCTTGGCTTTTGATCTTTGCCTTGCGGTCGGCATCTCGCTTCTCCACTCGCGTCGAATCGGGATGTGATGTATCATTTGTAGGGATCTTATCTCGGATGGGACGGCCGAATAAGAGCTCAGCAGGCGCCACACCTGTTGTGGCATGGGGTGTGGAACGGTAGGACAATAAAAAGTTCTCCAATGCGATTTGCCAATCGATATCGTCAGCTACGGCGGTTTGGATGCATTTCTTCAGTGTCCGGTTAAAACGCTCCACCTCATCATTTGCTTGTGGGTGGTATGGAGCGACTTTACGGTGTTTGATGTTGAACTCGGTCATCAGACGTTTGAAGCCTGCACTTATGAACTGCGGCCCATTGTCTGTGACCATTTCTTCTGGGGATCCGTAACGGCAAAACATCTTCCTGAGTTTCTTTGCAATGGCGTGTGTATCAACTTTGTGTAGGATTTCCACCTCAGGATATCTGCTGTAATAGTCGATGCATACCAGTAGATTTTCGCCTTTCGGGAATGGACCGCATAAATCGCATCCGAGCAGCAACCAAGGTTTTCGAGGTATTGTTGTCATCTCCAATGGTGTATGGGGTGTCAGGGGTTCAGTGACTTGACAGGAATGGCATGTGTTAACGAATTCCTCAGCTTCCTTGGACATGCCTGGCCACCAAACTTTTGAGCGAAGTCGTTGTTTTGTGCGAACAATACCTTGGTGTCCCTCGTGTGCTAACTGAAGAACTCTGGTACGCAGCTTTTTAGGGACGACCACTCATGACGACATCATCTTTGATGAACAGGTGTGGTTTCCATGGAGCGGCTTGCTTGAATTTGCCTTTGAACGAACCGGTGATGATGCAATCTTTCAATTCAGTAATTCGTTTGTCCTCTTTCGAAGCTATTTTAAATTCGGACTTTGAGATTGCAACTGGTAGAGTGCTTTCTAGCATAGCGTAAACGTAGGACTCGGCTCTGCTGTCGTCCTTATGGTCATGGGGTAATGGATTTGAACGTGATAGGAAATCCGATGCGTTCTCGTCGCCTGGTTGGTATTGAACGTCAAATGAAAATGGTGTTAGGTACATCATCCATCTTTCGATACGGGGCGGTGGTTTAGCATTAACGCGGAAGAGGGGCACTAGCGGTTTATGGTCCGTAGAGACAGTGAACTTCATGCCGTATAGATATATCTTGAAACGATGGATTGCGAAGTAGATTCCCAGACACTCCCTTTCGATTTGGCTATATCGTTTCTCCACTGGTGTAAGTGAGCGACTCGCGTAACTAACCGGCCTCAATGTTCCATCAGGTTGCCTTTGAGTTATCAGTGCGCCTAATCCCGTTGGTGATGCATCAGCTATGACGTGGGTTTCTGCGTGTGGATTGAAATGTGCTAGTGTGTCGGCGGATATGAGTAGACGCTTGAGGGTGTTGAATGCTATTTTATGCTCTGTTTTCCATTTCCATTTGGTATCTTTCTTGGTCAATTCTCGAAGGGGTTCTGTAATGGTAGCTAGATTTGGTATGAAACTAGCACAGTATGTGACCATTCCAAGGAATGAGCGTACTTCCTTTGGATTTGTTGGCTGCTTTAAGGCGTTTATAGTCTCTACTTTGACTGGGTCGGGGGACAAGCCACTTGCAGATATGACATGCCCCATATACGTGAGTTCGTTCCTGAAGAACTTACATTTCTTTAAGTTGATGGTGAGATTATGTTCTCTGAGGCGCTTGAATACTTCCTCGAGCCTGTTGAACATTTCGTCTTTATCTTCAGCACCTATGATAATGTCGTCAGACACATTACGCACTCTGTGCATTCCTTGTAGCACCCGCTCGATCTCGCGCTGGTAGATTTCGATTGCGGCACTGATTCCATAGATGAGTCGTGTATAGCGTAATATGCCATCTCTAGCAGCAAAAGCAGTGAGATCTCTGGATTCCTCATCTAATGTAACTTGGTGGTATCCTTGGTTGAGGTCTAGATGGCAGAATATCTTGCAGTTGTTGAATTCATGCCGAAATTCTTCAAGGGTGGGGATCTGGTACGGTTCTCTGATGATTGCTGTATTCGCCTTGCGCATATCAACACACAGGCGTAAGTCACCAGAAAGCTTTCGGACAACTTTAAGTGGACTGACCCATGCTGGTGGTGTGGCCACTTTTTCAAGGACACCCAGTTGCAACAATCTCTTGATCTCTTCATCAACTTCCTGCTGTAAAAGAATTGGTAACCTGCAAGGTGGTTGCGCAGCAGGTGTCACGGTTTCATCAATTTTTATCTTGACTTTTACGTCTTTCAGTTGGCCTAGTCCGTCGAATCTGTCGGAGTATTTGTCAATGAGGCCTTGCAGACGTGTCTGACGTTCACCACTTGCGTCGGCGATAGCATTGATTTTCTCGTGGGGTTCTTCTTTCGGCGGGCCGATTCTCAGTAGGTTTAGGGCGATCGCGGCTTCACGGCTTAGGATAGGAACGTCTTGGGTTTCCATCACCAACACAGTGGTACGGGTGGAGTATTGCCGGGACTTGAGGGTGATGTCGAAACAGCCTTTCACATCTAATGGCTCAGGAGAATTATAGCAGAACACCTTCTTTGTATATGGTCTGAGTTGAGGTGGTGGTTGTATGGCTTTCAGTTGCGATTCACTAACTATGGTTACAGTACTGCCACTGTCGATCAAGAATTTCACAATAATCTGGCCTATTGTGATAGGTATTAATGGTTTCTGATCACGTTTCTGGATAGAAAAGGAGTATTCATCATCTGAGCTGGAGAATGACTCTGATGCGGTTACGTATCTCACAGCCGCAGGCCTCTGGTCAGTCTCGACGTATCTGACAGTAGCTTTGGATTGGCAAACTTTTGCAAAATGACCAACAATTCCACATTTGTTGCAGGTTTTTCCCCTGGTGGCCTCGCATTTGTTTGCCATATGGGAACTGCTGCCGCAACGGTAGCATACTCGGGATATTGATGTTTGTTGTTGGCGGCTTGGTCCGGCGTGGGCGGTAGTTGAGGGCGGACGACTGATTCCCGACTTTCGCATTTTCATTTTACGGAAGTCGAGTTTGTTCAGTTCTTCATCGTCGTCCGAGTAAGTCTTTCCGGCTGCCGGCGATTTTGCTTCCTCATATTGTTTAGCATGTCGATCGGCAATCTCAATGGCTTGGGCGATGCCGAGTAACTTGTCCAGATTGAGTTCTGGTTCCCGCAGCAATCGCTTGCGTAATTTTGCCGAACGACATTTTTCAATAACTTGATCCACGATCTCTTCGTCCTTGTTGTGGAATTCACATGTTTTTGCTAACGAACGCAACTTAGTGACGTAAGTCTCAATGTTTTCGTCGTCTTTTTGGGCGCATGTACGAAACACGTGTCTTTCGAAATGTTTGTTTTGCTTGGGTTTAAAATACGCATCAAGTGCAACAAGTGCCTCATCAAAACTTTCCCCAGTGTTTGGAAGGGTGTCGAAAACTTCTTGCACACTTTCCCCCGAGCAATGTAGTAGTAATGCTCTCTTTTGATTATCATCTGTTACGCCTGCAGCAGCAATGTATGTCTTGAAACCGTATACCCACTTTGTCCATCGAGAACCAAGGCTGTTTGGATCACCTTTCGCATTGAAACACGTGGGTGCAGAAATTCCTAATATGTTCGCCATTTTAAACACTTGAACACTTGTAAACACTTGAATAAAAACTGTATAATCAACGTAGGTATCTTTGATACTCGCAGCGCCAGTTGTAATATCCATAATTAAGTATGGAAATCTTGGGAAAATCAAAACGCGTGTGTACTGTAAGACGCCATCTTTTCTAAACTAACAAGGTCGCATGTGTACGCGCTATTCTACCGAACAACGGCGGAGCATGTCCGATGTCTATGTGAGCATGTCGGATGTCTATGTCTCTTCGGAATACCACAGTAGCTAGCTATTTAGCTAGGTTGTTGTTGGTGTGTGGTTGGCTTTATGATGCTAGCTAACAAACATGTCTCGCATCAATAATATCATCAAAACTAAAAAAAAACATAAACAAACCTTTGAAACCTTGCTATACTTCATTTACATGCCATGCCCTTTTTCAAATGTTTTTGTAGATTTATTTTGAAGGCAAGAGAAGACAAATGCTTAAAAAGGACAGCCATCTTTTTTGCAAACACAATTTCCGTTACTTTGTGCTAGAACTTCATTTACCAAACCACACAAAACTCGCGGCTTTTCTCGACAAAGAAGACATATTTTTTTCGGTAACATCAAAGATTTTTTTCGGCAACATCAAAGGAAAATGAAGACATCCACTTAGCCTGTCACAGACAGACGGACACACTTAGCGTATTATTATACTAGTCGATAAGGCCCGTGGAAAAATCCACTTAGGCAAAAGCCCAATGAAAAAATAGGTTGCTTTAGATGTTTTGCTGACGTCAGCAGTGCATATACAAAAAAAAAATGTTCTTAAAATCTTACACCAAATATCAAATGTCAAATCGCATTAAATCCTCCACACAAATCTTACACAAAATAAAAAAGAACAGCATGCAAGGTCCAAAATCTAATTAATAAAAAGTTACAACAATGACACTCACAACATCAACACTCACAACACCCCCCAAACCGACAGTAAGAACACCGACAGTTACAACACCGACAGTCACAACACGGATAATAACGCATCTCAAATATGTAAATCTTATAAGTGATTATGTTGAAAACCCTCAGTATTTTATTCTGAAATGTCAAAAAGGAGGCCTGCAAGAGTTAGCACAAATCAGCAAAAATAAGTTCTTTACACATTTTAAATATTGTCTTTCCCTTAAAAGCTTATGCAAAAATATGAAAAAGCCATAGTTTGGAAAACATCAAATTTAAATCTAGAAAAATCAGTCACTTCGGTTGCATACCATCCTCTCCCGCAAAGTTACACAAAATGTAAAAATCAACCAGTTAAGAACACAAAAATTTTATTTCTTAGTATATGATGAACCATACTGCCCTTTACCAACAATTCTAAACCTAAATGTCAAAAAATCAATAAGCAAAGAATAAACTTGAATCAACAAACATTGTACGTATACGGTTCATAAACAAAGGTTTACATAATGTAAAACAGATCGGTTTTTGAGAAACACATCTAAATCAACAAAAATAAGTTCATTCAGCATGTCGTATATTGCCATTAATCATTAATCTTCCACAAAAAGGTTATGAAACACATCAAAATTTAAAAAAATCAGTGATTTCAGTGCATACAGTCCACGCGTTTAGATTACAAAATATAAAAAACAAAAACAGTTTCAGTCAGAACATTAAGTAATTTTTTTATCATCAGCAAACATTTATCCCTACAAAATTTTGTAAAATTCTCAAGAAAAACAAAAACGTGAAACCATGGAATTTTCTTCCAGCAAAAATTACATCACATACAGTTAGTTCTCCCAAACAATAATTTATAATACGAAATATAAAGACAAAGTTGTTTATATAGTCTGAAGATGTACTTAGTGTACGAAAAGCTTAACAAATAAATACTTTTTAACTTTCAAACTCGTTTTATTTTTTTCTTAATTAGTAAACTATGGCTGTAATTTTTACCGATAAAGACATCAGCTTTACAACAGCTTACAGTGAAGTCTGATTCTACAAAGATTTGTTCTTTCAGTATATATATTGCATGTGGTCTATTTCCACAAAAGTTTACACAAAATTTAAAAAAAACAGCATTTTGCAACACAAACAATATAAACTGACAACCATACCATCCTCTCATAAATTTTTTTAACCCAAAGTCATAAACCCATGTGTATATAAATTTCCAATCAAATGTCAAAAACCCCTGTAAAAAAACCTGGCATTTTACATGTAGGCTGACAAAAGTTTAACAGGATGACGAAACAAAACAATAAAAAATAACTTAACGGACACACTTTAAATTCTATAAAATTCGTTCCACTTGTCATATTGTGGTCCCCTTGTAAAGTTTACAGGAAATGTGAAAAAATTATTCTCTATGGGCATAAAAATGTGTCACAGTATCCTAAAAGTTCAAGAAAGATTTTGTAGCTAGCTTGTTACATGATATATAATTCGTGTTCAAAAAAGAAGAGAAGTTTGACTACTAAGGTAGCTATAAATACCTAAAAAAAGAGGAATAACAACAAAACTCATAGATTAAAGCTAGCTATGGGATGGAGCCTTGAAGCTAACATTAGCTAGCTAGCTAACAAAACAGTATATACCTAAGACACCCAGTTAAATATACTTAAGCTGGGGAGACTTATAGCTACGTCTATAGCTAGCTATTTATGCTTAGTTTAGTACAACACATATAAAGGAAAACAATAGCAATGTAAAAATTATGACATTTGCAGATAGTTCAACAAACCAAAACTTTCCATTTCGCTGGCACATTTGTTTGGTAGCCAGCTAACAGCTTTATTGCAGCATTTTGAATTTTAGCACATTAATTATGCAAACAATTGCTGGCTTTTTTATAAAAAACGCGGTAAAATATAAAAATTAAAGAATTTGAAGCTCCAATGGATTTTTTTTGAGAATGCGATTCTTTTTTGCTACATATAAAAACGGAACGTCTAAAAATATAAAAGTTCTTACTTTTTCTCAATTACAATTCACTTGAAACTCTAGCATTAATTTTGTACTTCTAACTTTACTTTACTACTTCCTAGCTCCACTCTTCACTTCCGAAGTAACTTCTTGTGGCTTTCAACTTTTTCTTTACTTAGAGTTTTCTTTCTCTGAATCACTTTTTGCACTTTTTTCAAGACGAAGGGACCTTTCTTTTGTGTTTTTTTCGGTGTCGAGGGACACCATTTTTGGAAAGTTAGCCGTTCAATTTATTTCAGCAAATCAAATTGAGTCGTTTTCATCACGTGACGTAAACAAAGTAAACCCGCTAGCAAAATGGACATAATTTTTTCGGCAACATCAAAGGGAATTTCGGCAACATCAAAGGAAAATGACGATATCAACTTTGCCTGTTACAGACACACGGAACTGGCTTATTATTATAGAGATTAGACTAGTCGATAAGGCCCGTGGAGAAATCCACTTAGGCAGAAGGACAATGGGAAAATAGGTACTTTTAGATGTTTTTCTGACGTCGGCAGTGCATATACAAAAAAATGTTCTTAAAATCTTACACAAAATGTCAAATATCAAATCGCATTAAATCTTCCGCACAAATCTTACACAAATTAAAAAAGAACAGCTTGCAAGGTGTAAAATCTAGTTGATAAAAAGTTACAACAACGACACTCACAACATCGACACTCACAACACTAAACTCACAAAACCGACAGTAAGAAGACCGACAGTTACAACACCAACAGTCACAACACGGATAATAACAATGTCAGAAATAACGCATCTCAAATATTTACATCTTATAAGTGATTATGTTGAAAACCCTCAGTATTTTATTCTGAAGTGTCAAAAAGGAGGCCTCCAAGAGTTAGCACAAATCAACAAAAATAAGTTTTTTACACATTTTAAATATTGTTTTTCCCTTACGCTTATACAAAAATATGAAAAAGCCATAGTTTGGAAAACATAAAATTTAAATCTAGAAAAATCAGTCATTTTAGTTGCATACCATCCTCTCCCACAAAAATTTACACAAAATGTAAAAATCAACCAGTTAGAACACAAAAATTTTATCTTTTAGTTCCGTACTGCCTTTACCAACAATTGAATCAACAAAGATTATGTGTAGAGCTTGAAACACTAATCAAAATAATGTATAGAATCAAGTACAACACTAACAATAATAATAAAGTCAGAAATAACACATCTCAAATATTTACTTCGTTGAAAACCTTTAATATTTCAATCAGAAGTGTCAAAAAACATCAAATTTATATCTGGAAAATCATTTATTCGATTACATACTATCCTGTTTCCCAAAAATATACACAAATTGTAAAAATTAACAGGTTAAGAACACAAAAAATTTTTCCTTAGTATGATGATCTGTAGTTACATTTACCAACCATTTTAAACGTGAATGTCAAAAATAAATAAGGAATAAATTTGAATCAACAAAGATATTATTTTTGGAAAACAGAGTGTATATACGGTCCGTCCTCACAAAAGTTAACACAAAATGTAAAACAGATCGGTTTTTGAGGAGCACATCCAAATCAACAAAAAACAGTTCATTTAGCATGTTCTATATTGCTATTGCCCATAAATCTTCCACAAAAAGGTTATGAAACACATCAAATTATAGAAAAATCAGGCATTTCATAAAATATAAAAAACAAAAAAGTTTTTTCATCATCACCAAACACAGTTATATATTACCACAATTATAAAATTCTTAACAAAAACGTGAAACCATGGAATTTTCTTCCAGCAAAAATGACATCACATACAGTTTAGTTCTCCCCAACAAAAGTTTATAATACGAACTATGAAAAAGCCATTAGCTTACACAACAGCCTTTAGTGGAGGCCAATTCTACAAAATTTGTGCCTTCAGTATATTGCATGTGGTCTTTTTCCCACAAAAGTTTACAGAAAATTTTAAAAAACAGCAGTTTGCAACACAAACAAAAACACGAACAACCTTCCCGAACCGAACGACCATCCTCTCATAAATTAAAATAAAGTCAAAAACCCATGTAAATTTCCAATCAAATGTCTACACCCCCTGTAAAAATAACCTGGCATTTTACATGTAGGCTGACGAAAGTTAAACAGGTTGTCAGAAACAAAACAATAAAAAATAACTTAACACACACGCTTTAAATTCTGGAAAAAAAATATTCCACTTGTCATATTGCATGTGGTCCCTTTGTAAAGTTTACAGGAAATGCGAAAAGAAATATAAAATATATACATCTGCAAAAGTTCAAGTCTTTAAAGATTTTGTAGGTAGCTAGCTAGCTAGCTAGCTTGTTACATCATAATTCGTGCTCATAAAAGAAAAAAAGTTTGGAAACTAAGGTAGCTAGCTATAGATAATTAAAAAAGAGGAATAACAATATAAGTCATAGGTTAGAGCTAGCCATGGATGGGATGAGGAGCAGGCATTGGAGGACAACATTAGCTAGCTAACAGTAGCTAAGACCCCCAGTTAAATATACTTAAACTGGGAACATTTAGCTAAAACTAAAGCTAGCTATTTATGCTTAGTAAAACACATATGAAGAGAAACAATAGTAATGTAAAAATAATAACATTACAGTGATCAGTAAGTTCAACAAACCAAAGTTTTCCGTTTGTTAGTCAGCTAACAGCTTTATGTAGCATTTTGAATTTTAGGACAAACACAATAGTTAGGCACCAGGGGATACATTAATTATGCAACAAAAACATAAACAAATATGGTGGCTAGGTTTGTTTTTAAAAAAGCGCTAAAATATAAAACTTCAAGAATTTGAGGCTTTTCTTGGAAAATGCGAGTCTGCTTGCTCCAGTGACATAAAAACTAAACGTCTAAAAACATCAAAGTTCTTACTATTTGTGATTTCAAATCCACTTCAACCTCTAGCTTCTATTTTCTTCTTCTAACTTTATTACTTTACTTCTAGCTCTAGCTACCACTTCTCACTTCATTTCTTGGACTTTTCTTTCTCTGAATTACTTTTTGCACTTTTTCAAGACGAAGGGACTGTTTTCTTGTTGTTGCTTTTGTGTCGAGGGTTACCATTTTTCGGGAGTTAGCCGTTAAAATTTTTTCAGCAAATCAAGTTGCTTCATTTAGATCACGTGATGTAAACAAAGTAAACCCGCTGGCAAAATGGATATAACTTTTTCGGAGACTTCAAAGGAAATTTCGGCTACATCAAAGGAAAATGAACACATCCACTTTGCCTGTCACAGACAGACGGACACACTCTCCGTATTATTATAAGAGATAGTAACAACAACATAAACAACAACAGATAAATACAATAAATTAAAAAATGTCAAGATTATATCAAAATTTTGTACAGGTCAAGGCAGCTACTTAACATTTGGATTTTTAAGCAGTAAAAGCTAATTAAAAACAAACTTTCAACACAACAACCTGCAAGAACGAAAGAACGAACACTGATTTAGCACAACATTCAGTCAAAAAATATTTAACCCTAATAGTCCTATAGCAAGAAAAACACCACTGTTTCTAGTTTTCGGTAACCAAACTTGCTCAAACTTTCAAAATGTTGAATCAAACTTGAAAATACCTTGTAGCTGTTATGCATAATTACTATAAAAGCTTGAAATTCTTAACCAAACAAAATCATTCAAGAACGGATATCGTTAACTACATTATTACATATGTCCATCTGGCTAGGGTTGTAATAGTATATATGCTAAGTCATTTTCGCCATGTTGGTAGAACCACAAACATTTTCCACATTTGTCAGCATGACAACTTCTTTAGTGGAAATGTGAAAAACTTTTGCCATTTCACCCATCATTAAATAAAACCATGCCTTTTTCTAATTCGAATTATATGTGATTAGTACCATTTCCAGTAGTCATCGAGTTAATGCTATGATTTTTGTCAAGTGTCAAAGCCAGCTTTTCTGCCAAACTGCTTTTCTTCTGCAATCACAGGCGACTCAGAGAGTAAATGTTTTCCAGTAATGTTGCTTCTTAGCAACATTGCTCAATCTTCATTCCGCAATCATATATTCAAAACTTCCATTTACTTGCTGCAAGTCAATACAAAACGATTCCTTAGCCTTCTTTCGGTAGACATGTTGAATTGGAAGCAAACTTCGGAATTGCAGCTCGCCGAAGTTGGCCGAACCTATCAAACAGACCGGCTACCGCGAGGCAATAACAATAGGAAGAGTAAATTATTCCCACGCACTCATCCCCTAATATCAATCTTTCTGTTAACGTAAATTTCGGCGAGATATTTCTTGATGTCACAAATTCTTTTATTTTAAGAGAGTCCAAAAGTCCACACTTCGGCGAGATTTATTTTGACGTCACAATTCTTTTGTTTTAAGAGTCGACTGATTTTACGGCAGAAACCAAAGGAATCGAGAGCAACAAAATCAGCGAAATCCAGCAATATGTAGTTCGACTACCGTGAAAACCATAGTACTTTGGTAAAGCGCATTAAAGGAGGGTCAAGCCTCAGCGAACATTCCTGAGTGGAGATAAAAACAATAACTCGGATCCGGGGCGCAAAGGAACATTATTAAACGCTTTATTATTATGCGTTGCTTTTAGACCAATTACTAGTTCTTGATACACTTGATTTTTGTATTGGCAAATTCTACTTAGACACGTGCCGAAGTGGTCGAAGTCTAAATCCGACCCGAGTACACTTCATTGCGTATAATTATTTGAAGTTTTGTTTTCAAATTAAACAAGAAGCCGAGCGGCCTGGACCTCTAGGCGATTTCTGCGTAATACTTTCAAGACCTTTCAATTTCAATTCTTACTCAATTTTTTCATGCTTTTTGTGTCATGAAGCAGTTTTAAGCACGGGTAATTACAAATATTTTATATATTTTTTTATAATTACCCTTGAGTAATTAAAATGATTTCCTGTCACAAAAAGCATGAAAAAATTGAGCAAATTCATATTTTTATGAAATTGTAATAAGGTCTAACAGGTTGGATGATTTTGCGTACCTTATGAACAGTAGAAAACAAGTAATCATTAGTGTCATGCTCAGAGCTTGTCCTCTGTTTACGCTTAAAGTGGGAGTATAAATCGTGGGCTTGAGGTTGCAACTACAGCTTTATCAAATTAGAAATAATCGGGTCATTATACGAGATTTGTTACAAGTTATCGTTTTTTCAAGAAAAAATATACATAAAATATATACAGAGCTGTTAAAGAAACAAAAGAAAAGAGATAACATAATACAAACAAATAGACTAAGTGCCTTCAAATGACTAATGCAGATCTCAGGCAGTCAACAGTGTTTCAAATGAAGCAAACAGGTTGCTCAACTTTTTCACCTCTTTGATTTGGAACAAAAAAGTAGCCAGGTACTCTACAATATATGTACAAACAAAAGAAAACAGGAGCTACTAAGAGCAAATGGTACAGAACGTATAAAAATAAATCAATGATAAGACATTTTTGTAATAACGTTCTTTGAATTATGCTGATAATCAACCTTTTCGAAATACAGCAACTTTTCGATAAGGACATCAATATTTTCTTGATACGTGGGAATTACTTTTTCACCAAGAAATTCTTCAACAACAGCAAGTGGTAATGACAAAGTAACATTTTGAAACTCGAGAATTCCTTCAAAAGACTCGACACACGAAGCAGGTTTCATGCGCCCTGTGCAATGGCTACAGTGAACTAACTTTTCTCCTTGAAAAATGGTGACCTTTTGCTTGCATTCTGCATTGCAACATGCAGGGAAAATTTCTATAATTGCATTTAGTATTTCAGGACAGCATAACTTCGGATGCATAAGGACTCTGCTTCAGCTTTTGCTTCCTTGTAGCTTTGAATATCGACAGAATCCCAACTAATTGGGAGTACATTACTATCTCAAGAAAATTCCTCAGCTTTAGTCAAGGTGGTGTTGCTCAATTTCAAACCAAAATAGTTCTTGAGTGACATTTCTTTCAAATTTTGTTTTAAAAGATCCTCCCGTATCGTCATTATCATATGACTTACACCATCATAAATTACACATTCCCGAAGTTGTTTAATTTCACCAGGTTTGGTTTCATGTATTTCTGTTTCACCAAACCATTTAATACACCCATACACAGTGAAAGTGCCATTACCTTTGTCTTTTATCTGTTGAATTGATAGCTTTGTATGTTCAGTACTCTTGAAACCAACTGAAACTTCTTCTTCAATTCGATTTCCTCGAAAGGTATTGAAAAACACTGTTCCATTACTAGTGACATAAACTTTTTTCATTTTGATTGGCATAGAACCTGCTTGAAGAGTCTTAACATAATCTTCTTTGATAGTAGGATTTTGAGATTTCATAATTCTGATATTTTGGTACTGATATACTTCGATGTTTAACTTGACATCGAGATATTCATTACCAATTTTACTTTTTCCACTCCAAACTCGAGTTACAAACCCAGTAAAATTTGCAAAAGAATAGGTTAATTTGTAGTATTTGTGAGACATTTTCAGGAGACAAGTGTTTGTGTAAGAAAAAACTTGCTAAGATACTACATAAGACTATTGTGAAAACAGGTTGGTAAAAACTAATGATATACTTACCAGCAATAACTCCAGAGCCAGGAGATTTTGGAGATGATTGTGGTGATTGGGGGATGAAGCTTCTTTTAGATGGTGTACCAGGTGAAAAGCTGTTTGGTGATTGGGGGATGAAGCTTTTTTTAGATGGCGCACCAGGCGAAAAGCTGTTTGGTATTGCTTGGCTACTTTTTTTTTTCAGGTGTCAATGGCATTGCTGGTGAAGTAGATACAAATTCAAGTTCTTGCTTTTTTGCTTGTCTTTTTTTGGCAGACATGTTTCCTAAATCAAAAGCTTTTATTCAAAATAACACAACTTTTAAAAATTATATCAAAATAAGAATGTCCAACCATACCTTTCTTTATTGCTAAAATATAAGGGAAAATTTGATAGCATCATGGTCAGAAAAAATATTCGTTTTATAACACATTTAAAATCTGAAAGTTTGGCCAAAAGATCATTCCTTACATAAACGTGATCTAGAAGAGACCCAGAAATATGAGTAGGCTCGTTAACTATCATGGTGTAATGATCAAAATAGTCTTGCAATTGTGAGTTTTTATCACCATAAGCATCGAGGTTAAAATCACCTAGAATGATATGTACTTGATCTAGCTGGGATAAGTGTTGCATTGTATAAATAAGGTTTTCAGTGGAACAGGATTGTTTTTTGTAAATAAGAAGAACAGTTATGGGAAATTCTATATTTTTTTTCCTGCGAGTTATTAATGACGCAGACGGAACATGCTTAGCATTTTCAAGATTTATGCCCTGATTTAAACAAAAAGCAATACTACAAAACTTGACACTAGTACAATTGTGTATCATTTGGAACTGAACTATATCACATTCATCTTCTTCATTCATTTGTGTCAATACAATTCAACATTGTCTCATATGTAACATCATTGGCATATTTTCTGCCCATATATGTATGGCATTCATTGTATAATCTGCATCACTTTTTGATATAAATCGTGAACAAAGTAATGATTCTACTTCAGAATCAATATCCCCAACTCTAATTTTGTTTAATAAATCTATGAAAACAGTATCACCTTTTTGCCTCAAAACTTCTGTTAATTCAGCCATTCTAAAATTTCGCCACAATGGGTCTATGTTTAACAATGAATCTTTGTATTCTGAATAAATAGGACGTTGATTGATTGGTGGTAATTGGTATAGATCACCGAATGCAATGACAGATAAACCAGCAAAAGGAAGACCTCCGCATGTTCCAAATATTTCTACCAGTCTTTGATGTATGTGGAGTAATGAAATTTTAGAAACCATAGAAATTTCATCAATCAAAATGATTTTAACTGATGACAGATTATTTCTTAATCTTGATCTGGTTTTGTCATTTAATTTTGGAATACTTTTATCATAGCTACCAGCAGGTATGCCTAGAACTGAGTGAATAGTAGCACCTCCAATATTCACTGCAGCAACACCAGTTGGAGCAAGCATTATTACATTGGCTTTCTCTGGGTTACCAGCATGATATGACATGATTTTACTCAGAGACTGAAAGATTGTTTTGGCTAAGTGTGACTTGCCACAACCACCACCACCAGTTATAAACAAATTCAAAGGATCTATTGTTTTTTTCTCAAGACATGATAAATATTTCACATAATCCTTTGCCCATTTTATTACAACATCAAAAATTTCCCTTTGTTTCAAGTTTAAACTACGAATCATCGAATTAATATCATCATCACATTTAATAGATATCGTACAATGAGAAGAAAAAGTATTCATATCATCATCAAACAAAACATGTTCATCCTCGGGATCTTGTATAGACAATGAATTGGCAGTTTGAAGTTGATTCTCAACTTCATCATTTTCTTGTTGTTGATAAGAATCTTGATTATGTAACAAATTAGCTCTTAAATTTTTCAAGGCTGTATCAACCAAGTCACTATGGGGTTCTATTATTGCCTTGTTTTTGTTGATTGTTGCTACTACATTAGGTTGTAATAATTTCTCAGAATAAGTTTGTGATTCAGTATGGAATAGTTCAGATTCATTTCTAAAAGGATAATACATCATGAACAGATGATGTGCATACTTCTCAGGTCGCTTGTTTGGATTTGGCACATGATATCGAAGAACTGCTTTAGTTTTTCTGCATTTCAACCTTTCCTTTTTATCTGACATTAGAGGAAGTGTTGTTGCTGTATAGCTATTTGATTCATGATTTTTTTCAACTTCCTGATCATCAAAAAGTTCTGGTTGACTGTCATTTTCATTCCATTTTTGTGAATCTATGTAATCTATATCTACTGTCAATAGCAGCATATTTTCCTTTCAAAAAATTTGTATTGGGGCGTATAACATACCTATCAAGCATATTACATTTGTAGATGTTAGGGCTATCTTCCGGAAGTTCACGCAGTTCTTCTTCATTACAGCATACACGAAAGCGTTTCTCTGGTAAGTTAGTGTTCACAAAGACAACATCGGGGTATGTTTTTCTTAACCATAATTCTGGCATGATATGATATACAGCCTCTTGGGTTGAACATTCACGTTTTGTCATGTAAGCTTTTGCGATTGTTTTCATTTGCTCATACGGGCTTAAATTTGACTCTGATGCCTCCTTTGCAGCTTGTTTCATTGCTTCAGAAGGTTCATCCTCTGACTTAAAAAAATACGCACACATATATGTTATAGCTTTATAATGATTGAACACAGGCTGAATATCAATATTAGCTTCCCATGCTTTTAGGCCATCAACAAAATAGTTGTTTACGAAACACGAATCAGTAGGACGTTTCAAATACAAACAATAAACATTATCTGGAGATATTGTTAGATAATTATAATACTCATCTTCTGATATATTTAATTCAGCTAATATTTGAGCAATGTTCAAAGGCTTTTTATATCCATTCTCAGATGGGTCGAGAATATTTATTTTTCTTGGATGCAAATTAATGTCAATATAATTTTTAACCTTGCTCAGTATTCGATTTCTATCCTTGTAAATACCTTGTTTTTCATCATCAGGCATCTCAAAAGGTAATGGTTCAGCAATAATTGTATGATCTGTGAAAAGTGTTCCAAAATTATACCTACAGTCTACATTTTTGTACTTTCTACATGAACGAGAATGAGAATGAATTTGGTATGTATGAACCAACTTAAATAGATCAACTTCATTTTCGGGATCTGGTATGTTGGCTTTTATTATTCCATCGATGAAAGTGACATACTCTTGCTTTGATACCTCAGTAAGTTTCGGAGCTCCAAGAACCCATAAAAAATAATGGATATGGGGATTTCCTCTGACTTGGAATTCAACCCGGATTGCATAGTACTTAACCTTACCTAGAGGTCCATCAAATATTATTTCTTTAAAAAAAAGCTCTACTCTATATTGAAAATGTCTGGCCAGCAATACAGGATTACTGTTATGCAAACGGCACCTATCTTCATAAGACATTTCCTTAATTGTTTTGTCTGATAATTGCAATCCATTTAGTTTCGATATAATTGATGGTAGATCAGGCCATCGTAAGTCAGCACAAGAAAGTGTCATGAAAAATGTTGGCAATCCTAGTTGCTTAACCATCGCAAGTACCTCATATAAAAATTTCTTCCAATATGCAGGTGTTCCTTTAATACTACTCATGAAATTGTATGCTTCATTATTGGCAACAAATGATTTCACTTTTTCTTTAAAGTTCTTACTTAACATTCCTGCAGTCAAATTTGTTGAGCACAGTTTTTGCATTGAGATGTTAATACGACTGATCATATTCAATTGCTGATAAACAGAATGTACAAAGAATAGATAATCAGGTTCTGATGCAAATGTCTGTTTGTAGTTCAACAAACGCTGGTTGAAGTACTTATTTGGAGTCAGTGGAATCTCTCGATCCACTTTGTAACCAAAATTTCCAGTCGGGAAAATGAATGGATGGGCAGACTCTTCATAATATTTATCATTTGAAAGCGAGACAGGCTTCTTTTCCTCACCTGGTGCTAAAATAACAGTTTCATTCTCAAACTGCATTGGAATATTATCAATCATAGTCATTTCGCTTGCACCGACACAGTGAGTGTCCAATGAGCTTTCAATATTTTCTAATTCATTTTCATTTTCTATTATTATTGGCAAAGAAATATCATTTTCATCATCATTCAGGGACAGTAAGTTTTCTGGGATTTGTGTTTCATCAATTTTTACATCCCTATATAAATGATTATTCAATTTCAAATATTGTAAGCAATCTGTGATGACATTGGGTCTAACGCCTTCAAATAAGACATGACCGGTGTACATCAATTTCCGCTTTAGCTTCGCCATTATAATTCCGTTGCTGTCAGAACCTCTTGGAAGAGTAGTACAAACAGATTCTGTCTCCATCGGCACATTACAAATTGCCCCTTTCAATTTAGGAAACTGACCTTTAGGCATATATAATTGTTTTTTTCTTAAATAAAAGTCGCTTAGCGATTAGAATTTTTTCTGATCTTCTAAGTTCAGGTATAAAAGAAGGGAATTCAAATACAGCTTGTTAAATACTGATTGGCAAGGCACTTCTTTTTTTGTAAGTTTTTTATGACATGCAAATATATTCCTTTCCATCATAACTCACAACATGCGCAATATAAAAAAATGTTTGCGAAGGGAGTTCATAATGATTCTTAAGAAACAAAATAACTGAACGACGGTAAAGACATCGATTACATATTACACAAATATGGAAAGGTCCTTCAAAAACATCTTTTTTGAACTTCTGAACTTTTTCAGAAATTTGACGCTTTCGTAGATCAATGTCATTCATTTCCAATGACTTGAAGCGTTTACAGTGTACTTTCCTATAATGTTTCTTTTGCTGCAACTTCCTTTTGTATTTTTCACTTGATTTAAAATGCTCATAATTTTTAACCATGTATGTTTTATGTTGTTCGATCTTTTTTCTGTAACTTTCGGAGGCTTTGAATTTTTCATAATTTAAAGAATTGTAAGCTCTGTTATACTCAAGTTTTTTCTCGTACTTTTCTGTGTCTGCAGGTTTTCTGGCAGATTTAATACCTGGTAAACAAAATGCAGTATTTTCATTCAACGCAGAGTTAATTTGAATGAATTGCATGTCAAAAACTATGATATCTTTATTTTCTAAATATATTTCTTGGATATATTTTTCTATTGCGAATAATGTTCGAAATTTTAATAAAACAGATGTTCCGCATTCTGATATCCTACCAGAAGAATCTCTACTATGTGAATCAAACAAATGGAAATGAGCTTTATTCCAAATGATACCTAAGCCATATCCATCAAAAATTAAAAGAATTCCATTTCCAACATCTGTTTTATTCTTGAAAATGGTTGCTAATGGTGCAGAAGTATTGAATCGAGTTAAGCATCCTTGATGAAGACTAGATTTTATTATACTGAAAATTTTATTATTTATTTCAATGCTATCGGGAACGTCTTCAACAGACAAAAATGTTTCGACTTTTAGCCTTTTACAAAGACTATCGCCTTCATTAAGAATATGATCCAAGTCAGAAGATGTCCACAAAGCTATGCGTTTTGTAACAGAATATGTTATGGCATATATAACATTACAAACACACTGTCTGCCAGAGGTTTCTTGAAATTTGTCATTAGACTGGCTAAAAGATCCTGCGACAGACTTCAAAATGTATAAGGACCTGGATTACTTTCTACATCACTCATAATAAGTAAGATAAAATGCAAAAATGGCATAATTTTATCAAAAGGTGAAAATACATTGACACAGAGCATCGAAATTCCATGTTCATTCATTTCGCAAAAACAGACTGATAATTTTCACAACTTTTCCTCCCAGCAATGACTGAAGGTATAGCTATTCACAGTGCATGTTTTGTTTTTATTATATGATAGATTATAATTTACTTTAAAATTCTGTATATAGCTTTGAAATTTTAAAACTTTGAAGGTACTTGGGTATCGTTTTACTAGTCCGTAGCAAAACTTAAGGTCACACTCGTTTGTAGTAGTGATTTGTGAATCTTATATATTAATTCCCTTGCGTGAGTAAAACTGTGAGTCCACGACACGGAAATAACGGGTCACTTTCTTATGAAGTGGCTGTACGCAAAAATTTAACTAAAAAAATAAACCGCCAAATGAGAAAACAGGGGGTCCATTTGTCATTTATGTTACAGCGCCGTTCTCGGTCGTTAAGACTGAAATACACTATCATTTTTCAATGATCATTTTTCAATGATACATTCCAATGACGTTAAAAATGACAAATTTTGGCGCGAATGCACTATCATTAAAAACATGAAACTTGAGCATGTTTTTCTTTGCAACATGGACTCTGAAGAAGAAATAGCAGCTGCTGTTGCTGTGTATATGTTATCAAAAAAGACTACGTTTGACTACGTAGGAAAAGAAAGCAAGGAAATGTATGGGTGAAGCCGTGGTTAAATAGGCGAACTGAACTTGGCATCTACAATACCCTCATGTATGAACTGCGCGTGGAGAAAATTGCAAAGTATACGCGATTTTTAAGAACGCCGCCGAATATTTTTGATGAGCTCCTTAATCTCATAGAAGTTGACATTGAGAAAAAGCAACGCATTTACGAGACCCAATTCCTGTTAAAGTCAAACTAGCCGCAACTTTGAAGTTTTTATCATGTGGGATATCCCACAAAATGGGCTGGCTTCTCCAAATCTCAATAAAATTTTCAGTCGCTTCTTGCGTCTTCATTCTCGGGTGAATTATCTTGTTTAAATCTTCGTTTTTAACTATGTTTACGCCTAACCATATATCGCGTGCAACAAACACGTGTGCGAAAACAATGGATTCGATTTAAAACAATAGAAAAAAAATGTCATTGAAAAATTAAAAGTTGAACATGTTCAACTTTTAAATTTTAAGGATCATTGGAAATGAGAGTGTAAAAAATGACATTTTTTCCTGTATACACTGTCATTTTTCAATGATAATTGGAAAATGATCATTGAAAAATGATAGTGTATTTCAGCCTTTACGGTTGAAATAATTTAATTTTACCCCCGGTTTACCATGTGCGCGCCGTATCTCACGGAAACAAGTTGTTTATCAACTGAAAAAAGAAAACCGAAGCGAAGAAGGTTGTCTGTTTTTCAAGTTAATCCTGAAAAAAGTTATTTCAAACAAAGCATGCCAATGTTTACTCATCATGAGGTTAGCTTAAAGCTTATATGTTTTTCTATATTTTACATTTTTGTGTTCTGGGACCGAGGTTGTATCGCATTCGAATATGACTGCAATTCGAATCTAAAATGTAAAAAACAAACTGTTGTTGTCGAACGAAGTTAATAATGTTGTTGTCAGAAATATTTTTTAAAACGAAGAAAAACGTACGATGATATAACATCACAAAAAGAATTGATTGGAAATGCATCAGACAATTGTAGCTATACATTTTCAATTCGTTCTCTTTGGGATGAAGCGAAATTTAGTAATCGAAGCAAAAAACTGATTGGACTTTTATTCAGCCCAGCTAGCTTGCGACCTACTGAGAAAGCGAAAGAAAAGCAGGTGTGTTGTCTAAATTATTTGATAGAGAATTGAATTTGGGTGTATAACGATTTTTTAGCCGTTTCTTTCAGAGCTAATTTTTTCCTTAAATATTAAGTTTGCTGTTGTGTCATGAGCCGGAAATATTTTCTTTAAGCAATTATTTTGTAAGAATATACTCTGAAAAATGGGTCAGAAGTTTAGAATATCCTAAGAATATGTCTAACTTGATAGTTTGTTTTAAATATGAACATTTGTATGACGCACAAAATTGATTAGAAGTTTACTTTTTTTATTGTAGTATATCAAAAGAACTGAACTCTTTTGTGTCCAAGCAATGGGCTGTTACATGTAGTAGAATTGCTATTAGCTAGGTATAGTAACTTATAGCATGCTTTATTTTATTAAGGCATTATATATTTTCAGGCCATAGTCATGTTGAGAACATATTGAGAATAATGAGGATAGCATTTGTCAAAAAAGTTAAGAACATCGAGGCTGAAACTAAAACACATTATTCTTATAAAAACAGCGTGTATATCCTAGAGAAGAATTTACATAAACTTTAAAAAGTAATTTTTCCGTTGTTACTGTTTTTAACACTACAAACTGTGTGATTCAGTGTTGATGTCGTTATAAAACACCTAAACCTAAAACCTCAACTTAAATCCATGTTTACATCTGTTACGTTACGATCGTTTGAAATATATTCGATTCTTAAATTCGAAAACGCTGCATTGTTATCTTCTTTGATTTTATGCATGATTTTCTTGATTTTGGGTCTGTAAAAGCAAACTGTTCTTTTAATATTTTGGATTGAAATATTTCGGTAGATATACAATATACCAAATGATTCAAGTTTTTATATTTCTCTTCTCAACTATTAATTTCTTATATTTTGAGTATAACTTTGTAAGGTTAGCCATATGCAATAGACTGAATAGCTGATTTTGTATGACTTCGAAAAATGTTGGATTTTTTTTTAATGTTTGGTATCCTTTTTTTTCCTGGTGTACTTCTGGAATGGCAAAGCAAGTATATATAGTTTTAGCGTATTTCGCTTTTTACGTAACGGTTGTTAGACGCCTTTGATTTTTTTGGATATTTTCCATTTTTATTTCCTAATTTTTTTTATAACTTTTTTGTTTCACATGCTTATATTTTTAGACGTTTTGTTTCAGCGGTTATAAACATAGAATGAAAAGCCCTTGCAGGCTAAAAGATTTCAGATTCTTGTTCGTCGTGTGTAATTTTGTTCCCTATACCTTTCAAGGTCGCCAGTAGCCTGTTTTGTACAGAACTTCTACAATGTTGTTCCATCGTTTGAAATAAATAAGTATTATCCCATGGTATTATCTTGAACTTGCAAAAAATTTTATCCAGTATGTGAGATACAGGCTAGAACAAACCAACGTGTTACTGTTAGCGGGCAGAGCAAGGGTCATAAGTTTAAAGGCGCGTAATCACCCTTATCGAAAAAAATTAACATATACATTTTTTATATTTATTTCAAAGTTCAGACGGAGTTATGACTTTCCTGAAAATTTGAGGATATAAAACCTACTAGAAATGGAAATAATGGTACTTCAATATCTTGAATTTATTGGGGGTTTTTTCCAGCCGCCATATTTAACGGTCTTGTTGATCTCTTATTCTCGTCTAATAAGCGGGCCGTCGCAAAATGTTCGTGTGAAACCGTAGGTAAACAAACGGCCTTATCTTTAAATGAGCACTGAGATGGAGTTCGATTAAATCGCCATTATGGTCGGCTCCGTTCACGCTGTTCTTTTTGGCCTGTTTTTCCTTGTAAAACATGGCATCAAAATGTGGAAAGAAGTTTTGGTTCTGTTTAAAAAAGCGGCCGAGCGTAAAAACATCCGTATCACTTTCTCCACTTAGATTTAATGTTCTTCTATTCTATTCGCCATTGTTTTTGGAGACCAGACAAAACAAAACAGAAAGAAGAAATCACAGCATTGCCTCGTGGTTATTAATTATGATAATTAATGCTTCTCACGCTCTTTCTCTTTTTATTAGCATGACCGGGATTATTGCATCTTATAAGCCAAAAAGCCCAACGGGGGAGAATGCTCATTGTGATAGTTGAAGATAGTTGAAGCACTATGGAGATAATTAAATTTAGAGCATGAAAGGGGAAATTCTGAAAATTTAGGTATTCTAATTGTGTAGATTTGATACTGTCTCCATAAGGAAACGACTAACTGTTTGAACAAAGGAAAATAATCAAAAAGTAAGACAGCTAGCGAGGCGAAGCTGTCTTCAGAAACAACAACAAGAAGTGGTCAGTGTTGCAAAGAAGTCTGATTTCAGTAAGTTAAAACGTTTAAATAATAAAGAATAACACAGAAACTTCGATTGATTTATCTGATTTATCATGTTCGGAACTTTGTTGATACATTTATAAAAGCATTACGATGGAAACACAGCTACGGATACTCTCCCTCATTCATTATTTTTTCTGTAATGGCATGAATCCAGCAACCATGTGATCGATTTTGCCGTGCGTTTATTATCGCATGATTCGTGCAATGAAATGCAATGGCGGTTCTGTAGGCGAAGAGAAATTGGGGTGAGTTTGTTATTTCTATGAAACATTTGAACATGTTCTGGTTGTCAGTTTTCAATAAAATTTTCAGGATAATGTTTTCTTATGTATATCTTTCAATTTTTACAATAAAATAGGCACCTCTAAAAAAAGTTGCCTACAGGGTGATTACGCGCCTTTAAGTTGCCCAAAGCGGTAAAAAAAGCGCCAGTCGATCAGACTTCAGAATCAGATGCTCGTAAAAAAGTAACCTGTGAAAACTAATACTTTAAAACAATACTGCACTACACTTAACATTCATAAGAAAGAAACGAAAATGTTTTGGCATATCAATTTATTAAATATTATTGCTTGTGGTGTAGTGATTTTTTGGAAATGTTTTATTATACCTGCGACATGACTAAAATCATTATGAAGTTTAAGATATCTAAGATTTGACCATAAAGTTGGATCCTACAAGTTTAAAAACAAAAAAAGAAATAGAAGTAGGCGAAAGGAACAAAAAGATTATGACTACGTTCATCGGTTTAGAATTAACAAAAGAGACTAAATCCAAAATGCAATTCCTTGGTATTATTATTTAGACTAGCCGGGGACCCAGAGTCGAAACGCCGGGTTAGACCACAAGTAACTGTGTTACCCAGCGTTGAACGCCTGGAGGAGTGATTAATGTGAACTATGCCACACATTTAGGTGGAGCACTTTATAGTATAGTATGTCATAAATCGAGTGAGGCGCAAAACATTATGGTGTTTCCGGTGTAATATAATTTTAAAAAAGTAGGCGCACAACATTATGGTGTTTCCGGTGTAATATATTTTTCAAAAAATAACTTTCCACAACTTTAGCTGAAATAAAAACACAACTCGTTGCTACCCTGTCATTGAGAAAAAACAGTCTGCCAACCTTTATTATTTTTCAGAGAACGTTCCCGCTAAAAGTTCAAAAATAAATATTACTCCGGGCTGAGTGATTAGTACAGGCAAACAATGTCACATAGGTATAATACCTTTTTTTGAAAAAAACTTTAGTGTAATTTCGGTTAAACAGAAACACAGGAAACAGCCATCATTAACATTGGACTGAGCGCTTAGTACAGGTAAACTGTGTCGTCAATGCGTTTAGGCGTAATACCCTTTTCAAAAAAACTTTGATGTAACTTCGGTTTACATAATAACACAGGATACACACTGTTAACACTTGGCTAAGCGCTTACTACATACAGGTAAACCATGTTGCATATCCATATAGGCGTCAAACCCCTCGAAAAAACTTATCACAGCTTCAATTTAAACAAAACAACAGGAAATAATTTGTTGCTAACAACGGGCTGTGCGCTTAGTACAGGTAAACGGTATTGCACATGTGTATAGGCGCAATACCCTTATCCAAAAAAAATTTATTGCAACTTCGGTGTAAATTAAAAAACAGGCAACAGCCTTCGGTCTGTGGCTACCATTATACTCGGATAGGACTGAAAAGCTATTTTAAACCTCTATGCGACAACGCCTAGACGAATGAAGCAACTGCTGTCCTTTAAGAAGTTTTGAGACAAAAAAAAGACACAAGAAAAATTTCATAATAAAGTTGAATACACATAGTACTTATTTTTGTCCAAGTGATAACTCGTGTCTAACACTCTAAAACTATATTTATAACGGTGAAACATCTTTTTATTCTGATAAAGATATTTATTTCAAAACATAATAAATAAAATTACTTTCAGACAATCACATAGTTTAGCATTCCCTCGCTTCGTCCATTCAGAATGCGTTTGTTTACATTCCCGCGGACTTACGTCACACCAGTCAGTATTTTACCGAAAAGAAAGTCCTAATCGACATTGTCATGGCGGCGACTGTAGGACTGCTTTGAACTTAAATATCTCGAGAACTAAAGCCCGCAAATAAAAAAAATTAACACAGTTCATATTTACATTATAATGGACATTTTAAGCACAACTTGTTATCAACCGTTAGTTGAATTCCGCCAGCGAAGGCGGAATCTTTAAAATCGCCTGAGGAGATAGATAGAGAGATAGAGAGATAGATAGAGACAGCGCAGCTAGGCTGGACGCCCGAAACTTATCCAGGCTAATGTCTAAATCCTCGTTTTGACAGATTTTTTTATGAGAACGAGGCTAAAATGAGTTTTAAGCCAATAAGAACCCTAACAGTGCAACAAATTGTTTTATTATCCAATGAACAATACTTTATTTTAAAGTTTATTTGCTATCAAAAGTTAAGGCTCGTGCAGTGTAGCATAATGAAGATCGTCTTATAATACGCTGTTATTAACGTTTCCCTTTAATAATTACGTCATTTCCTTCTGTACAATTTTGCAAGCACGTAGACTAAAGGACCTGATACACTTGTATAATATCACTGAAATATACCTTATAATATCAATATAATTTCTTAAAATATGTTTAAAATATGGTTATAATTTCTTATAATATAGCTATCAGGGGCGGATTTAGAGATTTTATAGCCTGGTTACTAATAAAACTCCGCAGGAGTTTTAATAGTAAACCAGGCTCCAAAACAGCGGGGGGTTTTAGGGGGGCGCTGTAAGCCCCCCTGATGGGGTCCGGAAATTTTGCAAAATACGGGCATAAGAAGCCCTCAAATCGCTACAAATGCAAAGATAAAGTATCATGAAAAAACTTATTCTGAGTGCACGTTTCAGGTTTTTTTGTCAAAGATACATAGCTATAAGTTGAAAATACCATATAATACTTCAAATATCACTAACAAAACAAAACAAAAATTAACTAATTGACATTTTATTCTCCGTTCCATCATCGTCCAGTACATTTAGCAGCAACAATCTCTTTGGATATCGAACAGCTAACCAGTTGAGAATTTCATCTGGACGAATATCCATTCCATAATGAATATGAGCTAACGCCACACTTAAAGAACGTTCCTGAATTATATAATAAATTAGGTTAAGAAACGGAGAAAACAAAGTTGAGAGTGGAAGCTTTGAGTATTTTCCTACCTGCCCCATGGTAGATCTGAGATATGTTTTAAGTCATCGCAGCGCTGATATCGACCTTTCGCAAGTACATGTAGTGACAGGAGTGACAGCAAGAATCTAAGGAACAAAGAATAAATAATACTGTCAGAAAGAATGAAGATCTACAACAGGAATTACCAACAATACTTACGATGAAACTTAACTGACCTTCAATACTTCAAAAATGTTTGGATACATTCCCTTCATGGTACGGCGCATTATGTCTGTCACAGTAGATGGCAATTGATCATGTTGCTTCAACCATAAATGTCCCCAACGATCGATTTCTGCGTCAGCTGTATCTATGCTGGGGATATCATCAAGATTATTATCCATAAAAGTTCTCAGCTTAATTTTCCATGTTGGATATCTTTCCATGACGGTAGGTATACAGTAGAAAGCATCCACTCGAGATTTATTTTCAGTTCCAAATCGTGTAACTAAATCGTTCAGCACGTGATCAATCATTGTCACAGTTATACTCCTACGGAAGTAATCGCTAACTAGGTCTGCTGGTGTATTATCCCTGTTGAATTGAATAGAGCTAATGCGAGGCTTTGATGGAAGTACATTTATTTGAGCTGCTAACTGGACGGCACTTCGATACCATTTTTCGTGATAGTAGTCAACATTTGTACGTACAGAATTGATTGTTTCAATGACAGTTGAAATTGATTCGTATGCTTCTACAATTGCTTGGTCTTCTCCTAAATTAGGAAAATATCAGTACTTTTTATTGAGTTTCTTCAAAAAACGTTGTAACAACGTTATAATTTTTAAAATTTGTCGAAAGAAATCTATAATGTAAATTATAGACGCAATCTCTAAAAGGAATCTGTGAGTATTGATAGTACAAATAATCCCCATGTCTATTATTGACTCTGATATATTCAATAAACTTGATAAGACAAAATGCTACATGTTACATATACATACCTTGCAAGCTTACAGTAAGATCTGAAGTATACGCTAGAATTTCTTTGCAAATAACCAAAGCAACAATAAAATCAAACTTCCTCATGTGATAGTACAATGCACTTGCACCTGTACGACTGTCAGCATTCCAATCACATCCATGAAATTTCAAATTATCCTTGATTTTGCCAAAACATTGATACGTTACTTTGAAGCAGGTCACGAAAGCATTCAGTCCATTCAATCTTTCACACCATCTAGTACGGCAGATGTTGATTAATTTCTGCTGATTATTTGCTAAATGTGCAGAACTTTTAATTTCTTCTTGAAAGAGCTGAAATCTTTTTGCAGAATTGTTGAAGAAATCAGAGGTCACACGACAACTGTCAAACATGTTCTTTACAGCAGTAATTTTCACAACTTTCATTACACAAAGATTGAGTATGTGAGAGTGACAATGAATGTACACAGCTTGAGGATATGCATCTCTGATACGTTTAGCCACACCTTTCTCACTGCCAGCCATTGCACCGGCTCCATCATAGCCTTGACCTCTGCATTGGTGCATCGATAGACCTGCCTTCTGCACTCCTTCAACCACCGTTTTCGACAGTTGTTCTCCACTTACACCCTCATTACAGTGTATGAAAGAAAGAAAATTCTCCTTAATTTCACAATTTTCACTGACATACCGCACAACTAAAGACATTTGCTCCTTGTTGCTCACATCAGAAGCTTCATCTGCCAAGATGCTAAATACCTTTGATTTCTTAACTTCTGCAACAATACGATCACTAATAAAATCACCTACAACATTTATGATTTGATTTTGTATTGTTTTAGACGTGTAAGTGGCATTTTTTGGTCCACTGGTTAAAACGGAATTCAGTTCTTTATTACCTAACTGACCAACTAAAATTAACAGAGCTTGAAAATTACCAGGATTGTTTTCTGGGTTCAGTAAATACTTAGAATCATCTCTGTGACCTCGCAATGGCAGTCCTTGTTTAAGCAAATATATTACACACTGAATGATTGGAATCAGTGTTTTTTTTATTTTGCTTTATCCTCTCTGACTCAACTTTGTTTAATGACACCTTTATTGACTTAGTTTGATCTTTTGTGCTAACTATAAAATGCTCATACTTCTCACATGACAGTTTATGCCCACCATTCTTAGACACATGGTTAGCAAGCTTGCCATTAATTGATGGCCAGTAGTTCATTCCGCCTTTGATAAGTTTTGAGTCATGACAAGAAGATGGAAACATTAGGCAACAAATACAAAATATTTTGTCAAAAGTAGGAGAAACCATTTTTTGTTACAACTCATGTGTCTAGTTCCAAATCTTGTTTTTGGAAATTCATAGGCACTGTCTGGCTTCCAAAGATTTTTGATAAAATTGAACTTTTCACCTTCAGAGAGTTTGTGAATATCATCAAAATGAAGCCCAATATCACATTCATTAATTTCACATTCTTTTTTTGCAGAACAGCCTGGTTGCATTTTTTGTTCAGTCGCAGCTAAACTAGAACTTGCTGATGCAGTTCTTGAAGTTGATGGAATGTGAGGACCCTTTGTCATTGGTGGCAGCATATCCCTCAAACATCGGCTTTTTGGCAATGGTTTCCGGTGAACTTTTGATCGTTGTGGAACTACGTTTAACAAAGCAAAACAAAAATTCATATAACATATCTATGCAGTTAGTTAACATATAGGTTTGACAGTAGAAAAGAAAATAATTATATCCAAACAGAATGAAATAAGTGTGTGACTACCAGGCAAATATGTCACTTTATCACCGGATATATATACTTACAAAAGACCTGGCACAGGATTTGAACCTGCTGCACTTATTTCATACTTTTGGACTTTATAATAGATTTTTTCATGTGAAGGCACAAGATAATAAAAAACAACAACAACATTTATATACCTGATATACATTTGCCATCTAGCTTTAATAATTTAGCTGGTGTGGCTGCTGGGGTTTCTTCATTACTTGCTGCTTCAAAAGTTCTTGCTATAATATATATAGAAAAAAAATATGAAAACAGTTAATTTTTCAAAATGACATTCAATTCAATACAAGCTGCATGATTGGTTGTGGGAATTCTGTATTTTCAGTCAGGAAGTAATTGTGAAATACTTTGAGTGTTCTAAACTTTTTCCCATGAGAAAAAAAAATAATTTTAAGCAATCAAAACTCACAATAAGGTTCATCTGTATCTTGTGTTAAATCTATGATTGGTACGAAATGGTTTGCAACAAACTTTCCACCAATATGTTCTATAGAACTGCATGTTGAAAACATTATTGTTAAATTTCTCTCGGAGATATAATACCATTAAATATGTTGAATGAATCACTATCTGTCTTAGGATAAACCGAACGAATATTTCTTGAAATTACAGTTGATAATGCTAGCATGCAAAGAAATAGAGCCCATGATCTATTGGTTAAATTTAAATGTGCCTGGCTCAAATTTTTTTGTTTGTCAGTTCCTTTAACCAACTCTGTAGCTTTGTGCGATAACATAGCACCCAGTGTGTAAGCGAACGATTTGGCGATAACTTCATACTTGTTCAAAACATACGGATGAATAACGTAAATCTGATGATGTATACACAACTCAAGAGAAACCAATGCTCGTAGCAAGTAGCATAATTTTTCACTCCCAACCAGTAACAGAGAACATGAGTTGTATAGACAGTTTCCATTTCCAGTTGATAAAAATGATTCAAAACCTTCTACAAAATTGAAAACATTAACACACACACACAGCTGCAGCTGCCATATTTAATATTGAGCAAAAATCTTACACTGTTTACAAATTACAGTAATTAGAATTGAACAATACATAATCTCAAAGAGCTTTATCAAGTTAAACAACAAAACACCCCATCTTTCAAACTGTTCAAAGATCAAAAGATAATATTTTTATAAACAGCTGACCTTATAGCTTTCAAGGAAGATTCTTCCTCTTTCGTAAACATATCCCAAGGTCCCATGGCCTGACTGATTTTATCTTCTTGTTGTTTCAGCAACAACAAACTTGTACTCCTCAGTGTGGTGGCGGACATTATTTTTTTCAAGCTATCTTGGTAGTGTTTCTGCATTTGAGTAGCTACTTCACTGGGAGACCAAGAATCTTCGATGCAACCTGATCCTGATAATAATAATATGGCACTCCAAAGTCACATTAATACAGTTATCTTAAGATAACAAATGTTATCTTAAGATAACTCTATTAATGTGACTTTGGAATGCGTGCATATTCACATTAATGTCCTGATTGTAAGATAACTCGAGTAATCTTAAGATAACATGTTAATGTGATAATTATATCTTTACTTTGTAGTTATCTTGAGATTAGAGCTGTTATTAATACAATTTGACGATATTTTTGCTAACTTAAGATAACTCGTGTTATCTAAAGATAGCATTATCTTCGTTTCAAACGCGTTAAATTACGCAATAAAAAACAATTACAGCGTTGAAGTGTCAACTTCGTTCCCAGTTAGTTTTACATTTTAAGCGGGAAACTTTACCATGTGCGTTGCGATTTTGGGTGTAAAAATTTCATTAACCTATCTATCATAGCAGATGTATCAGATAAAGCAGGAAGCACGATTTCGTCGGACGAACTGTTCATAAAAAAGGAAGACATATTTTAAAAAATAACTAACGAGCAGCATAGGCAGTACTTTCATTTACTTGTTACTGTTTTGTCTTGTTTTGCACGTGCTTACTACAAAGCCATGAGGTTGGTTGTTAAGGTCTGGACATATGTACCAGGTATTCGTTAATTCTCTAGAAGTTAACCAAGTTGGGCAACATACCGTACTTCCCGCGTGTTAAAGTTTAAAACGCGTTTTTGTTTCGCGTAGTTCTTGAGTAATCTCCAGTTTTCTCGCAATCTTAAGATAACTTTAGTTAACTTAAGATAGCGCTAACGTCAAAGGTATGATCAAGAAATCTTACAATATTTCTCTGATAATTTGTTATCTTAAGATTACTCGAGTTATCTTACAATCAGGACATTAATGTGAATATGCACGCATTCCAAAGTCACATTAATAGAGTTATCTTAAGAAAACTGTATTAATGTGACTTTGGAATGCCATAGAGGCTGAGCACGACAATTTGCACGTAACTAGCTCGATAACCAGCTGATACAATCCGGCAGCCGATACAACAAATTTACATGAAGTTTTGCAGCAGACGGTATGGTGAACGGTAGCCGATCTGGTATAAAGCTGGTGATGAATCGATAAAGTGGTGGATTTCAACGCAAAAAAAGGTTCCAACAAAGTCGTTTCGCTCGATATATTTTTGCCCCAAAATGAAACTAGCCCCTCGTCCTATGACGAAACCCGTTTTCCGAGAACTGGGGGAGGTGGACCGACCCCCTTTTTCACCCTAAATGCGTGCGCCCCTGACCGCCGACCGGCGCGTGCAAGTTGTTTCTCAAACTTTCTGCTCAAGAGAATTGAATCGCGCGACAAACTACGTGCGTAGACGATGATCTTGTTGTATTTTTATTTGTGAGAAGAACGTAAAAAAGCAAAGCTCAATAAAGAAGTATACTTGATAGAAAATAGCTGGTTACTCGTAACCGCATAACCGGCCTTAATCCGCGCCTGGCTATAATATGTATAATTTCAACACCTGGCATGTGCGTCATAACCTCGTGATTTGCTGCATGGCTATAATATTTGAATAAAATCAAACAAGTTTGATTTTAATAATATTATTGGTGATCTGGTTTCGAATGCCTTTTGTTTGTATGACAATAGATCTATAATCTGCTAGCGTTGTTGTGGCAACGATGTTATGAAATTAAATGAAATTAGAACGATATTATAACAAATTATAAGTATATTGTAGAAAAATTATAACTATTATAGAATATATTTAATGATATTATACAAGTGTATCTTGGCCTTAAAGCTATATTCAGCAGAACTAATTAATTATTCATGAATTTCAATTTAAAGAGGAATTGTTGAGGCTGAATATTTTTGGTGAAAGATAATATATTATAGCTATAAAATCGTGTGTCATAAAAGAAAAAATAAGAATATGTAGTCTGAAAATAACCTTTCGTAACTGATTATGTAAAAAAAAATTTGCTGCCACCTTTAAAGATATTTTCCAAGTGGTTTTTTTCAGAGAAAAAGAGAAAATAGATAAATTTTCAGCCTTGCCGTTGTTCTTATATTGTTTTTATTGTTCATCAATTTTCAGGCTTATTATTTTTCTTTTAAAATTGTTGTTATAGATGTAAGTTAAGTTAGCTATGATTTACAGTTACTCAATAATAATAAAAAATTGAATTTTAAAATTTTAGTAGAATATTCAATGATTTTTTTCCCCCATATTACTCAGTCCTCTTCAAAGTTCAGTACTTTTTCAGATTATTGCTAATGGCGGAAATCTTTAAGCCGCAGGGCTTCTTGTTCTCCTTAATAACCTTGTCATGCACATTCAAGTCATGCGTTGACATTCATAATAGCGTTTAACTTTTACACTTGGTTCGCACATTTTAGCGTGGTTTTCTTGGTTTTTTTTACTACATCTTTTTAACTACATTTGTGTGAAAGATTTACTTTAGTATTTAATTTGCTTTAATATTTACTGGCGTTATTTAAATGCTATTTGATATTACACTTCTCGATAAAGATGTTATAATAAGATAGAATTTTGAACCCATTGCTTCTAAAAGAGCATGAAACTGTTTTTATATCAGAAGAAATTGAAGAAAACCTTTAAATATTCTTAACGTTTTCACATTAAAGCCTCGAATGTTCTTAATTTTACTTTTATTTTGACCTTTCTTGACGATTAAAAGAGCATTTCGGTACTTCCAGGTAGTGACAAAATATTCTTAACATGTTCTAAAGTTTTGAACCTCTGAAGTTGTATGTCCTTTTATAGTTTGTTCTAAAACCATTGCGTATAACAATAAATATTTTAGCAGCGAATCGTAGTCTGACTTGTAGTCATTTGTAGTCTGGCTCGTTGTCATTTGTGGTCATTCGTACTCATTTGTAGTCATTCGAATTCACTCGTAATTACTCGTTGTCTGATTCATGTGTCTTAGAAGACATGATCAGAAACATTTGTTTAATGTGAACATACTTTTCAAACCCTTCCATGTTCGTATTGGCGAATGCGTGTATCTTTTAAAGATTTCCTTCGGTCCATAACGTTCGAGTTTTAACGCGTACAGGTCAATGAGAGCATGTTTATTTTTTAAAAACATTGTTAGTGTAATAATAACAACTAATAAGAAGACGCTCATCATGCATAAAATATTAACAGTTTGTTTTAATCTTTTGTGGACTTTTGAAAGCTTGGGTCAAACTTGTCATTCATTTCAAGAAATGTTTATAATAATTTAGATATGTTTGCAAAGAAAATAGCAAATGACAAATATTTTAGAATGTATGCAACACATTGCATAATACAAAAAAGAAGTGTTGATTTTATCAAGCAAAAATATTATGGCAAGGTCAAAAAGGCACTACGGAGGAGACTAATTATTAATTGAACAATACAAATGTTGATGAATCTGAATTATTATAAGGGAGGATTTCAGTTAAAAGGAGTTTGCAGTTTGTTAAGAAACGAATTCAGAATGGAGCGTGTTGAAAGTTATGAAAACGAGGAGGTGCTTAAAGAAGTGTGGTCAAGAGAATATCAAGATATAATTATTGAAAGTCGACAGCATGGAGAAGAAGATGTAGAGGTGGAATTTGAAAAGCAACAGCAGTTGTATACAAAATATTCAAAAATTTACGATACCGTTTTACGTGTTACTGAAGTTTATGCTCCATACAGGCTTGCTGAGAAGATCAACGACTTGTATAAAGATAATAAAGACATAAAGATATTGGATTTTGGATGTGGTACAGGTCCAGTGGCAGATAATTTAAAAACATTCGGTTTCACGGATATTGACGGTGCTGATTGCAATCAGGATTTGTTGGACATAGCCCGTGAAAAAAACGTGATGAAGAAATTGTTCGTAGGTAGAGGTGTGGAGGGGCTTCTCGACATTCCATCAGATACCTATGACGTTGTTTGCGCTACAGGCGTATTCTTCGGTGCTGTATCATATCCTGGTACTGAGTGTTTCGAAGAGATTTCTCGAATTATCAAGAGTGGTGGCCAATTAATTATCTTAGCAAAATACAGTTATTTAACTGAATCCTATATAGATTACGACAGGATTAAAAAGTTGGAAGAAAAGGGTGTAATGAAGTCACTTCCCTACGAGATTTACGCTGGGTATAGAGCGCGTTACGAATGCGAATCGGATGCGAAAAGTCGGGCTATTTTTATGAGATACGCAGTACTATGAACTGAGTTTAGAAAATCTTTTTTGAGTTATCGAGACAGTACATAACAACACAAAAAGAAAAAATATAAAATAAAACACTTTAAATATAAATACTTTTTTGGCTCGTAAAGGTGTAACCGTCGTCCTGTCGATGTCTAATCTCACAACTTTGTACGTTTATATTTGAAGATTCAAATCTTGGAAAGAAAATTTTGACATGACTTTACAATGTTTTGATTTAAAATCTCTAGGACAATACCAAAATAGTTTCTGGAAAAGTTGCTAATAGATACAATTAGGATAAGTAGCTATAGGCAAGGTATATCTGGCAGTTAAAATGTAAACAATGTATAATGCTGACAGGTGTGTTAAACTCACACATAAAAAACTCATCATTGTAGAGCACAGTTCTATTGCTGTAGATAGGACAAAAATTACAAAACATTTATATATAGCAATAGCTGAAAATATATACAAGCATGAAATGAAAGTAGAACACATATATAATATAAGCAACAACAAAGCCAAGGTAATAACACATCTCTATATAATATTAATAAGCGTGAACAAAATATATATATACATAGCATAGCTCACAACGTAAAATATGTGAAAACATAGAGTCCAAATCCAAAGTAGTAGTAGAAAATAAAATAAAATAAAATATGTCATGCAAGGTGTGATGCCATAAGTCGTTGGGCAGAAAACCGCTGAGCAAGGGGCATGTGAAGGTAGAGAAACATACTATCAGATTTCCAGTCCCCCAATAAGGATATGACATCCAGGGGAACACCTGCCTCTAAAGCAAAGGTAGCACCCCCACGGCGAAACGAGTGGGTACCATATTGGGAGGTAGAACACCCTAACTCTGTCAACACTTTTTTCATAAAGGACATGAAAGTCCGATATGTCAATACAGTGTTGGATAGCATCGAGGATTTGGCCAACAAAAGGCTTGAGCATCAGGCAGAACACCTGGAGTGAGAGAAAAAGCATGCAAAATAGCCCGAACTGGACAAAGAGGAGAAGAAGGAATAGCCACCAGTGGAACAGTAATTGTGCGCTGTCCCAGTTGGATGGTCTTACTCCATCTAACTAGAACGAGAATATGGTCGTCATGAAAAGTAAAATCAGACCGAACTAGTTGTTTGAGCGGATTAAATATCGTAGAAGATGCTGGCAATAAATGTGACTTACGGAACAGACCAAAAAATGAAACTAAACAAACAGCCCAAAATGAAGTATGAAAGCTACAATTTAGGTTAAGGCGAGAACGAATACCAAAAAGAAGAGCAGTGGTAATAGGAAGACGTGGCTTGGCCGGAACACCAAGCATACGCTTCATACCTTTTAAAACTGTTGATAGTGTCCAATTGTTGGTTAGAGGATTAGCATATCCCATCTCAAGATGTAGAAGGCCAACAAAATTTAGATACATACAAACTGATTGTGGTAGTAAAAACCTAGCCAAATGGGCAATATATAGGCATAAAAAATCTGTGGAGGCAGGCACAAGTGGTGAAGACATCTGGCTACAAAAACATTCATAGGCCTTGCGATGTGTGCGATAGCTCTTTTTTGTATTCTCAGCATAGGTGGCCTGCCGAAAAAGGACAACGTCGTGCACCAACTCCGAAACGAAGGGGGGCAACTCTAGAGGAAGGAGAATACAAAAATTAGCTACCACAGATGGTATACTTACCAATGAGAAAATAATAAGAATAGGCAGACAAATGATTGATGGCAACCAAATCGCAGACTGAAGTCAGTAAGTTGAGCTGCAAAAAGTGCAAAAATGATAATAAGTGTTGTCTTGAATGAAGACGTGATATGTCGTCAGCAAGGACATTCTGAGCACCAGCTACATGGAAAGCCTTCAAACGAAAATTGAAGGTAGCCGATAACCAAAACAACTGACGTAAATAGTCCATCATAACAGGGTGATGGGTAGTTCCTTTATTAAGCATAGCAACAGCAGCAGTATTATCGCAGAAGACATGAATAGTTTTGTTCTTCCAAGTGGGAGCCCAGCGAATAGCAGAAAGAACTACACACAGGGCTTCCTTAAAATTAATATGCAAAGAGGCAAGAGGGGAATCGTCTACCCATAGATGAGAATAGAACCAATCACCCTCAAAAAAGGCACCAACAGCGTCAGAGCAAGCATCAGTTTGCAGACTGGTAATAGGTCTTTGGCCATAGAAATCGCATTGTCCATTAAACACACCCAAGAACTGATCCCACCAAGCTATATCCCTGTGAAATTCGAGCGTCAAGCGACACTTCGAGGCAGGGGAAGACAAGGTGTTCATCAGATCCAGGACATGTCTCAAGAACGTTCTACCACCATACACGACTTTACAAACCCAATTTAGGCGACCAGCAAGGCGTTGCAACTCTTTCTTAGAGGCTCTCTGCTTGGTTAAAAAATGTGACACTACTTCCCTCAATGCATCCAGTTTAGCAGGTGGAAGAGAAAGGGTAAGTGACACAGTGTCAAGCAGAATTCCAAGAAAAGTAAGTTGCTGGCATGGAGGAACCAACTTAGCAGGGCTAAGCTGAAACCCTAGTGCAACAAGTAATTTACAGAGTGTGTTATAGGCCTCATAACATTCAGTCTGTGTTCGGCCAATAACAAGGAAATCATCTAGGTAGACAATAACGAGAGGAAAACCTCGTCTTAGCATCATACGACGAACAGATTGTGTAAGGCGATGAAATATTCCAGGAGCATTTCGACCTCCAAAAGGAAGTCGAGTATCGACAAGATATGAGTATCGAGTGCTTCCAGAAAACCGCCATTTTAGACCAAGCGCAGCATAGTTTGATGGATGAACAGGCACTGACCGATATGCATGGCGTAGATCAACCTTGGCCATAAAATATCCCTGTTTGATCATAGCACAGGCATCATCGATAGTTTGAAATTTTTGTTTTTCAATATCAATGTACGTATTGACACCCTTTCCAACTGGCATGGAACAGTCATGTATAATGCGTAACTCATCAGAGTCAGGTTTGGGGACAGCCCCAAGAGCACTGACAATGGTAGGTTTACATTGAGTAAGAATATAGTTACCAGTTTTAAGTTCATCCAGCAGAGTAGCTTCTACTTTCATATGAGCTGTAGGACTGGTAACAGAAAAGTAGTTATTCATTTCGGCAGGCAATAAATCAGAGTCCTTAGGAAGAAGCTGAAAACCACAGTGAATTCCATCAAGGAGGAAGTCACGATCTGAGTCTTCAGCCAGTTCATTGGTCCATAAGTCAACATTAAGAGGAGTGCGAAATTCTGAGGGTAGTCAATTGTCAGAATTGTGGTTTTATCCAGAATGAGGTTTGCCACAAGCCTGATTACCAATTTTGCGGTTGCAGACGTGGGTGAATTTACATTCTGTTTTCTGGCAACCTTTTTGGCGGTTAAAATTACGACATATTTCCACACCGGAAGAAGTATGTGTAGGAAACCCTGAAGACGATCCTGAGGCAGGTGAACCTGAATTTCCCTTACTTAAGGTACTGGAAGGGTTAGAGACAGGAGGGGAGGCCCAACGAGGTATAAGCATCACTTCATGCAAATGGCTATTGTCAAAGCTCCATGGATAGCCATAAGTGTGCTGAAGAATTCGATATTCATCGTCATACTTCAGCACAGACTCCCAGGTATACTTTCTAGCCAACTCTAAGATCTTAATGGAATAAGACAAATAGTCACGTAAATCGGACGAGGTTGGCAATCTGGCAGAAGACAATAATTCATAAAAAATTCTCAAATTAGCTATGTTATATTGTTCCATGGAAAGAGATTCCAGTCTTGGCTTCTTTTTACCAATGGCCAACATTAGCGTAGTTTGCGAACCAGGATCAGTAGAAATAACTTTCTCCTGCTCCACAGGACGAAGACGAGACACAAAATCGACAATACGAAGGGGCTTACCATTTCCAGTGTTGGAAGAAGGTGCAGGGCGCAGAAACAATTCTGAACTACGGTCTTCTTGCTGGCGAAAAACATCCGATAGGGAGCGTGTTTGTTGTTGTGACGAGACAGTGCGATTGGTCAACAAATTGGCGGACTGTTGCGGAGCAAGCAAGGAAGCAAAACAAGATGGCGGTTGTACGTCAAGAGGTGAAGGGTGGAGATTGTCTTGAACACGATTGGTTTGATTTACAGTTTGCTGCAACGGGGAAGTGCTTAAAATTTGTGCTGGGCGGGCATTTCTGGAAGAAGCTGAGCGAAGCCTAGCTGATTCTGATTATCGAGCAGCAATCTGATTGAGAAGGTGTTGCTCTTCTGTTTGTAAACTTTTCCTTAGGGATAGCTCCTCCTGTTCTAAGACAGCCAGCTGATTTCGAAGAGCAGCTAGCTGAGAGGGCGAAGAAGATTTGTTTGATGTGGCCAGGTGAGACTGCAGAGGCGAAGATCTTTGGATTGAAGACATTGGATTATTAGCGATAGTTGAGGAAAGTGTCGAAGCAGCTGATGTGACAGTGTTGGTAGCGCTAGAACGACGACCTGGACAGTGACGACTGGGAATACCAAAGTCGTGTAGAGCCAGAAGTTCCTTGCAGCCAGGACATTTTGGGATACGTTTCTTTTTGAGTGTGGACAATTCCTCAAGAGCGACAGACATTGCAGCAGATTGGAAGGTTTGTGAAGTTGAATCTTCATCTTCTGAGCCATCTGGCGTTTGAGTAGGTGAGATAAAATATAACAGCATCCATATAGGTGATAAATTCATGTTTAATTAGCCAAAGATTGGTTTGATTGCAAAATGATTGATTAGATATAAGTGGATTAATAAGCAGCAGACATAAGCATAAGAAAAACTGCTAGAACTGAAAAGGAAAAGCATGAGGCAACTGCAGCTTAAATACTAGCAAGACTGCTGACCAAAATATATACTGCTGACCAGAAAAGGCACATAGGTAAATGGTAAACTAACTATGGGCAATACAAACCAGAGTACTGTAGGAAGAAGATCTATATATGTGTGCATTTAAACACTCATAAATATATATTTATGAGTCACGAAAAAGTTGCAGTTCTACCAACATTGTGAAAACGGGTTTAGTTTACCTATTGCAACCATAGCCATAACTGGACACAAAAATATATAACATAGCTAACGATATCTGTTTCTTGAAATTTTGTTTTGTTTGAAAGTTATTCTAGCATTTAAGACCATTATTGCATAAAGTTCTTTCAAGATTGATTCATTTTGAAAGTTTTACGAAATGATTTTACTAAAAAATAAAAACAGTGTTTTGCTTGCTATGTTTTAGTCATAGGAACACGAGGCTATTTTTTTTGTTCTTCGTTTGGGTTAAATTTTTTGTGACTGTCTGAATGTAATGAATCCTTATCAATCCTTATCAATCCTTATCAATTTTTGTAGTTTTGTAGTTTTGTAGTTTTGTTGTGTTTTAATTTCTAGTTGTAGTTTTGTTGCGTTGTAAGTTTGTTTTTACTTGGCTGTTATTAAAATACTTAAATTTGAAGAAGTTGGCAAAATCTTGATATAATGTTTGCACTTTTTAATGTTATTTTATGTATCTTTTGTTGTTTTTGTTGTTGTAAAATGCTTCTCACAATTTACGTCACTGACCATAAGGAATGATACTCTACGGTTTTTCCTGAATCCAGTTATTAAGAATTATGTAGCCTTTGAATCAGTCAAAAATTAAGAACATCTTACCCAGACTATTATTTCATATTATAACTTGCAAAGAACGTCCCTGTAAATGCCTACATTATCACGTTGTAATGAGCTAAAATGTGATGGCGGCTGTTTTCCCACGCGCTTTAAAAGCTTCGCTTCACTTAAAATACGTCTAAGGAAGAAAAAAAAACCTGGATTGGCGTGAAGTGCGTGAAAACAGTGTGAAATTATTACTTGTGTGAAATATCCTTGGTGTTTGCCATTTTTTAGATAGATAGATAGATAGATCTTAGATAGATCTTAGATAGATAGATAGATAGATCTTAGATAGATCTTAGATAGATAGATAGATAGATCTTAGATAGATCTTAGATAGATAGATAGATAGATCTTAGATAGATCTTAGATAGATAGATAGATAGATCTTAGATAGATCTTAGATAGATAGATAGATAGATCTTAGATAGATCTTAGATAGATAGATAGATAGATCTTAGATAGATCTTAGATAGATAGATAGATAGATCTTAGATAGATCTTAGATAGATAGATAGATAGATCTTAGATAGATCTTAGATAGATAGATAGATAGATCTTAGATAGATCTTAGATAGATAGATAGATAGATCTTAGATAGATCTTAGATAGATAGATAGATAGATCTTAGATAGATCTTAGATAGATAGATAGATAGATCTTAGATAGATCTTAGATAGATAGATAGATAGATCTTAGATAGATCTTAGATAGATAGATAGATAGATCTTAGATAGATCTTAGATAGATAGATAGATAGATCTTAGATAGATAGATAGATAGATCTTAGATAGATAGATCTTAGATAGATAGATAGATAGATCTTAGATAGATAGATAGATAGATAGATAGATCTTAGATAGATAGATCTTAGATAGATAGATCTTAGATAGATAGATCTTAGATAGATAGATCTTAGATAGATAGATCTTAGATAGATAGATCTTAGATAGATAGATCTTAGATAGATAGATCTTAGATAGATAGATCTTAGATAGATAGATCTTAGATAGATAGATAGATCGTAGATAGATAGATCGTAGATAGATAGATCGTAGATAGATAGATCGTAGATAGATAGATCGTAGATAGATAGATCGTAGATAGATAGATCTTAGATAGATAGATCTTAGATAGATAGATCTTAGATAGATAGATCTTAGATAGATAGATCTTAGATAGATAGATCTTAGATAGATAGATCTTAGATAGATAGATCTTAGATAGATAGATCTTAGATAGATAGATCTTAGATAGATAGATCTTAGATAGATAGATCTTAGATAGATAGATCTTAGATAGATAGATCTTAGATAGATAGATCTTAGATAGATAGATCATAGATAGATAGATCATAGATAGATAGATCATAGATAGATAGATCATAATAGATCATAGATAGATAGATCATAGATAGATAGATCATAGATAGATAGATCATAGATAGATAGATCATAGATAGATAGATCATAGATAGATAGATCATAGATAGATAGATCATAGATAGATAGATCATAGATAGATAGATCATAGATAGATAGATCATAGATAGATAGATCATAGATAGATAGATCATAGATAGATAGATCATAGATAGATAGATCTTAGATAGATAGATCTTAGATAGATAGATCTTAGATAGATAGATCTTAGATAGATAGATCTTTCATAGATCTTTCATAGATCTTAGATAGATAGATCTTAGATAGATAGATCTTAGATAGATAGATAGATCTTAGATAGATAGATAGATCTTAGATTAGTATAGATAGATCTTAGATAGATAGATAGATCTTAGATAGATAGATAGATCTTAGATAGATAGATAGATCTTAGATAGATAGATAGATCTTAGATAGATAGATAGATCTTAGATAGATAGATAGATCTTAGATAGATAGATAGATCTTAGATAGATAGATAGATCTTAGATAGATAGATAGATCTTAGATAGATAGATAGATCTTAGATAGATAGATAGATCTTAGATAGATAGATAGATCTTAGATAGATAGATAGATCTTAGATAGATAGATAGATCTTAGATAGATAGATAGATCTTAGATAGATAGATAGATCTTAGATAGATAGATAGATCTTAGATAGATAGATAGATCTTAGATAGATAGATAGATCTTAGATAGATAGATAGATCTTAGATAGATAGATAGATCTTAGATAGATAGATAGATCTTAGATAGATAGATAGATCTTAGATAGATAGATAGATCTTAGATAGATAGATAGATCTTAGATAGATAGATAGATCTTAGATAGATAGATAGATCTTAGATAGATAGATAGATCTTAGATAGATAGATAGATCTTAGATAGATAGATAGATCTTAGATAGATAGATAGATCTTAGATAGATAGATAGATCTTAGATAGATAGATAGATCTTAGATAGATTAGATAGATCTTAGATAGATAGATAGATCTTAGATAGATAGATAGATCTTAGATAGATAGATAGATCTTAGATAGATAGATAGATCTTAGATAGATAGATAGATCTTAGATAGATAGATAGATCTTAGATAGATAGATAGATCTTAGATAGATAGATAGATCTTAGATAGATAGATAGATCTTAGATAGATAGATAGATCTTAGATAGATAGATAGATCTTAGATAGATAGATAGATCTTAGATAGATAGATAGATCTTAGATAGATAGATAGATCTTAGATAGATAGATAGATCTTAGATAGATAGATAGATCTTAGATAGATAGATAGATCTTAGATAGATAGATAGATCTTAGATAGATAGATAGATCTTAGATAGATAGATAGATCTTAGATAGATAGATAGATCTTAGATAGATAGATAGATCTTAGATAGATAGATAGATCTTAGATAGATAGATAGATCTTAGATAGATAGATAGATCTTAGATAGATAGATAGATCTTAGATAGATAGATAGATCTTAGATAGATAGATAGATAGATAGATAGATAGATAGATAGATAGATAGATAGATAGATAGATAGATAGATAGATAGATAGATAGATAGATAGATAGATAGATAGATAGATAGATAGATAGATAGATAGATAGATAGATAGATAGATAGATAGATAGATAGATAGATAGATAGATAGATAGATAGATAGATAGATAGATAGATAGATAGATAGATAGATAGATAGATAGATAGATAGATAGATAGATAGATAGATAGATAGATAGATAGATAGATAGATAGATAGATAGATAGATAGATAGATAGATAGATAGATAGATAGATAGATAGATAGATAGATAGATAGATAGATAGATAGATAGATAGATAGATAGATAGATAGATAGATAGATAGATAGATAGATAGATAGATAGATAGATAGATAGATAGATAGATAGATAGATAGATAGATAGATAGATAGATAGATAGATAGATAGATAGATAGATAGATAGATAGATAGATAGATAGATAGATAGATAGATAGATAGATAGATAGATAGATAGATAGATAGATAGATAGATAGATAGATAGATAGATAGATAGTAGATAGATAGATAGATAGATAGATAGATAGTAGATAGATAGATAGATAGATAGATAGATAGATAGATAGATAGATAGATAGATAGATAGATAGATAGATAGATAGATAGATAGATAGATAGATAGATAGATAGATAGATAGATAGATAGATAGATAGATAGATAGATAGATAGATAGATAGATAGATAGATAGATAGATAGATAGATAGATAGATAGATAGATAGATAGATAGTAGATAGATAGATAGATAGATAGATAGATAGATAGATAGATAGATAGATAGATAGATAGATAGATAGATAGATAGATAGATAGATAGATAGATCTTAGATAGATAGATAGATAGATAGATAGATAGATCTTAGATAGATAGATCTTAGATAGATAGATAGATAGATCTTAGATAGATAGATAGGTAGATAGATAGATAGATCTTAGATAGATAGATAGATAGATAGATAGATAGATAGATAGATAGATCTTAGATAGATCTTAGATAGATAGATAGATAGATAGATAGATCTTAGATCTTAGATCTTAGATCTTAGATCTTTTAGATCTTAGATCTTAGATCTTTTAGATCTTAGATCTTAGATAGATAGATCTTAGATCTTAGATCTTAGAGAGAGAGAGAGAGAGAGAGAGAGAGAGAGAGAGAGAGAGAGAGAGAGAGAGAGAGAGAGAAAGATAGATAGATAGATGTACAAATATCGAGGGATATACCCTGTCTATTATTTCCAGGAGGGGCCATGGCTTAGATGGAGAGTCCTAGAGTATTTAATGCTCATTTTGAGCAACGCAGACCCAATTAGTAGGGCCCCCGCTCTACTAGACAACTCCCGGCAACATCCAACGGCCCACACAGTGTGCCATCTCCCCAATTTCCCTCACATGGCTTGGGTTAACCCGGGGCTCTTGTAACATTCACTCGCCCATGTTGAATCGCCGTCAAGAGGAATCGAACCCCGGTCTCCCGCACAGAGTACGAAAGCTATAACCACTAATCTACGGCGCCACAATCTTGTTCTAAAATTTATTGGAATAAATGCTCGAATATAATGCCCATAAGCACAATGCACTTTTATCTTGTCGAATTTCACTTGCCAATGTTAACAACGGAATTAGAAATAATAGGTTTCTGCTCATTTGCGAACTAGTTCAGTTAAGCTAGGAGCTATCTGCTTTTGATAGGAAGAAAAGTACATAATATGGTGAATATAGTTGAATCCACTATATTGTTTGGTTGTTAAAATTCTGTTTGCAAGCTGAACAACTTTATACATCGAGATCTGTTCTTAAAAAAAGTAAAAAACAACACAAAACAAGAACGCGTGTTTTTTGCACGTACAGCGGAAGCGTTAAAGTAAATAAATAACATAAGAGTTTTAGCAGGTTATGAAACTAGCCGTAACTCATGAATTCTGCTTGCTTTAAAAAGACAAAAAAGATTACATATGTAGTTCGTAATAAATATAAGTCTATTTTAGAATGGAAGATGACTTTTTCAGTATTATTACCACTCCTCATGCTACGGGTATTTTAAGTTCTCTAAAACACATATGATCTCTGTCTTTCGTATTGTATTTTTTCTTCATTCTTTCTGGCACGGTAAATACAATTTGACAAAAGCACACCTCTAATCTAAAAATCGAATTTAATAAACTCTTGACGTACATTTAACCCTATTCGGTCCGGGGTTTTTCGAACATACCATGACCGGGGGTGGGGGGGGGGGTGGGGCGGAATCCGCCCCCTCTCAATAACTTTTCATAGCCTTGTTCAAATTGAATCAAACTTGGCATACTTATAGTACATCATAAAAGGAACAAAATGGCAGCAATAAATTTTTGCTTGCGTCAGCACATTTTCTGTGACGTCATCAGAAACTTGAAATTTGTTAAAAATGCCACTATCTGCTTAAAATTTAATTAGTTTTTTTCTAGAGCGAATTTTTACATTCTGTTGGAAGTTTCTGAAAGCAAAATAAAAGTTATTTAACATATCTTCCGGTTTTTACATTATGCAAAATGATTCTTCTTGATGAAGCAAAGTTGTGTTGCAAGTTTCAAGTTCTAAGGATAATCCTAACAGGAGTTATTATATTTTCTCCATTATAAGGATTTCATAGAGATTTTGAGGGGTAGTTTCGAGTAATGGCCAATTTCAAAGCCTCTGAAAGGTATGGGACTTAAACATTTAGCATGCAGGTGTCTAATAGATAAATATTGAAACTAAGTAAGTTTCATAGCCATATAACAAAGCAATAAGGAGTTATTAAAAGCCCCCCCCCCGGACCGAATAGGGTTAAAATTCACACATATATATTACACATAACAATGCGAAGGTACTATCATGGACAAGATATGTTGAAACAGGACAACTAATTTTGAAGTTAGCCGTGCCAAGTCATTATATAGGCAATTTCTATTTTAGATTCGCGTATTTTTAACTTTCCACAATTCACTTGTCTTAGATTGCTCGGTTAAATCCGGAGCCTTGAAATGTGCTAATTAATGCTGACGTCAACAGGACCATTCTTCCCGGACCGTTATAGGGCCCGACGTGGATTATTTCGCTGTGTGTGATGAAAATGACAAAAGAACTGTTGCTACAATAACTTTGTCTAAGATTGTAGATGATTTATCTCATCTGGAATTTATCAAAATCAAAATTTGAAAAACACTCTTTTAAACAAAAAATACCAGGTAAACAAGATGTTTGTAGAGGTTTCCTCTCTTGGATTATTCCCTAGAAGAATCCGGGACTTTTCCAACTGTCTGCAGACAGTTTGGTTGCTTGGATGTAAAACGCATGATGAATAAAATTTCTGAGGTAGCGATAAGAAGCTCGTATTTTATCTATGATGGGAGGAATAGTATGGTATGGGAAAACCCTTTCATACTAAAATTTTATTATTTTTTTTTTTTTATTATTCACGATAATTTAGGTATGGTAGCCACAATTATTTCCAATAATTGTGAGAGAAACGTACTTATGTTAATTATTTTAATGGTACATGATGTATAAATCATTAATCCTTCTTAAATACAAATTGAAGTTAAAAAAAAATTATTATTATTATTATTTGTTACGGCAACTTAGCGGTAGCGAGTAAGGGGCGGGTTTACTGACACGAAGTGGCTTTAATAACATTTATTCTACACTTTCGCGACGCTACAAAAAAAAACAAAAAAAAACTAAGTTACAAACTACGTATAAAATAACAGAAATTAAACCTAACTACAAAATGCCTGATGCCGAACGGCCAATACAATATAAAGAAGAAATAACACATACGAAAAAACATATACTTACTAAAACACAAAAATCCCAATACTTCACCTTTACAATAGCACACACACGGCACAGATACTTCACACTAACGAACAAGAAACTTACGCACAAAAATGACGACAAATACACTACACCCAAGAGACAAAACACAAGAAAACGTTGCATACAATAAACAAAGGCGAAGCGAATACATAAAATGTATAACAAAACACTAAGAAGGAGAACCAAGTGTTCCTTCGTAGAGTTTGAGGCCTACTCGCGCTCAATGCGGGAATACCTGGCTCCCCTCAAGATATAAAAAATATCTTGACAAACAAAATTGACTACTATCATATAAATAACGGATTCGGCTCCTCTGGCTCCTCGTCGGGGATTCGACCTTTTACTTCCTTTTCACGCGATTCTAGAAGCAATACGATCTTTGAAACCGGATGCGTTTCGTGTTGACGTTTGAACAAAAACACTTCTCACTTGACCGTCGTCGTTTGAACAGACGTCTGTAATTCTCGCAAGACGCCATTCATTTCTTTGATGAGCGTCGTCTTTAATTATCACTATATCGCAAACTGCGAAATTGCGTCTTTGAGTTTGCCATTTTCGTCTTTGTTGAAGCGTTTGGAGATATTCTGTACGCCAGCGCGTCCAAAACTCATTGACCAGATGCTGCACTCTTCTCCATTGTCGTCTACTGTACATGTCGTTTTCGTTAAATTCGCCAGGTGGTGCCATGACAATCTTAGACTTCATTGTCAGTAAAAGATTAGGGGTAAGGGGAATAAGACTGTCACTGTCATTAATAGTTTCTACAGACAAAGGTCTGCTATTAACTATCGCTTCCACTTCTGTTAGAACGGTTCGAAAGCATTCATCATTCAAAATATGACTGTGGTTGTTAAGTAGTGACGACAAAATGGAACGACAAGATCTTATTTGTCGCTCCCAGACACCACCCATGTGGCTTGCAGTAGGGGTGTTAAAGTCCCAACCGATCCAATCTGTGTTGTTTCTGAGAAGAAATTCAGCAATCTTCTGTTGGTCCATTTCTTTAACGGGTTTCTTCAGTTCTGCTGAAGCACCAACAAAATCCGTCCCATTGTCAGATCGTAATCGACGTACATCCCCTCTTCTATTAATAAAACGGCGGAGGGCCATGATGAAAGAATCTGTCTCGAGACTGTTTGTACTTTCCATATGAATGGCTCGACTAGAGAAGCAGGTAAATAAAGCGCCATAGCGTTTAAGTTCCTTTCTTCCTTCTTTGATCAAAAATGGACCGAACATGTCCACTCCTGAATACGTGAAAGGCGCAGCTTCCGAACATCGCTCTGAAGGTAAGTCTGCTATTATTTGTTCACCGAATCGTCCTCTAAGCTTCCTGCATGTAACACACTTGAAGATTTCGTTTCGAACACGTGAACTTGCATTAACAATCATGATACCTCTCTGTCGTATCTCGTTTAACGTTGCATCTCGATCACCATGTTGCACCTTCTTGTGGTGATATCGCATCACTAATTCTGTAATAGGATGCTTTTTTGGCAAAATGATGGAATGCTTTATCCTCCAATCCAGACTTGACGATTTTCCAATTCGCCCACCGACTCGTATGATAGAATCCTCATCCACGAATGGGCTCAAACGAGAAAGAGAACCCAAATTTCGTTTCCTTTTGTTCGCTAACAGGCATGTCAATTCCGTCTTGAATGCTCTTCTTTGAACGAGCCTGACGATGGCCAGTTCAGCCTTCTCAGGGACACTCACGTCAATCTTCTTCTTCTTATATGTCCATGATTAAGCTACAAAAAAGTTGTTGTAGGAGTTGCTTGGCTGGTAAAAGAAATGGGGCTCCGAATCCAAGAGGGTCATACACAGAACTAATTGATGATAGAATACCTCTTCGGGTCAGTGGATTGTCCTTCAACACAATTCGGAAGCAAAACGAGTCTGTTTCAACACACCAACTGACGCCAAGGGTTCTTTCGATTGGGAGGGTTTGAGCATCGAAATTTAGGTCTTTGACATCTTTCGACCTTTCTTCCGTTGGAATACCTTCTAATACTTCCCTTGAGCTACTTACAAACTTGGTCAAAGGAAAGCCACCAGCAGCACACATTTTTTTTACTTTCTCAATAAGGCGTAAAGTCGACAAGGCATTTGATGAAGATTTCAACATATCGTCGACGTAAAAATTTCTTATCAGGGTTAAAGCAGCTTCTTCACCATATTTATCGATGTTGTCATGAGCAGTTTTCCTTAAAGCATAATTGCAAGTACTTGGAGAATGTGTGCCTCCAAATACATGTACACACATCTGATATTCTTGCAATTCGGCGTCAAGGTTACCTTCCGGCCACCAAACAAAGCGTAGCATGTCTCTTTGATTGTCTGGTACTTTGACTTGGTAGAACATACTCTCGATGTCACCAGCAACTGCCACTTGCTCTTCTCTAAATCTTGTCAAAACTCCAACGATTTGGTTTGCCAAGTCAGGACCTTGTAAGAGAAGAGAGTTAACACCTCCATATGTAGCACTACAATCGAATACAAATCTGATTTTATTTGGCTTTCTTGGGTGGTACACCCCATGGTGTGGCAAGTACCAAGTTCTTCCCTTCTCACAAGAACGATCTGCTCTCTGTGCAAATCCTTTATCGAGGATGGTTTTCATAAATGTGCAATAGTCATCATGCATCCGCTGATTCTGTTGAAGCTTTCGTTTGAGGCTATGGGCTCGTTTAATGGCTTGACTTTTATTGTTTGGAACTTCACACATAGGATCTTTGAATGGCAACGGAAGTTGATAATGTCCATCTACCAATTTTACGTTCTCATCCATCAGCTTTAGAAATTTTCGATCTTGCAATGAAAGTTTTTCAGGTTCTCCAGCCAATGTATTTTCACTAAAATCCTGACGAAACATCATAAGCATCATTTCTGCCAAACCATGCTCCTTCACATTATCTTGAAGAACGAATCGAGTTGGCACGTTATCGTCAGAAATTGACACATAATTACATCTTTTTGAGCTGTTTCGTGAACCTTTAGAAATTATCGGACCTGTTACACACCATCCTAGCACTGAACGAAAGGCATAAGGTCCATTTCCTTGACTTGGAATGATCTCAATAGGCTCGAGAGCTCGAGGACAATTGGCACCTATCAATATGCCTATATCTGTTTCGTCTTCATCTTGTTGAAGGTTCTTGTGGATCTCGTTTAGATAACTCCATTTTGCTACTTTATTTGGCGTAGGAATTTCTTCTTTATCAACAGGTAGAAATTTCCTGCTAAACACTCTGGGTAAATTAAGCCTTTTGCTCGAATCCTCAACAGCGGATACTTGAAGGTTATTGATCGATTTGCATCGTTCAGTTGTTTCACCTGTCATTGTTTTAATATAAATCGTTGTCGGTATTGTTCGCACATTCAACTCCTCCAAGATGTTTTCGTGAACGAACGTTCCTTGGCTTCCGTTATCTAGTAGTGCTTTCGTGATTATCTCTACTGATGACAAAGGATGCGTTATCTTTACAGGAACCACATTGAGACTTATCACTTCCATTTTTAGTTTGGAGTAATTAACACCTATCGGCTTATTTTCATCAAGAGGCTTGTATTTATGTCGGCAACCATGTAGACCAGTAGGATGTGGTTCATCGCACACATCGCATTTTCGTTTTTTTGGACAACTTACAGCAATGTGGTCCTCACTAGTGGGTTCGTAACACGAAAAGCAAAGTCTGTTCCGAAAAACGAATTTTTGTCTGTCGAAAGGTTTAAGCATCAAAAATTCTTTACATTCGTCCAAATCATGAAGTCTGGTACACTTAGGGCATGGTTTTGGTTTTCCTTTTGAGCTCGTTAGCAATGTCTTCACGAATCTTTTCTGATTGGAATGAGATGAATCTTCTTTTAGCTCAAACAATGCATTTTTTGAGAAGTTTGGATCATTAACAAGCATCATTTCTTCTTCCATGAAGTCTATGAAATTATCAAATCCCGCCTCGACTTGCTGCTTCTTTCTACTGTGATAGCTTTTCCTATTCCATCCCTCTTGTAAGTTGGATGGCAAGACCAACTGAAGCCTTTGAAGTAGCTCTGGACTATCGTAACGTTAGCAATTCCTAAGGGACATCATTGTTGACTTGTATTTCATCAAAAAACTGTAAAACTTCCGGAATCTCTTTCCATCGTAAGCTTTGAGTTTTGGCCAAGACTTTAATTCCTTCCGGTACTCACTCATGATTCGGTACTGGTCTCCATAATTCTTTTCTAGCAGTTGTCTACCTTTCTCATATCCTTTATCAGGTGGAAGATATACACATGACTCAACTAGTTCCTTAGCCTCGTCTTTGAGATACTTAAGTAGCCTGGTTAATCTACCTCTAGAATCTGGTATCCTTGTCTCAACAACTTCACTGAATGTTGTAATGAAGTAGGGGTAAACGATGCAGTTTCCACTAAAATGTATCTATCTCGACTGATGGTGCTTCCAGATGATTTACAAGGGTGGTCAAATCATGAGACACTTTTCCTTCAAACTTGGGCATATGTCCTCTCACTTCATGTTCATCTGTCATTCTGTCTGTGGAAATTGACTGCAGAAACTCATCAGTTAACTCGAAGTTTACTTCTGCTTCCTTAAGCAATCGTGATCTCATGTTATCTAACTGGTCATAACGATTCACACCTCTATCAGGAGATTTCTCTCTGGTCTTGCCTTTAATTTCATCCTGAACTTCTGTATGGTGAGCATTGACGTATGCTGCTACCAACTTTGATTTATCAACTTCGTCAAAGAGAGATTTTGGGAGGATCTGAGACTGCTTATCATCTTCGATGCACTGATAAGCTTTTATCTTAGCTTCGGTTTTAGCCAGCTCTAGCTTCAAACTCAGTGATTTAGACTGTTGTTCTAATTTCTGCTGTCTTTCCATGAATTCGGCTTCCACTTGACGCTCTGCTAACTTAGCCCTCTCTTTAGCCATTTGACTTAAAATACTCTTTGAGGAAGACATTCTAGTGGATCCGGATTTAACTGATCTGCGCGAGGTATGCTCTACCTTCGTTGCTTCTTTATCATTACTGGCCTTAAGTAACAAATCACCTGACTCGTCCAATACTTTTTACGCTTGATAAAGGTCACTTTCCTATCAATGGAAGCTGTACTGTAATTATCCACGTCATCTACCCCTGACTGGATTAATATCTGGCATTTTGCATGACACTTCATGTATTCACTAAACAGTTTGTCTACAACGTCAAATTCACTTATTAACCCTTCAAATCTGTTATCTTCTATAGAAAGTTCCATCCTTATGAGCTGCGTACGAATTCTGTTCTCTAACTGTCCTCGACGTCTTTGGTTCTCACCAAGCTCATACAGTCTGCTTCTTTCAGTGAGACTCCTTAACCTCACCTGTCTATCTGGCTGCGTGTAAGACATAACTAAGGTAAACAAGGTTACTACGTTTTGTGTTTTACTGTTACGGCAACTTAGCGGTAGCGAGTAAGGGGCGGGTTTACTGACACGAAGTGGCTTTAATAACATTTATTCCACACTTTCGCGACGCTACAAAAAAAACAAAAAAAACTAAGTTACAAACTACGTATAAAATAACAGAAATTAAACCTAACTACAAAATGCCTGATGCCGAACGTCTAATACAATATAAAGAAGAAATAACACATACGAAAAAACATATACTTACTAAAACACAAAAATCCCAATACTTCACCTTTACAATAGCACACACACGGCACAGATACTTCACACCAACGAACAAGAAACTTACGCACACAAATGACGACAAATACACTATACCCAAGAGACAAAACACAAGAAAACGTTGCATACAATAAACAAAGGCGAAGCGAATACATAAAACGTATAACAAAACACCAAGAAGGAGAACCAAGTGTTCCTTCGTAGAGTTTGAGGCCTACTCGCGCCCAATGCGGGAACATTATTATTATTATTATTATTATTATTATTATATTATTATTATATTATTATTATTATTATTATTATTATTATTATTATTATTATTATATTATTATTATTATTATTATTATTATTATTATTATTATTATTATTATTATTATTATTATTTATTTATTATTATTATTATTATTATTATTATTATTATTATTATTATTATTATTATTATTATTATTATTATTATTATTATTATTATTATTATTATTATTATTATTATTATTATTATTATTATTATTATTATTATTATTGTTATTGTTATTGTTATTATTATTATTATTATTGTTATTATTATTATTATTATTATTATTATTATTATTATTGTTATTATTATTATTATTATTATTTATCCAGGATAGCCTATTCAGTTCTTAATAGAACTTCCTGCAAAGGGGGTCCTAGTGCATTTAAAGCTTCCATTTGTGCTACGGAAGGCATGCAAGCACAACAGCCGCTCAACTAGATATCCGCCTAAGAGGTCAATCCTATCCCCATGCTGAACAGAAAGGATCGATTGACACTTTTATAATCTCTGGCATGACTCGACCGCTGTTTGAACCCAAGACCATCCCAAATGGAGGTGAACGCTCTACCACAAGGCGACCAGTCGGTAAATATGTGGTTGGTGGTTTAAGATTTGTACATGGCTAAATAATGCGACAATATATTAACTTTAACATGTGAAAATATACAGAAAACAAAAATTACAAAAATTACAAAAATATAAAGTTTTTAGAAGATTGAAACTTGGATTGGTTTTTCACAAAAATCGGGCGTTGTGATTGGTTGTTACACGAGGGCGATAAAAACAAGGTTGGTAAAAATATATCGCATTTGGTATTTCGTGCAGATAAAAAGAATTAGTGCGGCCGTGACACGACCCGCCCCTTGTGGACAAACAGACAAAATACGGCTATTATCATAGAGATAGTCAGTAGTCCGTGAACAAATCCATTGGTTTACTTGTCCTTTATATATCGCATTACTTTTATATAAATATAAATCGAAAGCTTTGGGACAATGACAAAGCCAAATTTCACATTTTCAACTACGAAGATATATGAAAGAATATTGAATTATAAAAATAACTGCGCGATGCAATATATTCTCTTTTATCTCCATCTTGAATTAGCGTAAGGAAAAGTTTTTAATTAGAATAACTTAGTGAATAATTAATTTCAGTTGTTAGAATACAGATTTTTACCTTTTCATTTTTTTGCAATAGGTTGTCGAAACAAAATCTATTAGTAGTACAAGTGATGGAAGTAATATTGATTAATAACTAAAATATTAATAAAAAAGGTTTTCCTTCTCTCAATATTAGGTGGCATGCTAGGGAGGTACAAAAGAGCGTGTTTACAAACAAAAATAAAAAAACATCTGCCAGCAACATATTCGTGTAGTATTAAAAACACGTCATAGAGTAAAAGTACAAAAGAATAGTACAATCAAACAGACCAACTGCAAATACGAAAACACCATAGACAAGCAACAAGCAAGCAAGTATAAGCCGCAAGATAATCAAAAAGAAATAATAAAAAAAAAACTTCAGCACCATCAACACCGCACCTATCACTACCCCAACAAACAGTCACAGCAATAACAACGACACCAGTTGCAGGAACAACAACCATAACCGACAGATAGCAGTGGACAGCAATGCTGCATCCAATCCAAATTTGTGTCATCGTTTCATTGGTACTTCATGGTGTCAACGCTTTCATGATTATTCAAAAACGGAATCTCCATAACGTCAGATACGTTTTGTTGTTTAACTTGATCGTGAGTGATATACTGTATGCCGTCACCACGGTTGTTTATAGAATACTTAAACGACATTATGTTGCGTTGTGCATCATGAGAACATTTTATTTTCTATCCATACTCTCCACATTCGTCATTTCACTTGATCGTTACGTTGCAATTAAGTATTGCCTGCGATATCCATCCCTAGCATCAAAACAAAACCTCATTAAAGCAATCGTAATGACATGGTTGTTAGCAACATGCATTGGGACAACTCCTTTGATCTATAGAATGTTTAAAAAGAAAAGTAAAGGACACATTGTGTTGCAAGAATGGTTGTTATATCTGACAGTGTTTAGCGTATGTTTCTTCCTCGTCTTAATCTCGTTGTACACAATCAACATACGTAAAAAGCACATGCGGGTGATAAAAAAACAGCGAAAGAGTTTCGAGAAACGTTCAGAGCACTTAAACTCTTTGCAGTTACTAGGCAACAGTGTTAAAGATGTTTTTCGATTGAATTTAGCTACTGTCGTTCTCCTTGTCACTCAAAACCTAGTGCGCATTTTCGGGAGTCATCTCGACATGCCAGTAACTGATGCCGTTAAATACTTCGCCATGATTTATCTTGTGGGAAATCCTTTGATATATGCCACTACAATGGCAGAGCTCAGAAAACATTACAAAAAGTTGTTTACTTGTAGTAATAAGGATCAGACCAGTCATGCAGACGTCATGGGACATACGACATGTTCCGAAAATGTTATGTAATGTATTATAGGAATTATATGACTACTGATATATGAAAAAATCTAAAATTGAAAAGAAATTAAGAGTTGTATTGAAATAAAATTCGATCATAAAACGTAAGAATGATCAGTATAATGTCTTAAGAAATCTACTACTGCAGACGTGTCATGCTGCATGGAAAACGTCAATGAAATTTGTTGACATCAGATTTGTTACTGTAACGTTCACACCATACAAACCATTGTAAATCTCTTCTCAGCGCTCTCTGCAGATGATGTCAGTAAGATAGCAGCGCGTTATTTAGTCAGAACCGAAATAGATGTTTTATTAGAAAAACATCATTATTGAAGCGTGACACGTTAATATCTTTCACGTTTCCTGGAGAGCACCTTTAATAGTGCTTGATAAAACCACTTTGGTAAAGTGCAGTGCTTAAGCTTCGGCACCTGGAGCCCAATCTAATTGAAATAATTCCGCCAACCTCGAGAGATAGGGAAATGTTCCTTCTAGCACAGTCGCGCACGCACGCCAACAGACGGCCACGGTCAAACACAACAAATCCGGTGCCATCCAACACAGGTCCCATATTATGCTACAAATGAGTCAAAACATTTCTAACACAATTCCCTAATAATCAATGCGGTGACGTCATCAAAAAATCAATGCCGCAAATGAGTAAATTTCTAACACAATTCCCTATTATACTACGCACATCAAAATCATACATCAAATAAGTAGAAAGAGGAATTCCCTAATGATACTAAATATCATCAAAAATCAACGCATGCGCAATAAAAAGGTGTTAATTGAGCATCATGAAATCGTCTGACAAAACAAAAAATCTTATAATAAATATAATGAACACACACACTGTGAAGCAGTTACGTGATATTGCAAAGGGTCGTGGTTTAACAGGGTATTATAGACTACGCAAGGCTGAATTGGTTGCTCTATTGGAGGATGTACCACGGAGGCCACCCAGAGGGGCAGGACAACGAAAAACAATCAGGCCCGTGACCATAGTACCAACACCGGAGGCCATGGACCTCTTTGAACAACAAGTATTATCGAAAAATCGTTCGGCTGTGAGGGATAAGATGAAAGAGTGGTACAACTGGCTAGTGAACGCAGTTCCAAAGCCTATAAAGGAGGGGGTCAGGGGAGCCTATGCAGCCTTCAAACGTAGGGTGATGGATCTCTATAACAGGGCAGCCGGCGCGAAACCTACGCTTCACGCTGAGGTCGAACAGGAGGCCGAGGAAGACCACCTGGAAGTTCAAAATCCATATGACCAACCGGAGCATGACTACACACCTCAGGAACATAAGCACGCATTGCATAGAACATTTCGAAGTTTTTGCATTCCCGGTATAGGAGGAGCCGACGTTGACGGCTATATTGGAATGGTAAGACCCAACGTCAAAACATTGGTTGAGGAACAGGTAGAAGATATGGGCTCGGCAAAAATACAGCTGTCCCTCTGGATCATGTGGAAGAAGAAGCAATCGAAGGAGGGTGCCAACGATGAGTATATCGAGGTGAAAAAAGCCTTTAATTCAAATATGGCCTCAGTTTTCCAAGGTAGCAACGCAGACGACGTACTGGATAGGATGTTTGCCCAAATCAATACACACGTGGAACATCCTGCACTACCCCAAAGTGGCTTTACGATTAGTCGAATTCTACACCTTGATATAGATTTCCATAAGCTGCGGCTAACAAGGGGCTCCTCGTATATAGAACTGCCTAAATGGATAGCATCAAAGAAGGCCGTTATTAACCCCAAAAACGAGGATGAGGAGTGTTTGAAATGGGCCGTTATAGCATCCCTACACCATACAGAGATTGAAAAAAATCCAAATCGAATATCTCAGATGAGACCCTACGTAGACCTCTATAATTGGGAGGGTATAGGGATCCCTACACCAATCAAGGAAATATACAAGTTTGAGGAGAACAACAAGGACATTGCGGTGAACGTCTTGTACGTGACGGGGAAGAAGATCAACATCCTATGTCGATTGGTGCACAACGGACGTACCAAGGTGGTGACCCTACTGCTTATCACGGATGACAAAAAGGCCCACTACACAGCCGTCAAAAGTCTATCGAGGCTCCTGGGCAAGGAGACCTCGAAGAATAGGAATGCGATGCACTTTTGCCTGAATTGCCTACAGGCCTTTCCTACAGTTGAATCAAGGGATAAGCATTATCGATATTGCAAGGACCACGAGGCAGTTAAAATCACGATGCCAAACGAGTCTGAAAAATGGCTATACTATAGGGATGGACAACAACAATTCAGGGTACCCTTTGCTATCTATGCGGATTTTGAAAGCCTATTGATACCAGTAGAAGAAGATGCCAGGGAGACCAAGACCTACCCTTTGCTATCTATGCGGATTTTGAAGGCCTATTGATACCAGTAGAAGAAGATGCCAGGGAGACCAAGACAAAAAAGCTGAACAAACATGTGTCGTCCGGCTGGTGCACGTATAGTACCTTTGCCTATGGACCCGTACCGGACCCACTAACGGTCTATAGAGGCAAGGACTGCGTGACGAGGTTCGTGGACCACCTGGAAGATGAGGTAAAGAGGTTATATAATACCTACCCGCAACAACCCATGCTGGAACTGACAGAGGTCCTAAAAAGGGAACATGCCGAGGCCACGCACTGTCACATTTGCCTAAAGCCGTTTGATGACTGCGAAAATAACCGAAAGGTTAAGGACCATTGTCATTATACGCGACTTTATAGAGGCGCGGCCCATAACAGCTGCAATTTGAAGTACAAGATACCCAGCCACATACCCGTGATCTTCCACAACCTCTCAGGATACAACGCACACCTGTTCATCCGAGAGCTAGGTGAAAAATATAATACGGAAGATATTGGCTGCATAGCTGAAAATACTGAAAAGTACATCAGTTTCAACGTGAAAATCAAGGTACCCCTTGGAGGTATGGGATATGGTGATGGCGAGACGTATAAGAAGATCGAGATTAGGCTCATAGATTCCTGTCGATTTATGGCATCCTCGTTAGACAAATTGGCAAGCAACCTCATTGGTACAAACGCCGCCGGTATGAAATGCCACCAGTGTGCAGATAAATGCCTTGAATTCCAGGGTATAGACGCTGAATACATGACAAAGTTTTGGTGTAAAAATTGTAACTCGAATACCACCAAGCAGCTTAATGGGGACCAGGTAAAGGCAAACGTCCCATCCATGGCAAAGTTCATTGACAAAGATGATACATTTCGACTGATGCGGAGAAAAGGTGTCTATCCCTACGAGTATATGGATGATTGGCAAAAATTTGAAGAGTCGGAGCTACCACCCAGGGAGGCATTCTACAGTAGGCTGAATATGAAGGGTATCAGCGACAATGACTATACCTATGCTAAAAAGATATGGAATGTTATTACCCCAAAAGGTGATGGCGTCACCATGGGCGACTACCATGACATATACCTAAGCACAGACGTACTACTATTAGTCGACATCTTCGAGACGTTTCGGGATGTGTGCCTGACAAATTATAAACTCGATCCAGCACACTTTTACAGTGCGCCCGGCCTGGCCTGGAAAGCAGCACTCAAATATACAGGTATAAAATTAGAGCTTCTCACAGACCCCGACATGCTTCTGATGTTTGAGAAGGGTATATCCGCGGAGGTATAACCCAGGCCGTACATCGCTATGCCAAAGCAAATAATAGGTACATGGGAGACCAGTATGATCCGGAGGTTGAATCATCCTACCTGCAGTACCTCGATGCCAACAACCTCTACGGCTGGGCGATGCGTCAGGACCTTCCAACGGATGGCTTTAAAGGGGTATCGAACGTAGAGGCATTTACGGAAAGGCGAATCGAGAAGCTCATTAGGGACAATAAGCATGGGTATATTTTAGAGGTAGATATAGAGTACCCCGAGAGGATACATGATACCCATAACGAGCTGCCTTTCTTACCGAACGCAGGACGGTACACAAGGTCGAGAAATTGGTCCCCAATTTGGAAAATAAGCGAAAGTACGTGGTACACATCAGAGCTCTCCACGAGGCCATAAAACATGGGCTCGAGCTGAAGAGGGTGCGCAGGGTCATCCAGTTTAACCAGAAACCCTGGCTGAGGGGGTACATCGATCACAACACGAGACTGAGAACGGCCGCCGGCAACGACTTTGAGAAGGATTTTTACATGCTCATGAATTTGAGCGTGTTTGGCAAGACCATGGAAAATATACGGAACCACCGCAACATTCAGCTGGTTAGAAATGAGGACAGGTATACGAAGCTCGTGATGAAGCCGAATTTCAAGGGTGGAAGCCGGTTCAGCAAGAACCTCCTAGGGGTTGAGATGGGTAAAACAGAGGTCAAAATGAACAAACCCGTATATATAGGGCAGGCCATCTTGGATCTGTCAAAAATGGTGATGTATGAGTTCCACTACGATTTCATGCAGCCCAAATATGGTAGTAAGCTGCGGCTATGCTACATGGATACGGACAGCTTACATACATACATACAAGGACATTGCGGACGACGTCGAGGCACGCTTTGACACCAGTGCGTATAGTGAGGATGATGCCAGGCCTCTCCACGGAGGGAAAAACAAGAAGGTCGTAGGCCTGATGAAAGATGAGCTTGCGGGGGAAAATTATGACAGAGTTCATCACCCTGAGGGCCAAGCTATACGCTTACGAGAGCCTCACAAAAGAGGGCGGTGACAGGAAAGCCAAGGGCGTAAAGCGATGTGTGACGAAGAAATCCATCACCTTCGACGATTATCGGCGATGTCTGGAAGAGGGCGTTGACGTCTACAAGAGCCAGATCCTGATTCAACACAAGAACCATCAAATATACACCCAGGAGGTGAATAAGCTAGCATTGAATAGAGCGGATGACAAACGGATCGTTCAACCCGATCAGATTACAGCGCTTGCCCGTGGCCATTACCGCCTGGTGCCTATCCGGGAATAAAATGGAGGTGTGCCTACTAGTCGCTTTACTACTACCGTATGCCATGATAGCTTACATACTTCTTCGATATAAGCGACTATTAATAAAGATGTCTGATATCGCACAGGTATTCGATACAGCCTCTGCAAAATATGAACATGTAGAGAAACCCATCGATAAACGCCAAGCTTTGAAAGAGGCCCTACGTAAGGGCAAGGGGCACCTTTTGCCTAAGAAGGGCACGGAAGGGTTTGTCGACAAAGCTCCAGAAGAGGCCATTGATAAAGTACATACTGAGTACCTTCAACGAGAACTCCACGAAAAGGGTGAGAAAACAGCAACGGCACTCTCTACACATGTAATTAGCCTCTATACCAGCATGATCGGTAACTTCGTGGATATCGACAACGTTGACGAGCTACGCAGGGATATCGAAGAAGATCCTATTATCAGGGATAGTATGACTGACCTTGGTATACTGGTATACTGCACTATTGGGAGGTGTTTAGCATCCCTCTTGGTAGCGGGCCATACGGCTCGGCATATGAGTAAAAAGAAACAGGAGGAGGTGGAGGTGGAGGATAATATAAGTGAGTGAAGAAGAACAGAAACAAGAAGAGCGAATAGTTACAAAGCCAGTAAAGCATCCGGGGCGTGTGGCCCAGGGCCACAAGCTGGCAGCACTGATGAAGAAAAGGAAGGAAGAAATGAAACAGCAAGAGGGTACTGTAGAGCCTATAGTCAAAGCCTCTTCTGGGACTAGTTCCGTACAGTCGATGATCCCAATGCCGTACCTTCATGGTGTAGGTACGCTTGCCGTGCTTGCGATAGGAGTAGGTGTTTGGTATAAATTTGCCCCAAAAAATGGTGGAGAATCCCATAAGCCAGCGATTAATACAGAGCCTCGGCAGGGGAAACAGGGCAAAACTCATCCAAATATCTCTATGTTCAAAATGTTATCGAATTTTTTCAAAAAATGACACTAAATAAATGACAACAAGCAACGTATCACCCAAAGAAAAGGAGATTTTGGACATGTTGTACGAAACAGTCGTAGATCTTAGTTTTACCTTTGCATATGCCCTTGGAGGTAAGAAATTTTTGGGCATAACAAAGCCATCTGCCAAAATGGACATAACGTACTCAAAATGACGGCGTACTTCGCGGCAGGGAGAGCAAGTCGCGAAATGGCCGTCAAGAAAGGCTGGTTGCCCGCAAGCATAGTCCCAAAACCAAAATAGAGCACCCGGTAAAATTTTCTATTTCCCCTAGGAGGGAAATAGAAATGGAGGAAGGTAAGGACTGCTCAAAATGCAAAAAAGTCTTAACCCTTGATAATTTCGGGATCAAGCCCATATTAGCAAGACATCACGCAAACGTCGTACAAAGTGCCACCCCGGTAACCAGCCCCTGTATGAGCTCATGAATATCTGTAGAGGTCATATTGAAGCCCAGTTTTCTGAGGGAATGACCTGGGAAGACTACGAGTTTTTGCCAAGGTATTGCACAAGGCGAGTCCCTGGATAGTAAATGGAAAGTAAAAGTTGCCCGAAGTGCAAAAAACTGCTTTCCCTGGACAGGTTCAAGATTAGGGGTAATGGTAGGACAAAAAGCTGCATAGAATGCTTGGATAAGGCAAAGCGGAATCGGTATATTAAAAAGGTCCCCGTTATTGAAAAAAGGTGGACATTCTTGCCACTGATGCGGAAATTAGGGAAATTCAGCAGGATGAAAATTATCTACTTTTGTATATTTTTTTAACTTATGACATCATACCCCGGTACATCGAACTCGTCGAAGCACCACCCGATGTAGGCCATGAAAAAGAGCTACTTGTACCGCAAGGTACTACGATGCCTTGTGGGCAAATTAAAATTTTCTCATCTACCCCACGAATATAAGACCCAAAATATCAAACTATGCCCTGCATGTCATGGCCTCCTGGAGAATAGGCATGGGGGTGTGCTAATATGCCGTGACTGTGCCGGTGTATTTTCAAAGGTATGCGATCAGAAGTGGTTATATTATTAGTAAATGAACGTCGTAAGAGAACCCGTAAGAAAAGAAGGACGACTATGTGTTCCTGATAGACCCCAAGGATCAGTTGTTTGAATGGATTCAAAAATTATCCTCATTGTTGGCAGGTGAGGAGACGTTGTTTGTCGTGGATGACATGATAGCCGACGAGAGCCTCGATAAGCGGCGACAATCCCTGCTTGAGCTGGCCATCAGTGGTAGGCACCGCAGGCACAGCCTATGGCTCTTAACGCAGAGCTACACTGCCTTACCCAAGAATCTGAGGAGGCAGAAAAAAGCTCTGTTTTTGTGGTTTCCTCATGAGAAGAGTGATTTGAAGATGATCGACGAAGAGACTAATTTGATACCCTCCGATTGTTGGGCCGACATCAAGGCCGAACTGAAAAAATTTAAGCATGCTTGCTTCTACGTGAGGTTGGAACACCCCAGGGCTTGGAATATTCTCGAGTGACCATACAAAAAAGCTACCTTAAGATATGGCTAACAAAACAATATGGAGGAGGCCAAGAAATGTTCAAAATGTAAACATTTTTTATCTATGGACAATTTTAGGATCAAAGGAAATGGTAAACAGGCAAAAATGTGCATCAAATGCCTCGATGCCAGCAAGGCGTCAAAGAAACGCAATATATGTCCCCATCAAAGGCGGAGGTCCACCTGTAAGGAGTGGACAGGAAGTGAAATTTGCCCCCATCAAAGGCAGAGATCGCAGTGTAAAGAATGAGGGGGTGGAGGCATCTGCGACCATCAAAGGGTGAGAACTCAGTGCAAGGACTGTGGGGGTGGAAGCATCTGCGACAATCAAAGGCAGAGATCCAAGTGTAAAGAATGTGGGGGTGGTAGTATCTGCGACCATCAAAGGGTGAGATCCCAATGTAAAGACTGTGGGGGTGGAAGCATCTGCGATCATCAAAAACATAGAACAATATGCCCCATTTGCAGCCCTCCTGGACATATTGCTGGCGTTGTACGCAGCCGAACCCGCGATGCCCTGAGGGGAAACAAGGAGCTCAGTTCCCGGGAGTACCTTGGGTGTGATATCGCTACCCTGCGGACCCATATTGAAGCCCAGTTTTCCGAGGGGATGACATGGGACAATTATGGAGAGTGGCACATTGATCACAAGATGCCAATTAAATATAAGGAAAATGGGGATGCTTCGACGCTTGATGAGGTGGCGAAAAGGCTGCACTACACCAACACTCAACCTATGTGGGCGAGCGAAAACATGTCAAAAGGTAATCGATACATTACAGAATAGGTGGTATCCAAGGTGTACTCAGTCTGAGTACGCCCAACCAAAAACACAATCTTACTACTCTTGCAGGTAGTAAGATTATCATTTATGACCACAGTGGAAAATCTCTACCCTACGTTGTTATAGGAGAAAGATGTCGTCGCAAGTTAAGTTCAACACAGAGACCATTGAAACCCTTTCCGACAATCAAAACCAGCCGCTTTTTAAAAGGGCAGATATTGGCCGTTTTTTGGGTATTGCCAACATAGCGCGCAGCTTTCAATATTTGGCCGGGGAAACTATAACAAGGCAAGAAATTGAGGGTCTGAAGGCCCAGGGTGCCACCCTAGGCCTTGGAAGAGGGAAAAATCCGCATGATGTATTTGTCACATTGGATCAAGCATTGGAAATCATCCGTCGTTCCCGAAAAACAAAGGCTGTGGGGCTAATCAGATGGCTTGCTAGGGCGGGTGTTAAAAAACTACAGGAACAGCTTAAGAAGCAGCGTCAGGCCATCAAAGACAGAGATATTGCCGTCGCTATACTCGAGGATGATCTAGATGGCAGAGATAGTCAGCTAATGGTACTCGGGGATGAACTTGAGGCACAGGCCAAGGAAAATGCGAGACTTAAAGAAAGACATGTTCCACACCGTTATCAATATGATACCGTACTATGCGTGATTGATAAAAACGATCCTAATGAGCATGGAAAAAAGGTATACATAGGCACTATATGATCCGATGTCAGCGTAAGCAGCTCAGCACAAGAATAAGCACCTTAAAGGCAATGTACCATGAGATGACCGTAAGGAAACCGGAATGTGATGATTCTAATGCCGTACATGCCTGGTGCCGATTCAGGGACGATACCCTGGGCATTGGGAATTATTACCTAAATCACTTCACGTTGCCTGACGATGATGCACGGGATCTATTTGAAGGCATGTTTGACATTGACATCTCGTAAGCGGGCACTAATTTTTACTACTCCTACGGGCAGTAAAAATTATAGGTAAAATTGAGTGCTATTACCAATCCTTGATATGTTCCGGAGGTACCCGAACATCATCTGGAATAAGCATCAATTCCTCTGACACGAAGCTGCGATCAGGAACGTCTTTTAAACAATATAAAAGACGACTACCCGCCACAATACGGTCCAGCCTGTAAGTATGTTTGCTGTAAAAGGCGACGGTTGCGCGCCTTTTAGAGTCACCGTGCTCATCTCCTGGTTGTAGCAGATACAAGTATAAACCATCCTCAGGTAAGGACTTTTCCTCGGGGTATTCTTCGCTTTTTGCGAGCGGTACCTCCTCAAGCTTGATTGCCTTGTTAGGTTTTAGGCCAATCATGGCAGTCTTGCTGCCGTTTAGACTTTTGACGATAGTGTATAGGTGTTTCACCCATATGCTACTAGGATCCCCGGATACCAGCTCCTGTGCATCCTGAGGCTTGAAGAGTCTTTCCGCGAGTATCTTGTTGTAGGACTCTACAAAGGCCGAAAATGTATGGTGATATTTGGTAGTAGCCCGTTTAATCTCAACCCCTTTACCCTCCAGCAATTTTGTTACATCTGATTTGAATTCACTACCGTTATCACATTGGAAAGGTTTTGGGTATTGAAGGGGTCCTGCCCTGTAAATATCTTTGATCATATCAGAGACCTCGCTGGCTTTTTTGCTACGCAATGGCCTAGCTACCTTATATCTCGAGGCCGCATCAATGCCTGTCAGGATATACTTGTACGTATTGCCATATACCCTATCGTGTGGCATGTAGAGTAGATCAAATTGATGCATTTCATTGGGCCTCGTAACAGTAAAATGGGGGAAGTCTATACGTTTTGGGCCCCTGATGTGTCTCAACCACAAGAGTTGCCTGGATAGCCAATGAGTTACTAGCTTTTTCGGGAGACCGCTCTCTTTCGCAAGCAGCTTGATAGCTTTCCATCCGGTCCACAAATGTTCCGGGGTATAGTATATTTGACTTAGTTTTTCAGCCACCTCTTCCGTAATACTATGTGGTTTTTCTGACATGTTTATTATATGTCAGAAAAAATTCCTACAGATATTTGTAAGCCACGAAGCCTAGTAGGGACAACGAGCCAAGGACGAACGTGAGCTCGCCATCTTGCTGGGTTTTTGAAGGGGTGTAATAGTCAGACAATTGCGGTGCCCTCTTTTCTAAGGCGATATAGAATTTATACATGTCGTCATCGAGCTCGCGAAGACTCTTGCCGGCCTTTATTTGTATCTCCCTTTCCTTCGCAAACCAATCAAGTTTCGCTTGCCGGCCTCGTATCCATTCGGTCTGAGCCTCATTCAATTTTTCCATGGCCTCGTCATGCCGTTTTCTTTCCGCCTCGCCGTGTCCTGAGAGCTTGCTGAACAAATAATTTGTACCGCTAAATGCTAGGGCGTTAATTGCGGCACCTGCAACAAGGACAGCGATAGTTACCATACTTTATTTTAATTTAATACACCACAGAATGAAATCTACCATCAATGATGTTTAGCTGGGCATCTTGAAGCAAGTACACATAGCATCGAATATCCCCGGTTCCATCGACTTTCTTAGTCATGTGCAATGTAATGCCATCACTAAGCCTCTGTAGGGGTCTTCCAGAGCCATGTAGGGTATGGTCGGGAGATGTTCGGAAATCGATAAACAGGGCGTATCGTTCATTGAAAAATTGGCCAATAGTTACCTCCGAGTCGTGGCCCCCGAGGAGGTTCGCAACCCCCTCAAAATGATCTTTGCCGAGCATCGCGTGCGAGAATAGGTCATTGGGCTCACCCTCCACAGTGATGGATATTTTTTCGATTTTGGGATTATAGAAGACCTCATTGACACCGGAATAGGCCTTCACCTTCCCGGGGTCTATAAAGACTAACAAGACACCCTTGAGACTCTTTGCGGGTGTATCGATTTGGATGTTATAGCTTGTATCAGCCTTTTTCATGGTCACTACCTAGCTCCTTAAGATTCGTTGATAGGGTAGCGCGAGACTACTATACCGGGACATCATAGCACTCGCAAGACCCTCATGGTTGACTTTGTCAAACTCCAATGAAATATTGCTTATTTTATATGCGGCGTCGGCTGCTTTGGCTGTTGTACTTCCCACGGCTGCCGTGCCCGCATCGACGCGAAATGTAGTACAAACTGTAATCTGTCGTATAATCCCGCTTGATAGTACGGTAAGTCCCTCGTTAATTCAAACATCTTGCCAAGGGGGACGCAAAATGTATTACCATAGGCGGCAGCAATGGCCTTCTCCTCATCCGTACCGATGTACTCAGTAGCCTTGACATGCAGGGCTCTGATTGTACCATCGTTGGGGTTGATGCCTTCTAAAATTAGGTTGTTTTCCCGATCGAATTTGGGCAGCCACAAGTCCCGGTACACTGCCAGGATATTGAAATCAGATATATTTTGTACCTCATTACCATCCAGGGTAACCCGCATATTTTTAATCAAGCTTTTGCCTATATTCGACACGATCGTACGTTTTGTATTTGTGCCCGTCAGCACCAGGTCAAACAGTAGCTTGATGCTACCCGGAAAAATGACATCATTCTGTCCTAGGTTAGGTATGTCCACATACAAGTCCTCATTCTGGTTGATTGTACTGGGTACGTGACTAACCTTGACGCGCTGTCGTTTCCCCTTGATAGCAAGGAGCTGTTTCGTTTCTGCATATGGGTTTAATATGCTTCCAAATACACTCATATTTATTATGTAGGAAAAATTTTAAAATAAAGATGACAACTAATCCAGTATTTAATCACGATCTTCCGGATGAGGTGGGTGGGAGGGATGATAGGCCTGATACTACGTCAGCGCCAAAAATTCCATCAACGCAACAACTTCCATCAACGCCAGGGTCTTTAACCCAAGGAGAACAGCAGGGTGCTCCGGGATCTATGCTTGAGGAGCAGAGAAAAAAGATATTAAAATCAAAAGTTGATAGCCTCTACGCTCACCTTAGTCAGGATACGAGGCTGATGGGCAAGCTTATTATGATACCCTATGATGATTTTAGGGTGAAGGGGGAACGTCTATATTTCAGGAATTTAGGTATTACGGATCTTATTTACAAAGAAAAAAGTGCTGGATTTAGATCGACCGGAGCCATAACATCAAATTTGAAAGTAGAGCTAGTGCGGGCCATGGGTTTTCCAGACTATGCCACCACGCCCAACAAAGGTAGGTCAGCGGCCCGGGCACTTGGGAAACAGATTGATGACATTGTGGGGAATGACATTGCTGCCGATAGCATCTCGATGCAATCTATAGAATCGATGGAGGAATTTGTGGATGCCGCGGATAGCTTTATAGAAGAAACTTCATTTGGTGGCACCGATGAAGAAGGTATCACTGAACGTGAAAGAAGGGGGCTTAACCTCGAACTCCAAACCAAAAGGGGTAACCTGAAAAGCCTGAAAAATAAGATGATCACATACGATAGCGAGATCGACAAGGCAAAGGGCAAGGTGAAGGAATTCGAGAAGCAGAAAGCCGGGGCAAATGAGGGCGGGGTGAAAGAACTCGATGGAAAAATCGAGGAGCTTGAGATTGAGATTAAAACATTGAAGGATCAAAAGAGGCTCACGCAAGATGCACATGGCTTGCTGTCCTCCCAAATTTACAGCCAGCTGAGGACTATCAAGGAGACCCTGATGAAAATCGCTGGAGATGACACGTCTTTGCTGGAAAAGTTAAAGATCCTCTTCAAGGAGCAGGGTATAACCATAGCGAGCATAGTCTCCGCTATTGGTCTATTAATAAGCACCATCGTACTTGCAGCTACGGGAGGGGGTGCCGCGGCGGGTGCTGCAGGAGGAAGTGCTGCAGGGAAGGGGTTTGTAGAGAAGCAGCTGGAACGATTGGGTAAATTCCTGGAATACCTAGCAGGTAAGGCAGGTGTTGCATTACCTGGGATTATGGGTACCATAGTCTCGTTCTTTTTGAGGGTAGCGGCAACCGTTGTTGAATACGCAGCCAGGCATCTGTACATGGCAATCGCTGCTGCCGTTGGATTTGTCGTGGTATATTTTAGGGGGGTCTAATATTATTTATTTTTTAAGCCATATATAGGCAATGATGATCCCCGCCCCTGTCGTGATTAATGCAGCCTTGTTCTCCTCATGTTGGTTTTGTGGGGGTTGTTCGGGAGGATGTATAGGAGGCGTAACATGCTTGGGAGGTAGTTTGATATCTGCCACATGTCTGATGGTATGCTCGGTATGCCTAAGGGGTGTAGTATGCATGGGTGGTTTGATAGTATGCCTAGGGGGCGTAGTATGCCTAGGGGGCGTAGTATGTATAGGTGGTGTGGTATGCTTTGTAGTATGTATGGGAGGTGTCGCATACCTGATAACGTTATTCACATCAACCTGGACCCCCACATTTACATTGGCGGGTGCGATCAAAATGTTGTTATTATACCCCGCGATTTTGCCTATTCGTAGATTCATTTCAGAAGGTAGCATGTACACGCTGGGTATGACAGCAAAATTCACCGGTGTTCGGGCATATTGCAACACCTTCTGGAATTCCGTGATGTCATGTGCTACATTTTCATGACGCTGCACCATGGCTTCGAATTTTTGCATTAAAATCTGCCTTGCTGTGTAGTTGTCGGCACCTGAGCCGAGTAAGGATGCCTTTGCCCCTGCCTGCGATCCAAGCAATAAGACCACGTAAACCCTTATACTCTCACTTAGCTTGGTCAGGCCCTCTGATGTCAGACCTTGGCTTGTGGGTATGATGAATTTGGCCCAGTCCCCATCAACTTGTGGCCACCATCTACCGTTTGTCAACGAGGCCGATACTGATTTGGTCTTGTATAGACCGTTAGGATCTGCACCATATTCGCGACATACCTGCGCATATCCAGATGTTGAGTAGGGGTTTTTGTACTGACTAAAACCATCGTTAAAAGACATGGGTACCTTCATCCTTGCTAGAATGCGACGCATGTGGTAGTATATATGGAATTTAAGGATGGAGTTGACAAGTGGCACGGAGCCCGTTAGATGTTTGGCGGAGATGCCCAGGGATGTGCTCGCGCAATGAGTTGCAAAGTTAACCTGAATATTCCAGTAGTCCAGGGCCTGCCCTGTTGTCCATCCCTGAATGACAGGGTCGTTCAGGTAGGTACTTGTAACTTTGATGGGATATTTGGTGAACTCGGGGAATACCACAGAAATATAAGACTCCGTGGACACATACAGGTCCTGATGCTCCAGGCTGGTAACGATAAGTGGCCATTCACCCCTGTTTGACTTGTACTTTGCGTTGGGGTTGTAAGAGTAGATATTCATCTTTGTTTAAAACAAAGATGAAGCAACTCTACATCACCGATATATATAAGCCTACGATATTTGAAGACTATCTGGGACAGGATAGCAAGATAGCCCTGAAATCCATCAGTATACGGGGTGAGTGGCTAAATATTTACAATAACAATGACTTCACCATCCGTAAAACCGGGCCTGATCAGAGGGAGACCAGGATACGGATTATAGCCGGCCTGTATAGGATTGAGGATGTGGTGTCTATCGTAAATAGCCAGGCAGAGGATAAGATTAAGCTTTTTGTTATGAAAAATGGAATCTGTAGGCTCCGTGTCAGTGACGGGTACACGTTGGCGTTTAATCGACAATTACATGAACTTCTAGGGTTTAAATACGATCCTAGTAAAAAATATTATATGAAGGGTGACTATGATGCATATTACAAGACTGACATCTATATTCGGCTACGACTCGTTTGCCCTCAGCTGGATGAATGTGATGCCCTACTAGATGGTAAGAAGTCGAAAATTCTAGCCTTGTTGCCCATCAAGGAATTAAACGCTTGGGGTGATATGCTGACATGGAGTTTTGATACCCCTATTTATATGTCATTGAAGGGCTCTACGGATCGCCTCGAATTTATACTGACGGACGAGTTTCATCATGACAAAAATGTGGCCTTCACTGTGCTAACGATGCATTTGCTGATAGAATAAATGGCTGATATAACGAAGCTGTACCCTAGTTTACCGAGTGCACCTGCACATGCCGATATACCCGAGGAAAGCCAAAAGTATAGACTTGATGAGATTGGTGAAATTGAGAAGTATCTCCGAAATGAAATCAGGGAGAGAGATAAATTGACAAAGAGATTTAAAATGCATGGGACTTAGATTCGATACTGCGATCATGGGCTACTTGGTATTAGTGTAATTACATCTGGTATAGGAATCGGAACCCTGCTCTCAGGAATGGGTGTACCACTAGCAGTGGCAATGGGTGGCCTGACCGTGGCTGTAGGGGTAGGACAGGCAGGTCTTAGGACTGCTGGGAAAAAAATGGGCGTTAAGTCCAAGAAGCATGAGAATATAAGGCTGATCGCCGAGGCTAAATTGAACTCAATCGTTGATCTAATATCAAGGGCTGTAGAAAATGGGGAAATTGATAAGTATGAGTTTAGTCTGATTATGCAGGAAAAGCAAAAGTATATGGTACTTAAGGAACAGATGAGGCAGCGGTTCAATCGCATTGTTGACTCCATCAATGAACGTGAACGTGCTCAGCTGGTTGCGAAGGGGAGGCAGGAGGCACTTGATGAAATTTTAAAAAACGTCAGGTCTGTACAGTATGTAAGCAATACCTAGAATCCCCGCCTGAGTATAAGCCTTAATTTTAGTATATTTTATAGGTACTGTATAACCTATAAAATATTGGGTTTTTAATCCTCATTCAGCAAAAAAAAATTTTTGAAGTCCTTATACCGGCATTCCACAACATGTACCTGTGGGTAGTGGTTTTTACCCTGCACGTACACCGATGAAATAGCCATGATGGCACTGGCTTGACAGTGTTCATCGTATGGTACTGGCATACCATGGAATTTAGTCGTGATCGCGTCCTTGTAGTATTTAAGCTTGGCATTCACGTAACGGTCCTTTTTGACCGGCTCCGTCGTCAATTGCTCGGAAATCAATTCTTCGATTTTGCTCCATATTAAACGATACTTCGCAAGCCAGTCGGGATACTCATCAAAATCGAGACTCATCGCCGGTACGGCATTAGCATTGTACCGTGTCACTCCATTCGGTGACCAGATTTTAGGTGTTTTTACCCTAAGTGCTACCACTAGGTCTATTGTATGGTACCCTATGATGTACCCCTGATCCTTGCCCCCGTTGGCTGGTACTGGATCCGACACTGTCAGGCAGTCCACATTAATATCCTTGATGTCCGTAAAATTGGCGGCAAATGAGTAGAAAATTTTAGGGCTGACAAGCTCTTTCTCAAATTGTAGCATGTTCTTTTATTGCAATTTAAACGATGTCAGAGAATTGCATGTCATCGTACATATACATCCACCTCCATTTTATGTGATGTATTCCTGGTAGCAGTACCAGCATAAAAGTTTACCATTTACTTCAAGCCTTCGCCCGCATGTACATCTATCATATTCATCAAGCATAGCTTCACAGTCCTTACATTGTTCCTCCATTTATTGATTCCAAATCATTGAGACGATCCCATAAGTCCTGAATCCTCCGACTATTATATTTGTCCTTCTCTGTTTCTTGTACCAGGGTTAGGGCCATTAGTGGTAGGGAGAGACCGATGCCGGTCGCGAAGGTCATTATGACGACGATTCCAAAAATATCAAATTTTCCCTCAAGCATCTTTATTATAATGCTTGATTTCATATTACAACCCCGAAGGGTTGTAATATGAAATATGAATTTCATCTCAATTCAACTCCACAATTTTTCAAGGTCTGCCTTTTCATCCTCTGAAAAGCACCAATCGATGACCCTGTCAGGATGCCAGGCTAATGGAAGAAGATCCTCCCTAATCCCGGCCTTTTCGGATTTCCTCCGGCGATAGGCAGAGAGTAGCTCGGGCCTAGTGTTCATGATACTAGACATGTCCCGGGTGACAAACCAGTCCGGCACATACTCGATCATGTCGGGATGCTTTTCAACAACCTCATTACACATGTCTTGCGTCTTTATATGATCCGGCACATACCTTAATATGCAGGGATTATCCTCAACAGCCCGGTTGCACATATCCTCCTCAACGGCTTCGTTACACATGTCCTGCGTCTTGAACCGGTCCGGTACATATTCGAGCGTATAGGGATTTTCCTCAATCGCCCTATTGCACATGCCTTGTGTCTTGAAATGATCGGGGACATGTTTGAACATCCAGGGATTTTGTTCAACGTCCTTATTCCACATGTCTTGCGTCCTGAACCTGTCGGGCACGTGCCATAGCATGTGGGGATGCTTTTCAACAGCCCCATTGCACATATCCTGTGTTTTGAACTTATCAGTTACATAGCAGAGCATATGTCCTGCGTAATGAAACGATTCTGTATATACTCGAACATCTCGGAATCCTCCTCAACCATTTTAATCCACTTATCTTGAGCCTGAATATCATCCTCAATTTTGATGATCAGCTTATTTTTACCTAGCCTATTGATTCCGACGATTCCACGACCTTTTGCAATATCCCGTAATTCTTTTACTGTATGTGTATTCATTCTCTCTCTTTATTGTATAATTTTTTATTTTGCAGTGAATTTCATGTTTGCTCAATTAACACATCTTACTGTGCATGCGTTGATTTTTGATGATATTTAGTATCATTAGGGAAAGTATAATAGGGAATTGTGTTAGAAATTTAATCATTTGCAGCATTGATTTTTTGATGACGTCACCGCATTGATTATTAGGGAATTGTGTTAGAAATTTACTCATTTGCAGCATTGATTTTTTGATGACGTCACCGCATTGATTATTAGGGAATTGTGTTAGAAATGTTTTGACTCATTTGTAGCATAATATGGGACCTGTGTTGGATGGTACCGGATTTGTTGTGTTTGACCGTGGCCGTCTGTGGGCGTGCGTGCGCGACTGTGCTAGAAGGAACATTTCCCTATCTCTCCTCGTGTTATTAGAAAAACGACTAAAATGACATTGCATGAAGTATTTCGGAAAAATATCTCAATATTATCGCTGATGACTAAATATATATGGTGTTCATTTACAAATTCGCATATTTCATCCACAGTTAAGGCGCCAAATCTGACTGACAAAAATTCACAATTGCTTCAAATATTGCTTGAAAAAGAAAGAGGAGAGGAGTAAGACTGCTTATTGTAATGAGATCCTTGGTGAAGGGTGGGGGGAGAGGTGGGATGGGGGGGGAGCCTGAAATTCATCTGTAGTCTGTCTTTTTTAGCTAAGGCTAATATTTACAGTTTACTTAATATTCCACTTGTTGGTTGGTTGATAATCCGTGTATTTAATTCGTTAAGATTCTTTATCATTTGTTGCTTAAAGGGGGCTGCAAAACGGTTTAAGTAAGATCTCCGACACGGACGATGTTCTCCAACCTCGCGCATTCTAAATGAAGATGTGTATAAATAGACCACTTACAAGGTCAAATACAAGAAATTTTACGCACTGCACAACTGTATAGACAACCTCTTTATGAATAATTACCCTTAATATGATAAAGTTGTTACTTTTTTCTTGATAATAAAAAAAACAGGATCATTTCCTTTTAGTAAAATGAGCTACAGTCTGTAAAATCATGGAGGTAGAAATAAAGAAGAAAATCGAACTCTTTTGTGTCTATTGAAAACATCCCTGATACGATCAGTTGCAAACCTATTCATGTTGTCTTTTTAAATTCTGGCGCTTGTCAGTTTTGGCAAATTTCATTGGTCGAGAAAACAATGTGTTAGTAAGTCAAAAAATTACGTAATTGATTAGTGGGTAAAATAATTCTTCAATTCAAAATGGCTGATATGCCTTTTGTGTGTCAACAACAACAAATATACCGGAAATTGGTTTAACGAAAGTTTTAATAACTTTTGACTATTAACTCTTCTACTTTTTTCAAGGTTTTAACTCATTCTTGACTAAGAGCTTTATTATGCTAAATTTTAGAAAATTCTTGAGCATATTTCGCTTTTTCAGAAGGTTAAGTACTGGTTAAAAGAGCTATATTTTTTTAAATATCGAAGATAATTAAAAGTTGTTATGAAAACTCATTCTTCCCCTGAGACAGACAGCTCCAGAATATTCCTGCCCTGCCTAAAAATCGCGTTTTTTACATATAACAGCCCGCTGCACATGGCGCATAAATATCTAAGGGTGCCGAAATAATAACAAATAGAATTTTAATGCGCACTGAGATGAGTTCAATCTCCTTCTTTATTCCTACCTCCATGGTAAAATATATTAAATGTTAGTAAATCGAAAATTTGTTTTAACGAGGGAAAAAGGCCAACACGAGCTATATTTGGTAAAAAATGCGATGAAGCTTGCTTAATGAGGTAATTAATACCTCTAAAAAGATTTTAAAGTGATCGTTGTTGTTACAGTGGCTTTATGTGCAACAATCTTGTATGTTTCTAAGCAAAATTCAGAAGAATATAAGCTAGTTAGCTAGTTTAAATAAGTTTGAAGTTTAGTTCATCAGGGAAGGCTTGATTGATAGCATGGTAAATCAAAAATCAACAGTCAGTTCTGTCTTTCCTCCAAGGTTCTGTAGCCCCTTTAACTGGGTTGATGCGTGAGATGCGTTTTGGAAGGATAAATCCGTCACGTGTACAAGTTGTTGAAATAAGCACTGGTAACTTCCACTCCCGTCTGCGTACTGGCAGTTTACAAAACTGTACGAGTTTCGAAGTGTTTCGCATATTTTTTCTGTCCTTCAATGTACTAACACGGAGTTATTTTCACATTATTTGGAGGTCGACAAATTCGCGACTGAAGAAATAAGTAGCGGAAAGGTCGCAAATATCTTGACTGGACGTGATACTCGCGACTTATTTCTTAAGTAACGAATTAGTCGCGAATATTACGTCCAGTCGAGATATCCGCGACTTATATTTATCGTTTTTTTTTTTAAAATGTTTTTGTTACAAACCTTAAGAACCCCTGTGATGATTTTGTGACTTCATGATTTTCCTATTCATTTTGTAACTTATTAATGAAACGGAGGGACGAATGAAATGTGGTCTATTATATGATTTGAATAGCTTTTGTATATAGAACCTTATGAATTATTTAACTACCAAAGAAACTTTACCTAAATAAATAAATGAAAAAGAATATATATAGCAATCGCCATCGTTTTAATTCTACAGGAAGCGTATCTGAATGTAAGAATTTCGTTATATTTGGTTATAAATATTTTAATACTGAAGATTGTCAGAAAAAGAAATCATTTCGATTCTTCATGACACTGTAAGCGAGAAGAAAACACAAGTAAAAAATGAAAGTTCGGTGAGTAGCTAATTTCGTTACTAGCAGATTACAAATATTTTTATACAAACAGTCATACACTATTAATGATATCATTTAACGTCATAGATTGTTTTCCATTCTGCTTCTACTGACGTTTAACTATTTGCCGTCGACAGGAAAAATCTTGCGACTTCCCTGCTCATTCTATTCCGATCTTTCATTGGTGTATAAAAATTCCCGACTATTGGTTGGAAAACTGGATACTAAAAGTGTAAAAGATGACCTCGAATGTGTGGAAAAATGTATTCTGCATGATTCGTGTCAATCCATAAATTACAACGACGTAACAAAAGAATGCGACTTGTTGGAAAGTACAATTGTTGATGGTGGCAACAATGCAACTAAGGAAGTTGATTGGACACACTATGAAACTGATCCTGATAATAAAGAGGTAAACAACGACTTTACCATGCAGAATTTAGTGTCTAGTTCAGTGCTAGCATTGCATGAAGTCATATTGTCGCTCCTTTAGGTTGGTGATGTTTGTTCCAGCTTATCACCTTGTAAAGGTCACTATTGCGAGGATATTTGTGAGTCTCCAGGATTCAACTGCACATGTCTTGATGGATACTACGGAGAGAAATGTGAAAGAGGTAGCAATTATTTTCCTGTGTTGTGTTGTGACGCTGTTCTAAATTTGCTTTTTACGGTCAATTTTTTTATGGCAATGCTGTAGCAGAAAAAAAGGCTATTTCGACATATTTTATGCCCAGGTTTGCTCATTGTACATCGTTTGTCAACGGGTGAACCTTTTTTTTGCTTAATATGAGTTTTGTATCTGTTTGAGAGATTTCTATTATATAATGCCATGTACATTTTTTAAGACAAGTAGGTTCAATAAAGTTATTTGATTGTTTGTAAATCGGTCATGAATTTGTTGATGACGACAGAAATTTGTTCACTTAGCAATTATATCCGTGTCAAGGATTTATAATACGTTTTATATCCATTTATAAGATTTCTGCTTTGAAATATCTTTTAAGCTCCATCTGTGAAATCGTGTAAATGGCTGAAGGAAATATATCCAAATGCGAAGAGCGGGTTTTACCTCTTACAATACGACCATACTATTTCAGTATATTGTGATATGGAAACGTACGGAGGTAAGTTGACTCTCTATGGTTTCTACATTTTAATTTTGCGCTATTTTAACGTTTGGGGATAGATGATATTACAGGTGAGATTTTGAGCCATACCAGTGTGCAAACTAAGCGCTAAGCACGAAACTTGTGAAAACAAAATGCTGTTTCCGTTGTATTTAATTGTGGTTAAAACATCAGCTCTCTCATCTAAATAGAACATTCTCGTGAAAATAATTAAGAGTTTACAGAAATAGCAAGCTATTGATGTATTATTTATAGATTGTTTGGATTCACCTTTCGCTTGCGTTAACTGAAGAAACCTATAATAAATATACCTTATTGAATTAACCTATTCAATCCAATTCTTAGTTGCAATTTTAAACAACATGTTCACTTCTTCTTACTTACTATGTTTTTGCTTTGTCGCAACAGGCTTTTTTATATTTTGAATAATTGCGCAGTGGATTTGATTATTCACAGCTTCTTAGATTTTACCTTCGTACATTCAAACATTGCATTCGCTACTTTCCAAACATTTTCGAATCACTCGGATTATCTATGTCAAATTTAAAAAAATTTCTGCTCAATAGAGCGCGAAATAGTTTTTTTTGCTGTGAATTTAATTTAATTCACACCCATATAAAAATGGAACTGAAGATATATGCGGTTGTTTCAATTCCTGCCAATTCTTCATCTCTTCATCATTTGCGTTATTTTTTTTATAAAAATTCCAAAAAAAATGTTGCAAAATCGTTTAATAAACTATATACGCTTGAAGATATTATTTCGGTTTGTCTGTTCAGTATTCATATTACTGTGGAAAGTTTATCATTTCTTGAACATAATATATCTAGATATAATTAATTACTTTAAACTATCATGTTCAAGAAATAATAAACTTTCCACAGTAATATATACACTTGAATCTCAAAAACACTAACTGTCATGAAGCCGAGAAAAAATTGTTTTTTTCAAGCGTAGAATTATACAAATGATAAACAAGCCGTTTCGGTAGGAAGTTCTACGGCGTATTACTGAATGATTTAAATCCTCTACGAAGGAGTATTTGCTTTAGTTCTCCAATTGCACAGAAAAAGTGCTCATGTTTTTAAAAATTAATTACTTTCAACTGACACAGCAAAAGACGAAAAATTACGTAAAAATTACGTAAAATAATAAAAACAACTATTTTTGATTTATTTTAGTTTTTTAGTCTGTTGAAACTCCTTGTGAGCAAATACAAATCAGCTTCATAAAACTATAGATCACAAAAAAGATAACAAACGACCGTTGTAGCTTGGTACTGACGAAACCAACTTAACATAAAGTAATAATGCAAAATGACAGGGTAGTTCTGTTATCAACACTCAAAAACTTATAATTTACGTATCGATACACTAAACTGGTACCTTTCCGTGCTTCACTAGTCTCGGTAGTAAAATCTGCGACGAAAAAGGAGCCCATTTAATTGTTCTACCGACTAAAGCCGTAGAACAATACTTACTCGTACTAATTTTCGCGCTTAGCTATTCGTTTTCAAGTAGCGGAGAAAAGATCTACTTAGTTATAATCTTCCTGCGTAGAGTTAACAAGGAAAAAAATAGGACTTAAAACAAATTATAGAAGCGTTTCTTTTATGAAAACGAATTGTAGAAGCGTTTCTTTTATGAAAACGAATTATCCAGATTATAACTGTTGTTATTGTAAATTGGGCATGGAAACAATCATTAAAAATTTACGCTTTAATCATTTTTTTTTTTTAAATATCTTTGCGCGAAAAAAAGGTTTGTTTTTAAAAGTTTTGCGCGCGCAGCTTCTAGCAAGTCAATCCAAATAAAGTCTATCTAAATTTTATAAAAAATCATTTTTTTACAGTTTCAGCTTCAATTAGATCTAAACTTTAGTTTTGACATTCCCCATTTTTTACAAACACGCTCAATTCGTTCACCCCTCCAGCAATAACAGCTAATAAATATTTCAGGGTTATTTAACGACTTTTTTTAATTTAAGACTTTCATATTTAACACAACAAGATTCAGGGGCTGCATAAACTATCTCCCATGTCAATGTCAATTACACATCACTGCAAAAATATATTTTTCATTAACTAACGGGGTCTTTTCACAAAACCTAAAAATTGATTTACAGCTGTTTCTGGCGTGAGGGATATGATGCATTGCTATGATACTTACTGACATTTATATTTATCTATTAGGGACCAGCATGTGAATTTTTTAGGTCCCATAACTCTGAGAGCATTTAGCCATTTCTCGAAAATACCGCTTAAAAATTCTTATGAAATCTATATAATGGGGAAATTCATTAGGATTATTCTTAGAACTTGAAAGTCAGAACACAAATTTATTTTGTTGAAAGGAATCATTTCGCAAGGTAAATTCTAAAACACTTTTGTATTTCGCATCAATAAATAAATTTGCGTTAATTTAGCAGCCGTCGAACCGGTTTCACAAATGATTAATATAAAAGCCGTCGAATAAAATATTTTTACTCAAGGCGTAATAGGTCCGTTGGCTAAGGCGTCGTAACGTGAACCCAGAGGTGATGGGTTCGAACCACCCAAAATAAATTTGCGTAAAAAAAGCTTGTTGATGACGTAGAAGTCGCCAACTTTGGGCGTAATTAGTTAGTTAGATAGTTAGGAGGTGGAAATCAATACTATCCTCCCAAGCCAGATAGTAATAACAAGGTTTTTACACATTCTTTATTAGGAGGTTGGACCAGAATCGGTAATATGGTTCAAAATGGTTCAATATCTGACGACTCTCTCCTCGGAAGTGAAATATCTGGCGGTTTCGCATCTCTAAGCAAAACAAATCAGTTTCTCTTAACTCCTTCTGGTCTTAAAGAACTCAGGAACATCATTAACCTTACCCAATTCCGCGTGTACTGTCACAAACCTAGTCACGGAAGAACCATCCACATTGTAACAGTGAACAATTCCAGCGGACACAACGTGCTGGATTACCTAAGTGGGTTAACCGATACCCGACCGGCTTCATGTGGTTCTTACTTGCGAGTTAACGACGACACGTCTATTCTTGCATCTAACTGTGAAAATTGGGCAGGTGGACTTTGGTCCAACAATGCTCGAAATCCAGCAAGTCTACTTTATGATCACCTTTTTTTCACTTCTCGTGGTGGTCATATAAACCTAATCCGCTCTGCACGACTAGAATGTGACGATTATGACAACGATGACGGATTTTCTACAACAGGGCAGTGGCGGTTTTTTGTAAGATGAATTGATTATAGAGCTTTTCTATTAATGTGCATATTGAGGTACTAGCTTGTGACGCAAAGAAAAGACAAATGGAAACAATGTTGATTTTTCTTTATAATATTTTGATTGCGGCTGCGCAATATCTTTTAACATTGTAATTATTTGAAAATAAAAGTGTTGGGGATTTACATGTACATAAAAATTTGCGTTTCTGCTGATCTTTTTGTTATTCAACCGTACTCGGGTCGGACTTTTCAGTCCCTCTTTCCTCCCAATTTTTGTAACAACTTCTGAAGCATGCTATTTTATGGGTTAAAATTTAGTTTCTTACTAGCTTCAGCATAGTGAAAGAAATTGTGGCATGAGGGTACGTCTATTGTCAGGGTGGAGTCATCGCGGTCCAAAAAAAACAGTAAATTTTGTTTCGTTAAAATAATCTTATCAACTGTTTTTTAATTTAATTTTAATTTATATTTTTATGCAGTTGTCAAGTAATGTTACACCCTAGTTTGTTTTCGAGTTTGAAAATATATGATGACGGCATTTTATTTCGCCACGTTTTGTGTATATAAAATGTCTCTTTTATTATTTTTGGAGAAGGGTGGGGGATAATCTTTTTTCAGAAAGTCCGATCTGAATAGGGTTAATTCCAACCAATTTTTTTGGTTTTGTAATATCTTGAAATACATTGTCATTGACATTTTTTAATATTTATGTTTTACTAATATAGCTATGAACACTGGAGCTATCATAATCACCTTAGCCCTGGGCTGGTCATAGCCTGGTCATAGGGTGATTATGCTCTTATCATGCCGCACAACGATTTTTATCAATTTGATTTCTTTTTTTTAATTTTTTTTTTAAATTATTGCAACACTTGTTATTCTAGTTAATATATTAATCCTTTTTGTTTATTATTCTAGGTAAGGTTTATAACCTAACCTAGAATGTTTATGACCAATTACAATAAGATTTGGAAAGTGCTATTCTCCACTAAAACAAAAACGGGATTTTTTCGGAGCTGTTTGGAAGAATTTTGGGATTTTTTTTTTCATTAACAGACTTCTGATCAAATATATTTGAGCTTGACATTTTAAAATCAAAGTGGCAAATATAACGTGAAAAATTAAAAAAGCCTGTGTTTTTGAAAAAAATGATGACGTCAGCAAAAAATGATGAAATAAAAATTAATCTTTTGATGTCAAATCACATCTTTCAATACTGTGCCAAGCTTGACAACCTTGAAATCATGGGCGATGGTAAAGTTACCACTACCAAAAAGGAGGGCAAAATACACCCGCCCCTAAAATAGGTTTATTGCTTCGTACGCATATTCACTATAATTACGTTTTAAGGCTGAAATACACTATCATTTTTCAATGATCATTTTCCAATTATTATTGAAAAATGACAGTGTTTACAGGAAAAAATGTCATTTTTTACACTCTCATTTCCAATGATCCTTAAAAATTAAAAGTTGAACATGTTCAACTTTTAATTTTTCAATGAAATTTTTTTCTATTGTTTTAAATCGAATCCATTGTTTTCGCACACGTGTTTGTTGCACGCGATATAGGTTTAGGCGTAAACATAGTTGAAAACAAATATTTGAACAAGATAATTCACCCGAGAATGAAAACGCAAGAAGCGACTGAAAATTTTATTGAGATTTGGAGAAGCCAGCCCAGTTTGTGGAGAAGGCAAGAAGTCATGAGGTATTCAAAGGTATCCCACATGATAAAAACTTCAAAGTTGCGGCTAGTTTGACTTTAGCAGGAACTGGGTCTCGTGAATGCGTTGTTTTTTTCTCAATGTCAACTTCTATGAGATTAGGGAGCTCGACAAAAATATTCGGCGGTATTCTTAAAAATCGCGTATACTCTGCAATTTCCTCCACGCGCAGTTCATACATGAGAGTATTGTATATGCCAAGTTCAGTTCGCCTATTTAACCACGGCTTCACCCATACATTTCTTTGCTTTCTTTTCCTCGTTCGACTCTCTTTTTTGATAACATATACACAGCAACAGCAGCTGCTATTTCTTCTTCAGAGTCCATGTTGCTAAGAAAAACATGCTCAAGTTTCATGTTTTTAATGATATTGTATTCGCGCCAAAATTTGTCATTTTTGATGGCATTGGAATGTATCATTGGAAAATGATCATTGAAAAATGATAGTGTATTTCAGACTTTATAGGCTGAAAAACAATGTATATAAAATGAAAGCCGAAATATATAGGCACCAAAAATGTTGTAATTATGTGTTTGATGCTTGATATTCCAACAGGTTATGAGACCAAGGTTACCAGTCAAAGTACACATTGCACAGTTTGCATACACGTGTAAAATGTTGTTATGTATATTCCAAATTGATACCCAATAATGATGATAAAAGTTGGATCGGTGCACTTTGAGGTACTTCTTTGAAGCAATCGGGTAGTCTCCATAGACGAAACAAAACGTAAAGTTCTTTGCTTCTACGCTTCTGATATCTACTTTATCGCACAGCGGGCAGTGAAAAGATGAGGTTGACGAATAGAGCGAGCATCAAGTTAAAACTGCTGCCAGATAAAATGTCTTCCCTTTGTATCCATTCACCTATCTGTTTATTCTTTGCCAGTTAGTTGTGAAGACGTCATTTGTGTAGCAGCCTCACCATAATTTTGAAGCTCCATTGTTTGACAAAGCTTAAATTTTCAGATCTATATAAACAACATCAACAATTTTCGGGCACCAAGACTACGTTGTAAAGTATATTAATGCCTGTAGTGTATACGGAAAACGCTAACTTAACCAAAAAATAGCGTGTTACCCCTTGGTAGGAACATTTTCACATGAACATAATCTGATCCAGTTACGTACTGCATCCTGTAAGAAATAGAACACATGTACATGTAAGGAACAAGATGTAAATACAAAGTATACATTGTGAAGTGAAACAATGTTTTTATTAGCCTAAATTGTGCAAAATTAGTAAAATAGTAATATGGTAAACTTAACAGCACTTTTTATTCAGGTGGACAGCATTGATCTGAGTAAATAGAGGATCTTCTTAAAGGGGTGTTGTTGTTTTTTCAGGACGAATCACAAGTTCAGAAAAAACTAAGCAGAAGTAGCTTAATAAGGAATAAAAGATGCCCCGAATATTTCTTCTCCCAAGATTTATTTGAAATTAGAATCAATACAGACATCTGAAACTGGATCAGCAGGAAAGACTCGTTAGTGTCAGTACTTCCTAAATAAAGCGTTGCTTTTTGGATAAAGTTCGTAAATGGTAGAAAGCAGAATTTGATGTTGATCACAGTTATTGAAAGAGCATTATCATTATGTTAAGAAGTCTTCAACAACACAGACAAAAAAAATAGGACGACAAAAAATTGATGCACGGTTGAGAAATAAATTTCGATGACATGACGATTTTCCTAGATTACTGTCTGTTTCATGCAACTTTAGCAAAAGGTGCGCTTGTCCAGAAACAAAACACATAAAAAATAAGTATGTTTGTTATGTTGACGTATGATTTTTATTTAAAATCTGCTTACTTCCTGGAGAGCAGGCCACCTTCAAATTATAATTACTCCTGCCTCATCGATTTTTCTATTTAGTTTTAAGCCTTTTAAGATTTGTGGTCACAATAATAGTTACGTTTTGCAAAGTTTAAAATTTATATTTAAAAAATAATAATTTGGTGATTTAAGATTGAACGACAAAACAGTGAGAAAAGGAATTGTGGAGCACGTTTGCTACGCAAAGTATACCAAGAGAATTATTCAGATTCTCAAACTTTCAATACAAAAGAAATAAAATTAGCGTAAAGAAATACGACTGATGTTTTTACACAAAAGCTAGTGTAATTCTTTGTCTAGCAGAGCAAATAAATTTGATAAGTTTGGATCAAGTCTAGTAAAAAAGTCACGTTCGACTAACTTAACACGTAAAGAGGTAGTCAGTATATTGGACACATATATTTTACAGACCTGAAATGTACCTTATTTCTTCGAATTTAACTAATTTAGTACAAAAAACTTATCAATTAATTTGTAATTTTGTTTATTTTAATGTTTTTTTAATTGAGAATAATAGTATCAAAGCTGTTTTCGTCTTTTTAGTGTTGTAATTTATTACTAGTCCTGTTTCTTAGCTACTATACTCGAGTATGTTCAGCTTTTTTATTGCTCTGCTTTTACTCGAGATTTGAGTTGGATTAGGAATCTCCTGTACCTTTCAAGAACGATCGAAGTAATTAAAACGCGCCGATCCGTGTTTTATTTTATTGATGAGATGGGTAGTGGTAGTGCATTCGGCTTTTAATCATAAGGTTTCAGGTTCGAGTCCCCACACCAGCGTAATTTAAATGTACTGTTATCAGCCCATTTGGAGCCATCTACAGATCGCGAACCAGCTTTTGCGTTAGACAAGGAAGTCAGAGCAATGCTATACGTATCTCTGACGGTAACGTAACACAGTTTCAGTCGGAGGGGAGAAAGAGCCAGCCGTTAGGATGGAATCCCCAAGGACGTTAAACTTCCCGTTATTTAATTACTTACTTACTTGTTTTAAAGAAGATTTAACAATATGAAATTATGAATTTTATATAATTGGTGTTATCCTTGGTAGCTATGCTTTTAGGGTAAGGTTTAACAGAAGGTAGCTTGTTAGCTAGCTACCTCTGTTTGTATAAAAGAATTGAAAGTAATTTCTGGAAACCCGTGGAAACAAACAACAAATATCTGGTGTTAGAGTTAATAAAGTGAAGAACGCCAGGCCGTTAGAACACCGCTAACTACCTGCACAGGCCCCGAAAGGCTGTAATATGAGTATTAAAAAATCTCCACTTTTGCTATCAAATTGCTATCAATGTATTTTGCTTAAAAAATGAGTCGTGCTTTAAAACGATACGCGAAACCGTCTTTTACACAGAGCTCCAACGGTGCTCGAGCTGCCATGTGTGGGCGTTTTCGAAACTGTTTGGCACTTTGAAATAATCACAGGGATATTAGGCCAAGGGATACCACATCACAGCTTCTCGTCCACCGCCCACGTGGGTTTGAGCACCCACATGAAAATTTCGTTTTTGTTAAAATTTGTGCTTTTCGTCCGATAACTCTCACACCTTTCCGAACTTGCTTTAATTATTCCTGAGATGAAAAACAGCGATTTCAATTTATTGCGAAGCGAAATTGTGGAGCACGTTTGCTACACGCGAGGTATACCAAGAGAATTATTGAGATTCTCAAAATTTCGATAGAAAAAAAATCATATAAAATCAGCGTAAAGAAATAGGACTGATATTTATGCACATAAAGGTAGGGTATTTTTTTTCCTAATAAAACAAATAAGTTTGGACCGAGGGGTTAAAGTATAAGTTTAGTAAAAAAGGCAATAAGTACGGCTCGTACCCCCCCCCCCACCCCCGGATTTTGACCCCCCCCCCCGTCTTTTGGTCCCGATTATACGTCTGCCGAACTTGAACACGCAGAGAGGAATATGCTGTGAACAGGAAACGGTAGTCGGCATATTAGACACGTATACTTTACAGACCTGAAATATGCCTTTAATTCTTTATATTATACCTAATTATGGTAAATATAATTGATTAATTATTTTGTAATATTACTTCTAATACTATTATAGTTGTATTTTAATAAAACATAATAGTATTGAAACTGTTTTCTTCTTTTGAAATAATTTTTGGTAGTCCTGTTTCTAATCGACTTTGCTTGTGTATTTTAAGCTTTTTTGTTGCTGTGCTTTTTCTGGAGATTTCAGTTGAATTGGAAAGCTCCTGTTTAGCTACCCTTTTCAGAGGAAGATTGAAGTAATTTGTACAATTATAACGCGCCGAGCTGTGTTTTATTTAATTGTTTCTAAGAAGATGTAAGAATACAATATTATCAATTTTAATTGGTTTTATCCAAAGCAAGGTAAGGCTTAAACACACAAAAGGTAGCTAGCTAGCTATAGTTCTGTTTTGTATAAAAGAATTGAAAGTAATTTGTAGAATACATATGGAGAAGCTGTATTACTACCTGACTAATAGCCAGCTATAGGAAAACCTGTAGTTAGGACGCAGGCAAAACAAATAGCTCTTGGTGTTAGAGTAAGCTGACCAACCGTTTTTCATCACAATTTTTTATTTATTAAATGGGTGCTGATAAGCCGCATACGCCTAAAAAAGTGTGGGTGTTTTCGAGCGAGTGCAGCGTTTTGAAAAAATTCAAGTATAGCTATATTTTCCCGTAAAAACCTGCATAGACTTGAACAATGCCCTTGTTCCAACTGTCGTCCGCATGGTTATGTTACAAGGAATTGCATTTCGGAAATGCTCCAGGCGAGTTCAGGAATGTCCAGGCGGTTTCGGAGGACAACCGTCAATTTAATTTGAAAAGCCCAAACTCGCCCTTATAAATGCGGGCGTTTGCGGCTTATTGGCACCCTCTTTTATTAAGTAACCTGTTACAGTAATTAAAAAATATCCACTTTTGCTATCAAACCAACAACAATGTAATTGTCAATAGAAATTATTTGTCCGTAGGCCCGCCCCGAGAACAAGGTTTAAAACGACATTAAAACTGTCATTTAAACAGAACTCCAAGGATGCTCAAGCCGCACATGCCTCTAAAAGGCAAGGCATTTTCGAAACTGCTTGTAATTTTAGAATATTCTCAGGAATAATAGACTAAGGGAAGCTACATCACAGTTTCTTGTCCACCGCCCACATGTTTTTGTGAACCCAAATAAAAAGTTCATTATTTTTAAAATTATTTGTGTAAAATTTTCCATGTTATTTACGATAAACCATTTCTCAGTCATTTTATTCATCCAACACAAAATCTTATCCATGGTGCTATTCTATAGTGATGAACTTAATAAAAGACATGATTCAGCATAGTTTTCAAAATGGTCTGATTTTTTATTATTTATGAGATGAAAAACAGCACTTTCAATTCCATTGACTTGGCCATCTCTTAAAGGCACTGGAAACTTCACTATATGAAAATGTTTTCTTTTCCTTTTAGATTTTTCACAATGGGAGTGAGTGATGTAATCTTTCAATGCGTGTGATGAAAAGAAAGCGAAACCGTTATTGTTTTTTCTGCCAAAAATTTATTTAATAAATCTTGATAAAGTTAAAAAACTGTTTTGATTTGTTTGTTTTTGTTTTAATTGTTTCTCGTTAGTTTTCGAAATTCGTTCCAGCAGATTCTGTGGCTTCTAGTGCCGGTATTTTTATGTGAAAAAATATGTTTTGTGGGTTTTCTGTTTCGTGGAACAAATGTCATAAGGTCATCTCCGAAATTGTTAACTTTAAGACCAACACACTCATTATTCGTTTATGTTAGTTTCGCGTCATCTAATTTGTTCGCACATTTTGAAAAAAAATATCCCACGCACATCAAATACTTCCGCAGCCTATTCGCAAAAAACACTGTTTTTGCGCAACGAATTGTTCTGCAGAGCGTTCATTTCACTACCTCGTCCCCAGGGTTCTTCTACGCTATGATATTCAGTTTCGGAAGATGTTAGCGCCAGACAAACAAGAAGCGCTAGGGACAAAGTATTGGATAGTTTAATTTTGCTTGCAACATGCGAAATGCTTCGCAACCTTTTTTTGAATTTCTAGTTTTTTTTATCAGTCTCTACGTAGAAACGAGTTCTCGACGGCGGTGGCTAGTTTGTATCGGCGAAAGTAACACAGTGGAGCAGGTCCACGTTCGTAGGTTGGTGTTGATTTGACATATTAACTCACCCTATTGAAACAAAGGTAAGGTTGCCTGGCGGTCGCACTGGTGTGTCACCGTACTAGCATATCAGACGTGTTTTTGAGGATGTGGGAAGAACGTCGAATATTTTGACGCAAAAATATCATATGGAAATAGTACTAATAATATCACGCAGAAAAAGCAAATATAATTTTTTTCAATATTCTGTGTTTCTTTTCAGTTTCCTTGGCAGTTTCGCATTTTTTTGCAATTTTAAAAGTAACCATATTTGTTTTGATTTTATTTCACGTTGTTGCTTTTGTTTAATTTCTTGTAATCAATTTTGGCGCGCTTTTTTATATGACGGGCTTTCATGAAAAGTTATTGACAAGGTCCTTGCGGATACTACCTGTTCTTGTTTCCTAAAGTCGCTAATTGAATACGAGAAAAACGTAACCATATGATGATATGGTGATTGATGACAATTATATTTCTTGTGTAGCGACAAGGGAAGTGACCAACAAACAAATGTAGTTTTTATTTCTTTTTGCAAATTTTGTCTTTAAAAACTAAAGCTTAAAAAGTTTCAGATTTCATATGGAATTGATGAATTTAAACAGGAGCTGAGGGCGTTGCTTAACAGTTGTTTTTATAAAAGTAGTGCTTGATGTGTGCAAAGAAAAACAATGTCGAAAAATGTTTTGTAGAAGATGCAACGAACCATCATATTTTTATATCATCATAGTAGTAAAGCACCAAATATAAATAGATTTTCTTGTGGCGTCATGTGTAGCCTAATAATACCGCGTTTTTAAAGTTACGTTGTGCGTCAATGTGTTTTTAATTTTCAATGGAGTACACGAAGAAGTGAAATGTTGCATTTTAATTTTGTGATTGTCTGAGCTGAACAAAAATAGATTTCAACTAGAGGTAATTAAAGTGCTATAATAATAATACCACATAGCCTATGCAACATATGCGATATATCTTTATCCCCCTTGTTGCGACGGGCAAACTCCTGTGGAGTTATAAGGACGAGCGAACCCATGAATCCGAAATCTGTTTGACGGCAGAGATTAAACAAGTAGTCTCTTAAATTAATACCCGTTTTCTATCACGATTTTACACCCGTGCTATTTATCCACGTGTTACCGACCAGTTTCTTTATTATTCCTCTCAAATGGAGTATATAAAAGAGGAAGCTTTCTGTGAAGAATGAGAATATAAGCTACGAACATGGCTTAGTAGTAACACAGGGATTCTCCGTCCGGCATCGAAGAAAATGTAACTTTTTGTTTTCAATGGAGTACACTGACGCGTGCAAACAAAATGCTGACTATTTATAACTAATAAATGTTTCTCTTTGATTTTGTGGTTGTCTGAGTTGAACAAAAATAGATTTCAAGTAGAGGCGATCAAAGTTCTAATAATAATAACACATCAACATGAAATCAATTAAAGTCAGCATGTGGTCCAAGCTTTGTCTTTTTAGTCATTAATATTTCCTTGGTAAATATGGTGAAATTTTCCATAAAAAAAGGCACACAGAATGATTGAAAACACTTGATGCTTCTTGCTTTTGACCATAATAAGCCGCGTCACATATTCACAGCAGCACATCTAATGCAATCAATAAAGGAAAAGAAAAGGTGTGCGAGTGATATGTTTTACAATAGGTTATCTGACACAAAAGTAAACAATGCAGCGCGGTATGTCATGAAGACGTCCGGATGTTGTTGAATTCAATTCAACTTTACATTTTTGTTGAAAATAGATATAAAAAGATCATGCCATAAGAAAGATATCGGACCTTTCACAACCATTTTTTTGCTGAAGTTGAAATCCGGTTGAAATTGTAGATTCTGCCTTTGATAGTAAGGAAACTGGGGAAATTCTTGACATGTTCTCACATTTCGGCCAAATTTAGGTGTTTGTGTGTTTATAAATGTACCGTATTGTTTTAATGCGAGAGAAACTGTCTTTATAGATTCTACATACAATAATTAATTTTCAAAATTTTAGACAATTAGGCAGGCACAACTTAGGACATGTCCTAAGTGAGTGGTATGCGACTAATCTAAGTTATTACATAAACTTGAACATTATGGCATCGGTGGTGTTGGCCTTTCGTGGTTTAAGTCGTTTTTAACCGAACGTAAGCAGTTTGTCACAATATCTAATGTCACCTCTGGACTTCGCTTGGTATTACATGGGGTACCCCAAGGTTCGGTCCTAGGGCCATTCCTTTTTTTGTTATATATTATGACTTGAATAACTCTAAAATATATTCAACAGTTAACCTTTTTGCTGATGATACTAAACTCTTACACTGCAACAAGTTCCTACAATCATTGTCCAAAAAAATTAACATTGATTTGAAATGTTTATCTAATTGGCTAAATGCAAATAAAATTTCATTAAATTCTACTAAAACAGAATATATTATTTTTAGGCATAAACGTAAGTATATTGATTTTGAAGTGAAGCTTAAAATGCATGGTAAAAAACTAGATCCAAGTAATGTTGTGAAGTACTTATGTGTTTTTATTGACGAAAACCTCAATTGGGAAAAACACACAGTTTTTGTTGGCGATAAATGAAAACAAGCTAATGGTGCACTGTGCAAACTCAGGCATTATGTTACTCCACCTATACTGATTTCTTTATACTTCGCCCTATTTCACTCACATATGTTTTACGCTTGCCAAGTTAGGGGTCAGAATTCATCTTATAAAACCCAGCGAGTTTTAAATCTACAAAAAAGAGCTATGCGCATAATAACCTTTTCCGACTTTAATTCTCATTCTAATCCTCTGTTTCTGGATCTTAAAATTCTATCAGTATCAATCCATCATCTCCTGGAATCTTCTTCAACAGTTTTTAGAAGTTAATATGTCTACGCTGTCGTTGGGTCATCTAAAGTATCTGGCCAAGTTTTATTTTTTTTCATCACATAGTAGTTTTAACACTTAATTCCTTTTATTGTTGCATATATCGATCATTATTTATGAGTACATAAAGTTTGTAATTATAATATTTTTCAAAGTTGTAACTTGGTTTGGTGGTCATTCCTACCATAGGTATTATCCTATCGGAATAATTAGGATAATAATAGTCTATTAGGACAAATAAATAAATACTTGCTTGCTTGCTTGCTTGCTTACTAAACTACTCGTCAGTCATTTTCTGGATTATTTGTTTACATGTGCTGTTTAAATAGATAAAAGCTTTGAAGCAATTTCCCTAAACAATAGACGAAGATATATTTGTATGTGTCACACACAGCAAACAATCACGTGATTGTTTAAAACAATGTATAAACCAAAAAAACGATTTTGAAAGGTTGAATACTGCAACTTTTGTAAAATTTAAAAACAGGAGATTGAAGATACAAAATAAACACAGGCTGCTGCTGTGGGTGCAGAATATTAATGCTGTGGTGCCATGTGTTTGTTCTTTGTCTAATTATTGCCACGACTGGTGAGGTAGTAATCCCCCATTTTGTTAGATACTGCCGAAGGAACGACACGAGAAAATTTCCCATCACTTCATTGTCCCGACTTTTATTTATTTTCTTTCAGCAGCTATTTACGATTCCTTTTTATACTCCCGCCGCATTTTAAAACTTAATGTAGGCATGGCCTTTTTCTGTCCAATTGGTTATGACATTTTCAGACATATCACTTAGCAACAGCTTGGCAGGAAAAAAGTTGGTCTTGTTTACACTTTGACGAGTTTAATTCGCAATGACGTCATTGCGCATACCGCCACAACGACAAAAACCGCTGCATTTTAAAAGGCTGCTATTTGTAACATCTTAGTTCGCGACAAAGGTGCTTTGTTAGGTAAGTTGGATATTGGAAAAAAAGACTATTTCTTCAAGTTAAGATAGTTGATAATGTTAATAGATGATGAATAGAATACACATTCAACTAACAAGTCTAGGTGAAATCTGGCTTTTATTTAATACTTGATGAAAAGTGACGGTATGGCAGTCCTTATAATTTTCTGATAAAATGATTTTTTTAGAAAATGATGTTTACATATCTGCAAATTTTGGTCCTGCTTGTGTTGGTGCTGCCTTGTGTGAAAGCAAGCAATGCAACAGCTACAATTTGTCAAGAAGAACCATACAATGACTGCTGCACGAGATGCTCGAACAACAAAGTTCAATGCTTACGTCATGAAAGTGAGGAGAAGTCAGGACAGTATGTGTTGATATGCCTTCAAGCTTATCAATTGTGTAGACAAAAGTGTCGATGATAAATAAAGACAATATTTTGTCGAGTTTTATAGAATTTCCTGATGCGTATTTTACGATTTTTGTAAAATTAGTTTCGGCCAAATTAGGGCTGCTTAGGTATATGTTGATTTTGTAAGATAAACAGGCTATATTGAATTCTTTTTACGGTAGAGTATTTCGTTTTGCTAGAATCTAGCATATGTAGCTAATATTTTTTTATCATCTTCATATTTGAAGTAGCAAAAATAAGTTTATAACTCAGTGAAACACGAGGTGCTGAAGATGAAACCATGCATAGTAACAAACTCCTCCCCTATTGTTTGAATCTGTTTGTTTTTGTTTCGGTTGACGTGTTGTTTACGTCAGCTTATGAAATTTAAAACCGTTTTGCTTTACAAACAAGAAAGAAAACCACCCATGATGTACATTTCATGAAAATGTTACAACAAACCTGCATTTTTGTTTCTTATGCTTTACTCATGTCTTAAATAAATTCAAATAAATTGTTTTCCTTATTCCACTAATTTTCTTTCTTCTCAAATTTATCTGCCTTTTCATTACTATTTCTATCACTAACGTTGTGCTGCAGAAACGCGAAATAGCAAAACTGATATTTTTATCCATTTTGCTGCGACTGGCAAATTTTCGTGGATTTTTGCATGAAGCCACTTTTTTATATGTCTGTATACGAAACGCAGATGCCGGGATATGTTTGCCTTACGATTACCGGAGTATGTATGATGTGCTCTGCCACAATGCGGTATATGAAGGACGGCTGAACCCATGGAGTCACTGCACGAAAAGTAATATAATCTTAAAATCGGGAGAAAGATTTTTCTGTAAAATCTTTTACCGATTCAGGTTTATATCATGTTTGATATTATCTAAGAAATTCGCAGATTATACGAAATAATCTGCTATAATCACGCAACAGATTAATTTATATTTCATGCGATTATATCAATTATATGAAATACTGTATAATCTACAATAAAAAAATAAATTATTTTGAACCCCTATAAAACATCCAGATTGAAGTGTATGCTGCCGATTTTTAACAGGCGGTTGAACTGCTAAACCTTTCTGTAAGCAGTACTCACATATCCGCCACGTAATTACTGTCGCTTAGAGCTGGGCTATCCACCCTGTGATGTCACGCAAGGAGTTCCTCGAGCGGGGGAAATTCGGATTACAGTTCCTTGACTTGCATGGCTTTTTAGAACTACGAAGGACTTTGGGATCCGCTTTTTTGAAAAGGTTTCCTCATATGGTACGCCCTTTTTTTACTCACTCATTCATTGAAGAAAGTAGTAGGATGTTTAGTGTATTATTTTTTCGCAAACTTAGTGAGTCGTATTTACAACTTTATACTTTATGTATAGATTTACTAAAGATAACTAAAATAACGAAGATAACTTTACTAAAAAAAATAACAGACAAATTGCCCGACACAGAAGCTATGAATAAAGCAATTTCTATTCTAGACACCTGTGTTATAAAATTACCGAAAGCGTTTATTGTACGGGCGCTTATTAAAATTTCGAACTATTACCCTGGGCGCTTATTCTGTCACTGGGCGCTTATTATCTAATGGAAGTTCAAAATAATTCAGAAATCGTACAAAGAATTCAGTGCTAGACTCATACACAAAGCGTACAGTCTATCCGCTAGCTCCTTCCACGAGAAGCGTCAAGCTAGACTGGGCGCACTTCAAACTTTACAGGATAGCGCAATTGTTTAAAGGTTCATCTTAATCCAAATTTAAAAGATTTCGATGCTAGACTCGTACACAAAAGCGTACAGTCTATCCGCTAGCTCTTTCCACGAAAAGCGTCAAGCTTGACTGGGCGCATCTCAATCTTTACAGTATTAGCGAAATTGTTAAAAGCTAAGCACCCCTGGGCGCTCATTATAAACTTTTTATCAAAGGGTCGGGAGCTTTTTCAAGTGATGGGCGCTTAATCCGTAATGCAGTGCGTCAACCTAGACTGGGTGCACCTCAAGCTTTACAGTATTGAAGAAAAGGTTTAAAGATTCCCCTAAAATTCAAAGTTGAAAAGAATTCAGTGCTAGACTCGTACACGAAAGCGTACAGTCTATCCGCTAGCTCTTTCCACGAAAAGCGTCAAGCTAGACTGGGCGCACCTCAAACTTTACAGTATCGGAGAAAAAGTTAAAAGATTCCCCAAAATTCAAAGTTGAAAAGAATTCAGTGCTAGACTCGTACACGAAAGCGTACAGTCTATCCGCTAGCTCTTTCCACGAAAAGCGTCAAGCTAGACTGGGCGCACCTCAAACTTTATAGTATCGGAGAAAAAGTTAAAAGTTTCCCCTTAATTAAAAGTTGAAAAGAATTCAGTGCTAGGCTCGTACACGAAAACTTCTCGATAGCGAAATAACACTTCAAATAGTCTCCATGTGATTGTAAGAAAGAATCAAATTGGCAGGGGCTCAATCAAGTAACTTTTTAGCGTATCTGAAAGGAAATAGTCATAGTTGTGAACCTCACCATCCAATGCCCCTGCAACAACCCGTATTACAAGAAAGTTTAAAAAAGTACGTTTATTATAAAAGTCTTTCTAACACAGTAATGCAACGGCTAATCTGCGGTCTCTTTTCAGGTGTTTTGGACATCATGTTTAAAGCGAGAAGTGTCATGCCTTCATTCTTAACAGCACGCGCAATTTGATCGATATTGTAGCCCAGTGGATAAACATCAGATGCGACGGTCTGGTAAGAACCGGGTATATTACGCAACTCATACGCAAGAAACGTATGGATCGAGTTGAATCTTTTGTTACGGTTGGATCCAGGTTCTATTTTGTATTTTAGCGGATCAATGATAAGCGTTGACTTGCCAAAATCCATCACTTTCAAATTAGATGTATTACGGATTAAAATATTCCGTGTGTGAAGATCGTTGTGGAGTAATCTTTTTGTGTGAAGACAATGACTAGCTTTGCACAAATCAATGGCTATCTTCACTAATTTCCAGTGTATGAGTGCAGTTTTGTTATCTTCGCATACATACTCTAATACTGTACGATTAGGGCTTAGGAAACCAAAGATGAATGGAAAATTAGGGTTACCAGCCATTACCATTGTTTTTTTTACATTCGGCTAGTATGTCTGTTACACTGCACTTCGAAGAAACGGTCTTTACAGCGATCCGTTGCTTTTGACTGACTATGTATCCCTTCGAGATTTTTCCGAAGACCCCATTACCTATATCAACGTCTTCTATCTGGACATCCGTCTTTGAAAACTGTGGGATATGGTAATTGAGGTGTTTATTTATGTTAAAGTTCTTGTCTTGATCGAGGTGCATCATCAGTCTGGAGGAACATGTCAGGTGAATATCACGACTGTTCATTCCTTTTGGTTTCTTTACGCATCTTTTTAGTACTGAGTTTTCAAGTTCCAACTGTCGTACCTTTTCATTCGATTGTAGTTGAACTTCCCTTTCCTTTAAGTATTTTTCTTTTCTTCTTTCCTTTCTCATGGCCTTCTTTTTTTTATTTCTTTCTCTTTTCTTCTCACTGGAACGTTTATAGTTTCGACTATAACAAATTTGAATATTTTATTAATCTCAGCCTTATACTTCTTAAAACTGTGTTTCTTATAAAAAAAAATTTAAAACGACTGAATTTCAAGGTACGTTAAAATTAAAAGGTAAAAGGTAAAATACCCATGAAGAAATTCGAAAGGTCAATACATAAAAGTGAAAATTCGAAATTAGATGCTACACTTTTTTGACTTGCAAAAAATAAACAACTTGGAAACTGAAATGCATATACCTATTTTCTTGAAAAGACTTTGTTGCATCAATTGTATTACAATCGTTGTCTTGATCCATTGGTTCTTTTTATTTTTACTTGTATTTTTTTATTAAACCTGAACAAATAAATGTTTATACATTACCAAAAGCAGAATTAAAGTATAAAGGATGGTTCAGTGGTTTGTGCTATTATTGTTTTTTCTTGAAAGCCATTATATTGTAAATCATTTCAAGCAGAAGGTGTTTAAAATATCCACTGCAAATGATCTTTTCAAAAATAATAATGTTACACCAAAAAGAACAAACAAAGAATGCTTAAAACAAAAACAGACATTTGGTTTTAAATAATAATCATGTTATAACACCTTTTACGTTGGTTCGTAACTACGAACTTGTGCGAAAGCCAAAAAAGTTCATACAAATATCATGGTAAATACAGAAAACAAATCCTTCCCTTTAAGAGTAAACCTGTTATAAGAAGAAATTTTTGCAGAACTTAATTTCTATTCTAATTTCTAAAATGCAAATTTTCTCATAAAAAAATCTAATTCCAAACATTAGCTCCGTATTTTTTTCATCAGTACTCTCAATTTGCATAAAAACCTAATTGTAAAAATTTGTTCTGTAAATGTAAAAGAAAAACACCATCCTCTAAATATATACATAAATATATACATATTATACATTTTAGAATGTTTTTCAAATATTCATTAATCGGTTTCTAGGTATTAAGGCCATTACATTTCGACTCTATAACTTGGTTTTAATATGCACAAATTTCGATTTGATTCTTTGTACTGGTATAAATGAAGATGCACCAGCAATCTCAAATAATTTTGAACTCCATACTTCAACAGGTTTTCAATATTTGTATCGCTTATCATCTCCCATAGGTAAAAACCATTCAACAGATGCAAGAATATGTTGTTTAGGAATATTATTAACATACAACAAGTGTGATAAAAAAAATCAATTCTTTCAGGTCGGGCAAAAAAATACATTTCATTATACGGCTGAATCAACCCATCTTTCCCAGACCAAAAAGCAGTAACATAAGAAGATCTATGACTGCGCGAGCCTTGAGACCCATAGAGCTCTTTATATGCACGAACAATCTAAAATTTCCAACAAGACAGTGAAATAAAAAAATCAATGTCATTCAGCTCTGTATATATTGCCTTGTAGCAAGCTGTAAGAAACTAGTGTTCTTTATCTGATAACGTATACTTTATCTTTGACCCAGAACATGTTATTATAGCACTGTCAATTACTGTCCAATCTACTTCCGCATAATTTGTGAATCTCGAGGACAGTTTCATTTGCCATTGCTCCTTTTGATGAATCACAATAACAAAATATTGAACATTCGTGACATTATTCCTAAAAAGATTTTTTTGTATATATTTAGAGAAAACATTTTTGTTTATAAGTTTTTTTTAATAGACATACATCTTGTGATATTTGTTTCTCTCTTCCTTGCACCTTCTGTATACGTCAATCATCCCATCCTGCAAGCTTTAGGATATTCATAATTTTTATCAGGTGGATGAGATTATAGGTACTTTTAACTCCTAACTCAATAAAAACTAAAAAAAAATTAAGAAAGGAAATTGAGCTCTTGTTGAAAAGTATTTGCAGGTTATAATAAAGGAAATTATCTTTAGTTAAAAAGCGGAGCATAATTTTTTAAAAAAACATTACAAAATCTGGTATTTTCGTAAAGATTATGTCAAATAAACGCAGATCATCGGACAATTACTTCGCTTAAAAAATGTATAATCTTTTCCAAAAAGTTCGTATAATTGCGTGTTTCCGGCTGTGATTATTTTATATAAAATGCATATAATCTATCAGATTAGTTAACATATGGAAATAATTGATTCGCGAAAATTTCATATAATCGAATTTTCGATTATGTCTGAAATATTCAGATTATTCTGAATAATTGCAAATAATTTTGCATAATCTCATTACCGATTATTCCTTTTTTCGTGCAGTGAGTTATCCACGTGGTACCGACTAGTTTCTTTACGTTTTCTCTCAATTGTATTAGAAAAAGGGGGAAGCTTTCTGTAAAGCATGCGAATGTAGCTACAAAGTTGGCTAAATGTTAACACAGGAATTACGTCTGTTATGCGCCACTTTGTAATTTTTGCGCCACTTTGTAATACCTGCGCTACTTTGTAATTATTTTGCGCCACTTTGTAATTTCTGCGCCACTTTGTAAATATTTTGCACAACTTTGTAATTTTTAAGCTGCGCCACTTTGTAATTCATTTCTGCGCCACTTTGTAATTAGGATTAAATGATAATGATGATGATAATGGTGATGATGGTGATGGTGATGATGGTGATGGTGATGGTGATAATGGTGATGGCGATGATGGTGATTGGTGATTGGTGATTGGTGATTGGTGATTGGTGATTGGTGATTGGTGATTGGTGATTGGTGATTGGTGATGAGGAGGAGGAGGAGGAGGAGGAGGATTATGAGGAGGATAAGGGGGGATGATTGTGAGGATGATGGGGAGAGAAGGAGGAGGAGGAGGATTATGAGGAGGAGAGGGATGACGATAATGACAAAATTAAATGAAGTTGCGTATATAAACAATTAAATCAGCGTCAGTTTTGCCAAAAATCTTTTCTCTTTTTTAAAATATAATACAAATAATACAATATAAAGACTAAATTCCAAATAAAGTAAATGAAACATAAAGAAATTAATGAAACAAAAGAATCCGCTTTTAAACACTAAAAAGCGGCAACAATAGAAAGATTTAAAAAATAAAAGAGTGTCATTCTTTAAAGCGCAATTGAATTTTCTCAATTAAATACCAACCATAAGCAAGTAAACTTAAATTTGTGCCATTGTGGATGATTTAAAATGGTCTTTAACTCAACCGAAATCCCTGAAAATTTTTCCTTTCTGTTTCTCTCCATATCTGATAAATACTTCTTCTCCCTTGCTGTATTGCGAACACTTATTTCTTCTTCTGCTGTACTCCACTACTCTGTCACAAATCTTTTTATTAGCAACTTTTACCTTTTGCCTTTGTTCATCAATACATTGTTGACGTTCTTGTACACGTTTTTGGGATGGTCTCGTCACTGGTTCTACAAGGGTATCGATTTCCCTATTAATAGGTACACCACATTTAACTAATTCGTTTAACTTTCTTCCGTAGTACACCTCAAAGGCTGACCTCCAACCGAGCTCCTCGCGCTTATCATTATTAAGACATTTTGCGTATTCTTGTAGATTATTCACCCAATTCACTCCCTTTCGTCCTTGCTTCACTAGATCATAATTTATCTTTTTCCTAAGTGTTCTATGTGACCTTTGGACTTTTCCTTGTAATTGAGGGTGGTAGGCGCTACTCTTAGTCATCTTTATTCTTTTAATTTCACTAAACCTCTTAACTGCTCCATAAAATTCCTTTCCTCTATCACTTTGTAAAGTATCCGGAGTTCCATGCATATCGCAGATTTTCTTCAATTCGATTGCAACTTTACTCGAGTGCTTTGAAGAAGGATAGAACATAGCGATATTTTTTGCCTTGGTATTCAACCTGTTGACTTTTCATATCCACAAGATCAATTTGATGTATTTTGTGAACCTGAAATAAAGAAAAACGCTAATAAAGTGCGCTTAGCTATCAACGCCAGAACATTTCACGGGTAGAAAGCAGTTTTTGCGAGGAATTTATTTTCAATGATCCCCATTTATGCATTCGCTAGCTTGTTTTATAAAAAATTTTCCTCTGCACGCTTACGTCTTTGCTTTTTCAATTTAAAATACTCATTGTCATAATCATATGTATAAACTAAAGCTTGGATAAAAAAAAAAATGTTGTTCCTATAAAAGAAGAGAGTTTTTACAAATAGTCATTTTTGAGACAACCGTGAAAGAAGGCAAAACAAATAAGCGTACTTCATTTGCCGTTACTGGTCTTGGTATGGCTTTATTTGTGAACTTGACGGTAAATCTCTTAAACTCGGCGTCGTTTGATGTGACTCTTAAGATGTTGCTACGGCTGATTACAGCGTAGCCGTCCAAAGCACGCGTTCGCAGCTTCTTGTAACCTACAGACTTGCTTTTTTTAAAGGTCTTCGAAACACACTGCTTGACCTCATATTTTTTCAAAACCCGCTTTCCTTCAAGAGTAACCCATGTGCACCAAGAGACAGTTTTTCCTTCAATCGCCAGTATTTCACATATACACTCCTTTGTTCTTTTGTCCTGTCCTTTGAAGGTACAGTGAATTGTCCATCCTTTTTTAACAATTGACTTATTATTTCATACTCTTCTTTTTTCATAGCATGTATGTATGCTCCCAAAATATGGTTTACATAAAAGCATACTAAAATAATTACTTTCATGAACATTTTCAACTGACAATAAAACCTTTACTGCATGTAGATCAAATTATTTCAGTGCATCAAGTATTAACGCTACATAGCAGTTAAGCAGACAAACCACCTGTCGATAATACTACATCACTTGCAGAGTAACTCATTTTCAATATTTTATTTCCTTTGTTATTTAATAGATGTGTTAAGAACACCTGTTGCTCAAATACCTGCCGCCGCCAAACATGTTGCTTTCTATCTATTTTAAGTGCGATAATAGAACTCAGGATAAACACTTTTCTTATAAATAAAAAAATTGTTAAAAAAAATCAATGGGCATTTTATATATTTTATATATAAAATACGTACGATACAAAGTGCACAGCTTTCCTAATTACAAAGTGGCGCAGAAATTACAAAGTGGCGCAGAAATGAATTACAAAGTGGCGCAGAAATTACAAAGTGGCGCAGAAATTACAAAGTGGCGCAGGTATTACAAAGTGGCGCAGAAATTACAAAGTGGCGCAGAAATTACAAAGTGGCGCAGAAATTACAAAGTGGCGCAGAAATTACAAAGTGGCGCAGAAATTACAAAGTGGCGCAGAAATTACAAAGTGGCGCAGAAATTACAAAGTGGCGCAGAAATTACAAAGTGGCGCAAAATAATTACAAAGTAGCGCAGGTATTACAAAGTGGCGCAGAAATTACAAAGTGGCGCAGAAATGAATTACAAAGTGGCGCAGAAATTACAAAGTGGCGCAGAAATTACAAAGTGGCGCAGGTATTACAAAGTGGCGCAGAAATTACAAAGTGGCGCAGAAATTACAAAGTGGCGCTGAAATTACAAAGTGGCGCAGAAATTACAAAGTGGCGCAGAAATTACAAAGTGGCGCAGAAATTACAAAGTGGCGCAGAAATTACAAAGTGGCGCAGAAATTACAAAGTGGCGCAGAAATTACAAAGTGGCGCAGAAATTACAAAGTGGCGCAAAATAATTACAAAGTAGCGCAGGTATTACAAAGTGGCGCAAAAATTACAAACTTGCGCATAACAACGTCTCTACCAAATTAACTTAAATAAATTAGGAACAAAATGCTTGTTTTTTTAGATAGATATGCAATATACACATCTATCGTTTATTCGTTAATACTTATTTAGTTTTTTGACAATTGAAATACGCATTCTATAGTTTGCATGTCTTTAAAACAAGTTCCACCACGATTCACATTTCATTATCTATATACACCTGCATGTGACATGAAAAATTAGTTCAAAAAATACTTAGCGGACCTAATTTTAGAAACGTTTTGGAATGAAAGAGAAATGATGATTTTGTAAGAAAGAGCAACACAGAATATCAGAGAAAAGTTTTTGACTTTGGTGACTCTATGGTATTTCTATGTTATGGAAAAACAGCCCTACAAATACGGTTTTGTAAAAAACGCTTTGAATACAGGTTGCGGAAGAAACAGTTTCATCCGAAGTAAGGAAAGGAAATTTCGAGACGAAATGTAAAATATAAACTAAACATTTTAAGAAAAAATAATTAAGGACTGCAGTTGCTTACTGCTCATTTTTTGAAAAATAAAACTTGATCAAAACATTTTTTAGCCTTCTTGAACCTAAGTTATGTAATTATTAGCATATTATAGGGATAGTGCAAGGAAACAAAGATGTGAGATTGATAAATAAAAGTGAATTTTAATAAGCCAGATTGTTAAATATAAGGTGACGTAGGATGGATGACACGGGCATACGGTGACTTGCACATAAATCAAAATGTTTTAAAACTCAATAGACTATATCCTTAAAAGTTCTTACTACGCTCGCCTTCGTAATATTCGGTAATTAGAAAGAACTACCATTATGTCGTTCAGCATTTGGATCGTAGGAAAGAAAGGCCATCTAAAATCATCGTGCCAGTTTATGTGAAAGCATCGATGTCTCTGGGCAATAAATTTAAATTAAAAACTTTTACTTTGGCATTGTTCGTAAATACAAATCTGTCTAAATTTGTACCAATCGTTTGCGTTCGTATTTAGAAATAGAATCTGCTTTAACATTTTTTTCCCATGGAATCTCTATTGAATTTCTAGAACAATTTCATGCAATTGTGATTTTCAACTATCTGCTTATATTATATTGGTCAAGTCTTATTAAAATACGAACACATTTTCGCGCAGACGATATTCAAGTCCTTTAAAGAATATTTTACTATCAAAAGTTTGAGGCGAGGTGAATATGTAGTTATTTCAAATATTGTCTCTTTATATAACGTTACATGTTACATATTACGAATTGCTGGTGTTAGTTATTATAAAAGTAAAATGTTTTTATTTCATTAAAATTAGAACATTTTACATAACAACATTTAGTTTTCTTGGAGCGTATTCAACCAAAAGTCTACGGTTTGTTTTAAATTTTCTTCACGGTATCAAGATTTTTTTGTACATTGTCTGTTAACTGAGTAAAATTATGGGACAGATTGCTATAAGTATATAGCCGCAAATTTGAGTCACTCACTTTGCTGTGATCTGTTAAATCCAACGCGTTCTGTCTATTATTTTCATTGGGAATAGGGAAAACCATTTTGTTTATGTCGATGTTAAACTTAGCCACGTCCCTTGTTCCGATGGTTCCAAGATTGGTTTCTTTTTGATAATGATAATAGCAGCTTGATTTGACTCCTGTTTAAATGTAGCCTTATTTCTCCCGTTGACGTTCTACTTTGTGAGACAAATACACTATCATCTAAATAAATGATGAATCCTATTCCTTGGCCTCCTAACTTTGCGACAAATAAGCGCATCAGTTCTGCTAATTGAAATAGTGATCTGCTTGGCACGAGTCACATTTTTCCTCCCTTCGCAACTATCAAGGTTTTCCGATATTACGGTTTCGGTGCAACTACTATATACAACCGTCCTCAAAAAGCACACTGTCCTGAAGAAATTTTGGATGTCCAAAGCCTGGTAAGTTGATGGGAACTTTGGAAAGAGGTAGTTCCAAAAAGGAATGAGAAAACAGTAATGTGTAATTGAGGAAAGGAGATGTTGTTGTTTTGTGTTTCCGAACTATAAAGCTATGTAGGATATTTCAAGTTTATTCTGCGCTTGATTTCCCAGTTTCTAAATGTTCCCTTCACGAAGAAGACGTAACAAGGTTCAACTTATCGATCCCTATTTTCTCTATACGAAGCTATACTAAGTTTTTTCAAAAACCCTATATGATGTAGAGTCTATGCGCTGATATTCCTAAGAATAGATCTATTGAGGAATGGGACCGGATTGCATTGCATAGCGTCTTTGATTCGGCAAATTAAATATCTTTTTAAATACCTAAAACGCTTACAATTTTGAGAAATTTATGTTGTGTAAAGACAAGCTGCCAAAAAAATAAAATTTTACTACTGAAAATTCAGTATAATATTGTACACAAACACGTGGTTGAATAAAGTTTTCCTTTTTGTATTGTATGGTTGTACTTACTATTAATGAAGTCTCAATGGAATATATTTGTCCTAAGGGGCAGGAATATCTTTCGTCCGCTTTACTGTGATTGCTAGACTATTGTAGCTCAAATGAGAGCTCTAAATGCACTAGAACCAACTTCGCATGACCATCGTTGATAGCAGTACCAATAGGAACTGAAGAGGCTAACCTGGGTAAACAATTTCAATAATAATAAAATTCCCTGCTTTTCCATGCTGCTTTGCCGAAATATAAGAAAGGCATACTGTTTTTGTTTGTTTATGTTTAATTTAAAGTGGGTTTTCATTTAACGCTCTGTGATCCCATGTCGTATAAATAGATTCTGCTAAAATGTATCTCTCATTTTGTTCTCTATCTACCGTTTTTATTATAGCTTGGTCAGCTTTTTTTACCACTAAAAATTTGATATTCTTCTATTTGTTTAAAAAGAGAAAGCTGATTTCTAAAGACTTTCTTCACGATTGCTCAGCTTCGACGAATTAAAATGAAGATTTAACGCAAAAAAGTCTACATAACTGTTACATTCTTCCAGGATATTTTCATTAGTAAACTCTCTATTAATCCATTTCTTGGTAAAAAAGCAAAGAAAAAGTCAAGTGTTACAAGTCCTTCTACACCAGTCCTATTAAATTTGTTCAAAGCTCTATGTTCCGTCTCGTTTTCACGTAACTCAAAACGTTCCGCAATAGGTCAAGAAAACGATGTATAGAATTATAATTCGTCAAACAATCATATTTATATGAGAAAAGCAGGTAGGACAAAAGCGTATTTTACAATTATTTGCTCAGTATGAGACTCGAACTCATAACCTGCGGCTTATAATACCGTCGCGCTACCAATTGCGCTAACCGAGCTTGTAACATAATGTGCTTTATCGAAGTGATGTTTTAAAGTATGAATGAGTGGTTTCGCTAGAAGACTAATGTGGCCAAGAGGTGAAAGGTCAAACGGAAAAAACAACGTTATACAATTTCAATGTCGACGAGTGATAAAGCAAGGCGTAATATTGTATATCATCATACCATTTCCTGATAGAAACGAGACGAAGTTCCATAAAGAAGACACAGTTAAAGTTTAGAAATTAAAATAAGCTGCTAAATAGGGGGAAATTCTTGTATGCAAATCCTTGACCTATAGGAAATTTAAAGTATACCAATGACGACAATTTTTATCAAATTTTTTTAAGCCGTTTATACTATTTTTTTGTTCAGATGCTGAAATAGTTAAACTATTGAATTGGTATAAATATTACCATAAGTTGTACATATGCTACAAATGGAAATATAAACGTACTAAAAAACTAAAATTGGTTCTAAACATGGTTAGTATAACATTAATTGTTGTTGGTGGGATTGCTGGAACAATAACCGCAAATGTATTATATATTGGGAACTATAAGCGGTGTTGGTGTCATCATACAGGGATATATGACGAAAACAAATATTACTAACAAGGTTGAGATGTATAAATTCGCATACACATCATACAATAAGGTTCTTACCTAAATACAATCATTTCTTAATGAAATAAAATATGAGGATACTACATTTCTATCAGATATGGTGATATTAGATGGTATTATTACTGACCTATGTCCACCAATCAATGGGATGAGTAACAAGTATGAGAAGATTTATGGTCTATTGATATTATACTCCATATATTATAAGAATGGATAAGATTTATTACTCTGATACTGGCTACTGGAGAGGTAGAAGTGCAATAAGTAAGTTGGCTAAAAAAGGCGGTACAACTAATGAAGAAGCAGAAAAATGGCTACTGAAACAACCACTGTATCAAATATATCTACCAGCACTAAAGTATGTTCCGAGACCCAATTCCTCATATTCTATTTATGCTACACCCGATGATATTCACCAGGTCTTGTATCTTCCACATGATAAGTACAAAAGAAAAACATATAAGTATGCTCTCTGTGTTGTAGATGTTGCTAGTAGGTACAAATCAGCATATCAACTAACTAGTAAAAGCTCAAAAGAAACTGCTGAAGCCTTTGATTGGATATATGTTAATACTGAACTAAAATTCCCCAAAACATTGATTTGTGATGCTGGTAAGGAGTTTTATGGTGATGTTACCAAACTTATGAACAAGCATAATGTCATAATACAACGCGGTGATCCGAGCCAACATAGAAGTCAAGGTATTGTTGAACGATAATAGAACATTAGCAGATAGACTATTTAGTTATCAATACCATAAGGAGTTTGAAGATCCATAAAAAAGTAACAGAGAATGGGTTGGTAGATTGCAAACGGTAGTTAGTGCATTGAATAACGAAAAAAACAGACTAATTGATATGAAACCAGTAGATGCCATAAAACATACTTCAATAAAACAGGGATTTTCACAGCCCATCAAAAGTGATAATAAAACATTGCTAGATGTTGGTACCAACGTTAGATATCTATATGAGCCTGGTGAATTGAAAGGACAACTTTATAAAGGTGAAAGACGAAAACGATCTACTGATCCCATATGGTCGGTGGATGTATGTAAAATAAAAGATAGATACATTAAAAGTAATCAACCAACGTTATATTATTTGGATGGTGGTCCTAAGAGATCATTTGTTTCTGAAGAGCTTCAGCCCATTTGGAATCCTTAGATATTAAACCCCATATTCTCTCTATTTCCTTTTGCCTAGATTGTGTTTTTAATTGTGGAATTATTTTTGCATAATCGTTCATACCCAGTGCTTGGAATATCTTTTTTAGTGTAAAGTAATAGTTTATAAAGCTCTTTTTCTCATTTGGTTTGTACTTATTGTATAGGCGACTTATGACAGTAAATAGATGTTGTTCTCGATTACGTTCCTCTATTGTTAGATGTGGAAACGGTTGATTCATTAATGTGAAATAAATGTAGAATATACTATTTTTATAGGACATCAACTTGTTCTTCTTTAATAGTGATTCTAGCATGGGGATACTTAGTGGTATAGTATAATTGTATAATGCATTGTCTGTATTATTAATCTGATCCCGTAAAGTTTTTATCACATTATCGGGTACATCTTGATCTTGCATGCATAGTAACTGTTTTAGGATAACAGTGAAATTACCATCCCTCTTGTATATGCACTTCTTCCGAAAGGTACAACGTTCAAAAACACTGTATGAAGGTATATATACAGGAATATCACTAACTACACCACATTTTGGACAAACAAGTGTAGATGATGTTATGCTCTTAATCTTATCCGCATCACATGCACAATCTATAATATCTTTATCATCCTTATCATCAGTATCACCAAAATAATCATCCATATGATACCCCATATAATCAAGTAAATCCTCATCACCTAATTCCAAAATTTCTCTATCTGTAAGTTTATTCATCTATACTATACATACATGTTATTTCTTTAAGTCTTAAACGCATTAGACATCAGATGTAACCGACAAATAACATCGCAAAAAGAAACATCCCATTTGGTGGTAAAATTGGTTTGTTAAATGATGTGTATGTAAAATATGTAACCAGATGATTTTACGTTTTGCTCTGGTGCCCTACGAGACTTCGTCTCTACCCACTGCGAGCTGGAAAGGAGCCTCACTCATCGCTCCGCGATGACTTCCCGAGCCTGCTCGGCTCCTTACCATCGTCAGTTGACATTGCATTCCAGAGTGCTTGCAAACAACAATTGTTACCATTGCGTGTACAAGTAGATATAGAGATGGGGTGTTCGAGGAAAGTTTGGTTTACCAAACTGTCCTCGTACCCCCATCCCCATAACTACTTTTATATTATTCAATGACAATGACTGAACAGATAAGTGGTAATATTTATAAAATGAATCATGTTAACATAATAAATATTTAAAAATTTCATACGGACGACATATGATGTGACAGAAAAATTTGAGATATTTATTCAGTTAAACATTCAGCCTTATAATAAATTTAAATATTTTGGTGAAACAAAAAGTTATGATTTTGAATTGCATTACTTCTTGTATTTTCTTAGATTTACAGTTCGTTATAGTGTTTTCAGATTATTTAGAAACCCTATGCTAGTTTTCATCTCGAACTTACAACATTGAGAGTGTGAGACTAACGAGCTGTACTCTAGAGTACCGACGAAACTTGGGAAGGGAGGGATTCAAACGTTAACAATTGGCAATGAAAGATTTTGTGACATGTCTGTTTTGTTTGAATGTTTAACGAACAGTATAAACGGTTTAAATAACTTTGGTAAAAATTGTCGTCATTGGTATACCTTAAATTTGCTATAGGTCCAGGACTTGCATACAAGACTTTTCCCTTATTTAACAGTTTATTTTAATTTCTGTTCCTTGACAGTGTGTTTTTTTTGGCAGTTCATCTTGTTTCTATCAGCAAATGGTATAATGATATACCATACTACCCTCATGTTTTGTACTCGCTAAAATTGTATGACGTGATTTCTTCCGTTTGACCTTTCACCTGTTTGTCACATTAGTCTTGTCGCATAACAACTCATTCAAGCTTTAAAACATCACTTCGATAAAGCACAATATGTTAATCAGCTCGGTTGGCGCAATCGCTAGCGCGACGGTATGATAAGCCGCAGGTTGTGAGTTCGAGTCTCATACTGAGCAAATAGTTTTAAAACAACCAGAAAAACATGATTTTGTCGTAGTTATAAAAGATTGCTTTATTTCATTGTTTCCTTCAATTAAATCCATGATCTCATTTTTTTGTGATCATTGGCCTGTCTTTGTTACAAATTATAAAAGTACTAGCCCAGTGTGAGAATTAAATTCACGACCTTCAGATTATTATACTGACTAGCTATCCACTGTGCTAACCAGGCTCTGTAAAATGTTATTGTACTATAATACGTTATTCTGTTACATAGTTCGGTTGGGGCAACAGTATTATAGTCGAGCAATTACCTTTTAAACCTACAGAAAGATATCAATTTTCTTCTTCCCCACTTAACTTTATCAATAAAGTTCTCGTCGAATTATAATGTTTTTAGAATGTCGCCCTTGCCACGCAGTCACAAATGGAACTTCTTCATGTTGATAGATAGAAAAAGAACCGTTCGATGTCCTGATTCTCACGTCCATTGTAACAAGAACGGGGAAATGAAAGAATATTAATAAGTTCGTATGTAACTTCAGTATTGTTAATTAGCTTGTTGTGAGAGACCGTAGAGCCACCTACCGAGGAAAGGCATGATAAATCACGTTAACATAATAAAATATTTAAAAATTTCATACAGACGACATATGCTGAGACAGAAAAATTTGAGATGTTTATTCAGTTAAACATTCAACCTTATAATTAATTTAGATATTTTGGTAAAAGAAAAAGTCATGATTTTGGATTGCATTATTTCTTGTTTTTTTTCTAAGATTTTCAGTCATATTGTTTTCAGACTGTTTAAAAACACTATGCTAGTTTTCATTTCGAACTTACAGCTTTGAGAGTGCGAGACTATCGAGCTGTACTTTATACCGACGAAACATGGGGATTCGAACGTCTAAAATCGGTAGGAAGACAATCATAGGCTTTTTTACATGTCGACATGTTTTTAATGTTTGGCGAACAGTATAAACGATTTCAAAAATCTTTAGTAAAAATTGTCGTCATTGGTTTACTCTAAATTTCCTATAGGTCAAGCACTTGCATACAAGACTTTTCCCTTATTTAGCAGCTAATTTTAATTTCTGTTCTTTGACTGTGCCTTTTTTTGGAATTTGTCTCAATTTTATCAGCAAATGGTATATTAATATACGATACTTGTTTTATTACTCGTCGACATTGAAATTGTATGACGTTGTCTTTTTCCGTTTGATCTTTCACCTCTTAACGCATTAATCTTCTAGCAAATCCGTTCATACTTTGAAACATCACTTCGATAAAGCACAATATATTAAACTGCTCGGTTGGCGCAATCGGTAGCGCGACGGTATTATAAGCCGCAGGTTATGAGTTCGAGTCTCATACTGAGCAAATAACATTAAAACAACCAAAACAACATGATTTTGTCCGCCTGCTTTTCTCAAGAAATATACCTTTTTGTCGATTTATAACTTGATACATCGTTTTACAACCTAATGCGGAATGTTTTGAGTTACGTGAGAACGAGGCAAAAGATAAAGCTTTAAACAAATTTAACATGGCCGGTGCAGAAGGACTTGTAACTTTTTTTGCTTTTTGACTAACAAATGGATCGATATAGTGTTTACTGTTAAAAATATTCAGGACGAATGTGACAGTCTTGAAGACTTTTTTGCGTTAAACCTTTATTTCAATTCGTCGAAGCTGAGCAATCGCGAAGAAAGTCTTTAGATAAGTCAGCTATCACTTTTAAAACAAATTGAAAAATATTTCCTAATTTTCAGTTGTAAAAAAAGTTGAACAGGCTGTAATAAAAACGTCAGATAGAGAACAAATTAAGAGATACATCTCTACAGAATCTCTTTATACTACAAGGGACTACATAAATAGGGAATACAGTTTGGCCTTGTTAGTTTCAGTAAAGCAGCATGGAAAGTCAGGGAATACTTATGTGAAATGGAGGAAAGGATGGGAATAAATGATGGGGAGAAAATAAATGCCAGCTATGGCAGTTCCAGATTGCTTCTCCTATGTATGCTCCTTTCAACCAAATAAATATACAGATAATACAGTGGTTGAAAAATCTTTGATAATGTCAATTTTTTGAAAAAATGTTATTGGGTCAAAGGTTTAAAAACGTGCAGTACCCAAACGAATCATAAAAAGTTCGCATATACCAACGCCTTACTTATTCAAACATTATATTACTATAGCCTGGAGACCCGGCGTCAAAACGTCAAGTTAAGTCACTGGTGAGGAAGCATTGAACGGCTGGTGGAGCGCTTAAGTGCAGGTAAACTGCATTTGTTGCAACCAACTATATTTGCCTACGTTCATTTTTTTAGCCAGAGTTGGCTAGCTAGCTAACAGCAGCGACAACCTCAGGTTTAGGTTCCTAAAAATCACACTCGTGAATATGACACAAAAGTAAATAAGGTAAGCTAGCATAAAAACTCTTATATAAAACTGAAAGAAAACCTTGAAGGAAAATCAATAAATCAGGCTAGCCAGCTATGTGACGTTAAGATGCTCCTTTAAAATCTTTATTTGTAGCCAAAATCTTAAAATTGGTTTATTTAAGATTTATATATGGGCAGAAAACGGGACAATATAATTATCTTAAGATATAGAAAACAAATATTACAAAATAAAAGGCTTTTAAAAATAAAATCAGAAGTTTCAAGTCTCAACTCAACAGCACCGCACTACTTCCAAACCATAATGACCTTCGTCAACGTTTTCTGATCCGGGCAGTAAAAGTCAAACCTGCTGAACTAATCTTCGCCGCGGAAAATGCTATACTTTTTGATTGGTTAATGCATATATTCAATACTGCTTATTCGTTAATAAACTCGACGCAAAAAGTCCCGGAAAACAGAGATTGTTTATGTAAATATTTATCCGGTGCGGGTGTAAAATGATTCGGGAGAAACATGCGACGCGGGTCGGAAATGGACCTACGCAGCAATTCTTTTGAACACAGATGAAATACGGCTATTATCACACAGACTAGACGCTAAACTCGCTGGTATATGCCACAAGTACCGCGTATAGGAAGGGCTGTCAACTATTCAACAAATCCAGGTGGAGTGGTTTAGTACAGGTATGCAGTATCTCGTAAATGGAGTACACAGCATTATAGTGTTTTGGCTGTAATATATTTTTCAGAAAACAACTTTCCCGCAATTTTTGCTAAAGTAAAAATACAGTGTACAACCTGATATTACCTCCTTATAGAAAAAACAGTCGGTCAACATTTTTTTATATTTTCCAGCGTAAGTTCTGTAATAATTAGTACAGGTAACGGGGTTGTACATCCGTATAGGCATAATATTCTTTCCAAAAAGCCCTTTTACAACTTCGTTTGAAATAAAGAAACAGGAAACAGCCCGTTATTATCCCGTGCAGCTAAAAAAATCACTCAACAATTCTATTTACTGAAATTTGAAAAATTGTCATTGTTAATAAAAACGCATTCTAGTACCTGTTGTTGCAAAATTAATTGTGGGTACAAAAACCCTAGCTAGTAAACCCAGGTTAATCATGACTGCTGGCTAGTTGGATCAATTTACTTCAGACTTGCGCCAAAGTTTATATTACAGTAAAAGGTGTAACTACCAAACTACATTTAGCAAGAATGATTGATTACAAATTTTGTTGGTAGCCAAACTGCATTTGGCTATTTTCACTTTTTAGCCAGAGATAGCTAAAGAGCTAGCTAGACAGCCACAACTCTGACTAAAAATAAATAAGAATATACTAAACTAAATAAAAATTTAAAAAAAATAGGAATAAGTGAGGCTAGCTAGCTAGCTAGCTCTAGATACCCGCCTTTAGCAGGATGATGCCTTAAAATCTACGCTTGTAGCCAAAATCTTAAAATTGGCTTGTTTAAGATTTTGTTATGGCTAGAAAACGTGATGATATTTGATTCATCTTAACATGTGAAAACATACAGAAAATAAAATATTTTTATAGATACAAAGTATTTAGAATAGAAAAGTGTTAAAAGAAGACCTACAAGTCTGAACCATCACTTCTAAACCAAAATGGCCTCCTTAGGCTTTCTTTCGCGTTCTGCCATGATAACGAAATTAAGCTGCGTGCAACCAAAACAAATTCCGTAAAAATCGAGTTCTGCGGGCATTTTCCGAAAAAAGCTGCGTGCAACCCTTTCGAACACACAGAATAGGCAATTATTAAAGATACATGATTTCAGTCAATCATTAAATAATAAGACGGTCAGTCCGTTGCCTTCCTGGACAAATATTATTTTTTTGTTTGTTTGTTTGTTTGTTTGTTTGTTTGTTTGTTTGTTTGTTTGTTTGTTTGTTTGTTTGTTTGTTTGTTTGTTTGTTTGTTTGTTTGTTTGTTTGTTTGTTTGTTTGTTTGTTTGTTTGTTTGTTTGTTTGTTTGTTTGTTTGTTTGTTTGTTTGTTGTTTGTTTGTTGTTTGTTTGTTTGTTTGTTTGTTTGTTTGTTTGTTTGTTTGTTTGTTTGTTTGTTTGTTTGTTTGTTTGTTTGTTTGTTTGTTTGTTTGTTTGTTTGTTTGTTTGTTTGTTTGTTTGTTTGTTTGTTTGTTTGTTTGTTTGTTTGTTTGTTTGTTTGTTTGTTTGTTTGTTTGTTTGTTTGTTTGTTTGTTTGTTTGTTTGTTTGTTTGTTTGTTTGTTTGTTTGTTTGTTTGTTTGTTTGTTTGTTTGTTTGTTTGTTTGTTTGTTTGTTTGTTTTTAACATTTACGAAGTGTGTTTTTAATTAACCTGTTAAGACTAGCTTCCATTTAGCTGCACTTTCCACAGCGCACAGTTTTTTTGTTAATTCATGCTCACTTAAAACAATTGGCGCGCTAAAAAAAAAGGTTGTAAACTAAAACGTGGAATATTGTATATTGTTATAATTTTGCTCCGGTTCGTCTATCCGTAAAGTGTGAACAAGGTGAAAGGAGAATTCCCTGTAAAAAGAAAAGAAAAAAGCATTTCGCAAGTTGCAAGCAAAATTAAACTATCCAATACTTTGTCCCTAGCGCTTCTTGTTTCTATCTTCCGAAATACATCAAAATTGAATATCATAGCATAGAAGAACCCTGGGGTCGAGGTTGGGAAATGAACGCTCTGAAGAACAATTCGTTGCTCAAAAACATTTTTTTTTTTTGCGAATAGACTGCGCGAGTATTTGATGTGCGGGGGATATTTCTTTTCTACCACCTTTTCCCACAGAATGATAAAACTAAAGAGCGCAATACAAAATTACACTTTTAGCAGTATTCTGAAAGATATGTAATACATCGTTAACGTTAAGACCAACTTCTGCGGGTTGTACAACTCGATGTATTACAAAATTTTAACACGCTTATTCGTTTTCGTTAGTTTCGCGTAATCTAATTTTCTCGCACATTTTGAAAAGAAATACTTCTTAATAAATATTTCTTTAGTCTATATCGTATTGAATATTAAAACTCTTTAATCATCTTAAATAATCTTTCTGCACTTGAAAACAAATTCGGAGAGAATGTAATAATTACTGTGTTTGGAAATAAAGTTCATCCATTGTGCGAAACATACGGAGCACTTTTGTTCTAGGTTTTGCGTGAATAGAAGAGATTGGAAAGACTTTGATTGTACCTAATTCGTTACCAAGAATGCGAAATGATGTATTAACTTTTTCATGCGTATTACGCAGACCATAAATTTAAAACAAACCGCATTGATTTACCTGTATGTTGTTCAAAACCAACCCAAAACCAAGCGTCTTAGGAAGACTTACAAAACTATCAATAAACCATGAATTAGTATAGATGTTAAAACATACAATCATTGGCAAAATAAGGTGCCAAACAGTTCATAATTTCTTTCTTCCCACCCCTCTTCTCAATTATCAACCAATGAGCCATATTTTTCGCGAAAAGTTTGTCACAATTTATATCGATTATGGTGCATCCGACACTAGATGTTTTGACTAAAAATTTTGATGTATTGTTTTGCGCCAATAAATGAAACAGCACAGTTCAATGTCACCAAATTAATTTCTTTTATCAAGCGTCAAAAAATGTTTTTAATGTTTTCTAGCAGCTTTGATAACTGAAATGTGAGATTGAAGCTGATCTGATTTAATCCGTCCCTTCTCTTCTGCATTGTATTTTCGGCATAACTCCTTAAATGCTTCGTTTACTTGGTTGTTAGATGCTGTTGGATGCACTTTAAGAAAATTGTATGCATTTTCCAATGCTTCATCTTTTGGTATATCGAACATATACTGTGTCGCACGATCAGAAACAGTATGAGCAACGGCCTCTCCTATAATTGAGCCTGCCTCGGAACTTACCCAAAATTTAATTAAATAAAAATATATAGTTTCAAGGTCTTCATTAAGTGGTTTATTGTTATCCGGAATAAAAACAAAGTATTTTCTTTACTGGAAATTGAATCCGGAAAATACATTTTTTTGTCTCAATAATACTGATTTGTGCTTCAGCAGTAACGATGCGCATACTTTGTGAAGCGAGCTACAAAATTTTTTTATGCAGCTTTATATGCTGTATACAATTTCTTACGTCAGACTCAGTTGCAAAAGACATAATTTGATTTTTTCCTGAAAGAAAACGTTTCGTTCTTTTAAAGAACTGCTTTGTAGGCCTTAGAAACCTTACTTACAAAAATTTCAGTCTGGTCAATTGCTTAACAGTTGTTTAATTTTATAACGAAATCTCAACCGCTTACAAAAACGTGTAATTAACTTCGTTTGTGTCTAGAAAGCTATATAAACATATTAATGACCATACATTCATTTTTTATTAATTCACAATTGTCAACCAGTTTAGTGCACATCAATACTAGACTAACATCCGTCTGTGAAATGAGATATTTGTCATCTTCGTAAATAAACTAAAAATCTCCATTTGCAAAATTAATCACTTGCGACTAGTTATCCACTTAAATCATTTTTGTAAACGGGTAACACATTCGCACTTTGTTTTTAAGGACTTAAAGTATTGTTCAAAATCTCAAGAAATTTAAGTCCGAAGAAAGCTCGAAAAAAAGCTTGAAAATATTGTTCCAAAATCTCAAGTAATTTAAGTCTGAAATAAGCTCGAAAATAAGCTTGAAACACGGGCATATATTGTTCATATGGATTTTAGGTGGACTTGTTCTCAAAATTAGATGGACTTATATTCGACCAATTATCACGAAACCTGTACCCTCTTCCCAAGGACGCTAGATTACACGTCCGATTACCACTGAGAAAAGATTGTGTATGAAGTAGATACTTATTAACTTACAAGCATATCGCCCAACCGGTCCTGCCATAACACAGATTGCACCTCCAAAGTAACCAAAGCTATATCCACCAACACTCGCAACGCCCTCATCAATAATATTTTTTGCGCACCTTTTCCCACTTATCTCCGATTTCGACCAACGGTACATATTATGAATGACGACTTCCGAATAATCTAATAAGAACGTCATAACTTCTTCGGAAAATAATTTTGTATTTTGAATAAGTTTATCCTTTTCTACATTCCCAACAATATCCTTCGGCAATGTTTCTATCCTTTTCCAGAAATTTTGCAAATAATCAAGGAATTTCTTTTTGTCTTGCGCGCTTGCTTTGTGCCACAATCCTCCCATCGTTACTAGATATGTTAATGGCGGTTCCATCTTAAATCTCAGGAATGACCAGCCTTGTCCATTATGTCCTGGTCTGTCACTTGCTGGCAAAAAGCTCTTACACTTTAGACGCTGTGAATTAAAAGTTCTAAAGTGAGTCCAATTCAGGCTGTAGCTATACATTTCAAAGAGTATATCCGATTCCATTAAAGATTGTAATGTACGCCATGCTGGAAAATCTCCGTTTTTAAAATTCTTGTCTATTTTTTCCAGATACATTGCCATTTTTGTAAATACATCCTCGTCGGAACATTGCACCGCATAACAAAGAGTGGCCACCTAAAGTGAAAAGTAACTCATTATCCGTTCTTTTTTTTCTTTTTTTTACATTACAGATCTGACAATACAGATTTGGAGAGGGGGATCCTAAAACTAGCGCTACTAACCACCTACTCCCCCCCTGCCCTCACAGCCTGGAAGTGCGACAGGCGACAATCTGACGAACAGCGGACCCAATAAAATGCTGTTACTAATATAAGTACGTAAAATATTCTTAATTTTCTCGAGTCAAAGATCTTTTTTTTTATGTTTACTGGTAAGTGCATCCAAAACCTACTTATTTTCACCCCATACAGCCATGAGAATTCTGTAAAAATGTTGTTAGGAAGGTACATAGATACTTAGTTGTGAAATATAGTTATTTATTTGTTATTACAGGAGTTATCTTAGTAGATTTTCGGATTTAGAAATCCATAAAATGGACGCAATATAACTCCAAATATTTTACACACTTTGGTGATAACTACATTCTGTAACCTTCGATAATACTTCTTGAAACATCTGTCATGGCCAATCCCACACCATGCTTCCAGTTTTGGCGCCAATTTGATTAAATTTACAGATTAAAACATTTAACAAACAAATGCGCAATATAGCCAATAAGATGTATGATTTTATCTTATCTTTGTTTAAAAATTTATTTAGTGAAGTTCAGTAGTATAAACTAAGGGGCTAAACAATTGGTTCTTATTGTGGTAAAGGTAAAAGAATATATATATTTATCATGCACCTCAGGCGGGAGCGTGTGACAGAATATTTTTGGATATTCGTGCAGTCGTTAGCCGAGAGTCGAATATCTCAGCAGATATCCGATATCGAATATCTGCTCGAGATATTCGATAGTCTCTCCGGCACTTATATTTCGTTTATATATAGAGTTCCTTTAAAAAATTAAATGCAAGTCAATCAGATGGAGAGTTAAAACTAATTAAAAATAAAAAAGTTATCAAACAAAGGATGTATTTTATCGCACTCCATCTTTTATTGTTCTCGATAGTAGTACACAAAGGATAAGCAATCAGATGGAGAGCTGGAAATAACTGAAGCGCGAACGTTTTAAAACAACAAGAAACAAGAACAACGAAAAAGACAAAAATCAAAACAAAATAAAATAAAATATGGAGAGGTTCGCCAGTTTATATTCGACTCCGCTGCGCGTCGTCGAATATCACAAGCTCGACTGAATAATTACGGATATCCGATTTTACCTTGCTGAATATCTGCTTAATAATAATACATAAATATAATAATACATAAATATACATACATACCAAAGTGCACAACGATACACACAGTCATCATATCCAACTTGTTGTTTCAGCAAATAAATGATACTGCAGCTAAGTATAAAATTTGAATCCCTATATATATATATTATTACAAAGGAGGAATTTGTCGTGCTCTTCAAACTTTTCATGTTTTGTTGGTAAACCTGGTTTATTACTTGCCACTTCTATTGTTTACGTATTTCTTCCAAGTACGTAGATTTATTAAATACCCTGGTTTCCATTAACATATAAAGTGTCGAGCATTGTACAACCGTCTCGCATTTGTTGTGACGATATTAGCGGTAACACAGAAAAGATGTTGCGTTACCATTCCCATCACTAAAAAAAGTTACACAAGAATTACTAATTATAATGGAAACCAGGCTTTACTAGTTGAGTAAAGAAACGAAAACATCTATTCGTGTTTCTTTTGTCTTTTTTTGTCTTACTCTCAGAATTGTCGTCTTTGTCATATAATTAGTTTCCTTGCTCATTTATTATTCAACGCAAATTACCCAGAGGTACTCATTAGACAAAACGATTTAAATCTAACTACCATATCACCAAGCTCGTTGTTGGCGCATTTCCAACTGATGGGATGTGTTTTGAAAATAATAAAGTAGAACCTGGGAAACAAGGTTTATGGGCTTGTGTCAGATCCCAAACACACTCCAAATTTTGAATTTTGAATTTTTGAGCCGTCAATCTCGAAAATAATTTAGGCTACTTCTATTTATTAAGGTGGGACATTTAATTAAAGCATGCAATTGGAGGCATATTATTTGAAGGGTTTGGAAATGGTTTAATACATTTTGCTAAAATGCACAGGAGAAACTAAGCTGAAATGAAAAAACGTTTTAGTCGTACAAAATTTTAACAAAAACAGACAAGCATAAAAGCAGACCTAGGCGCGAAAAAAAATTGAAAGGATTAACTTTATTTATTATTGGTTATTAAACGGGGAAGAGTATGTTGTAAATGGCGCTACGATATACCGAAATTGATTTCGAAATTGATAGGTACAGTTATTTAACTGCTGTTCAAAGCGGAAGCTTGGAACGCATTCGATTTATTTTTTCTCAAAATGGTTCGATATTCTGCAATTTTTTTCATCCTGCAAATTAACTTTTTTTAAGGATAGTTTCCACTGCTACATTATATTAATTATACACAATCGAATATTCTTCTACAAGACATCGAAACAACGACGTACAATATGTTTGTGACGGAAAGAGTTAGCATCTTAGGTTATTTGGTTAGATGCTAGAATATACTAATTTTTGCTGACGCCAGCGCGGCCATTTTTCTCAAATTTCAGCTCCTTTGTATTACCTGACGTGGATTATTCCGTGGTGCGGTTTGCCAATTTTGTAAAACTACCCATAGTCTAAATATTTTTGTGAGGAACTGTAGATGTCGGTGTCCAGAGGCTGAAATATTTGACCTTGGGAAATTTCCATTTTCTCAAAAAACAATACCAATGCCTCTTCATTATTAACCCAATTCGTTCCAGGCGCTTTTTGATTGGTTAATTCTATTGTTCTTTTCTCACGTGGTCAATATTGGGAAATCCTTTGAGCGCGAATGACCTCACTCGCCCTAATAAATATAATTAATTCTTGTATTAAAAAGGGTTAAATGTGACCATGCCACCCTTGTGCTCATTGGTTAATTGTAATTCGAGGTTTGCTAATGAGGTGGATTTGAATTTTAGAGATTTGCTTTGAGATTTGTTTGCATCTAAGCTTTCGGTTGAGAGAAACTGAATTTGATATCCACGAAGAAAGCTTAATTAACTAAGCTATTATAATCTGGGAAATATAATAACTTTCGTTAGGATGAGCTTTTAAACTTGAAACTCACCATACAAATATATTGGATTAAAAGGAATCATTTTGTGAGTTTTGGACACCTTTTTAATCCGATGTCCCAATTTTTTAGGATTTTGCCTAAAAATCGTGGAAAATGGGATTTTCGGTCAATTTTTATCTTTCTTTCATGCGAATTATGTAAAAAAACGGGAAATTTGTTAAATAACGTTTGCTTGGCTGTCAGCAACTTTAAACACAATGTCAAAATTCGCACTAGAAATAAAGTATTTAGATTCTAAGCAAATAATTGTATTTTGGACAAATTTCAAGCTTCCGATGACGTCTCGGAAAAAGTACTGATATAGCCAAAAAAATGGTTGATTTGGTTTCTTTTATGACGTAAGTGTGTTCGGTTCAATTTGAAGCAGCGTATTAAAAGTTAAGGGGACGGAGAATCCCCCCTGCTCATGATATGTTCGGAAAACCCCAGATCGAATAGGGTTAACTAATTCAATTATCAATTTGAACGCAAATTGTAAATAATCTTTATCCGCCAATTTCAAAGATGTTTATGATTTCATTCTTACTGGCTGGTTGTTACCTAGTAAACCGGAATTTGAAGCTATTTTTTCAGACATATATTTTATCAGGTAAGAATTATTTCACTTTTAATAGCTAGTTAGCTGTTTAAAAGTAAAAAAGGTATGCTGGGAAAAATTGGATGTCAATGACCTCCATTGTACTCATTGTAGCAACTAAACGTTCTAAATAACTTGTATCTTGGTGTATCATTAAACCACATGAGAAACATTCATGTAGAAGGCTTGAGAATCGCCATTTTGAAGTTTGTCGAAGGTTGGAATTGTTGCCTACTGATTAACGAAATACAAACAAACTAGAAGCGGCTGCAAAGGGATGCAATACGAGTGATTCATTAGTGCTTCGTGCATCCTTTTGTGAATTTTTATACTTGGAGCTCTAGGATTTTGTCAGATATTATTAATTTAGTAGCATGGAAAATTGAATGTTTGTTGCACATAGGGACATAATGGCGCGTAAAATTACATCTTATCACTACAAAAGATATGTAGCTAGATGTGTTTGCAGAAGTTTGTTTTGGGAAGAAGCAAGTCATGTGAATTAATTCCAAACTGTGTTTCGATTTTCAAGATATTATAAACACTTTTTATGGTGTTAATGTTCTCACACATTCGGGAAATAAAGTTATGCTAGCTAGCTAGCTAGCTAGCTAGCCCAGCAAAGTAAATGTTTGTAACACAGTATGCAAAAGTTGATAAGCAAATCAAAAATGTAATTTAGCGATAGCCTCACAAATATATTGAGGGATATACCCTTTCTATTATTTCCAGGAAGGACCCTGGCTTATATGGGGCTTCCTAGTGTATTTAATGATCATCCTGAGCTACGCAGACTCAGTTAGGGTCCACGCTGTACCAGACAACTCCCTGCAAGATCCAACAGCCCACACAGAGTGCCATCTTCCCAATTTCCTTCACATGGTTTGGGTTAACCCGGTGCTATGGTAACTCAGTCGCTAATGAATAGCCGCCAAGGGGAATCGAACCCCGGTTCCTCGCACAAAGTGCGAGAGTTATAACCTCTAAGCTACGGCGCCACAAATTTAACGTTTATGCATTATACAATGTCTGTAGTTATTTGACATACAACTTATCTCTCAATTTTGCAAGAAAATGTATTTTGAATGTCTCCCATTATCGCATTTTTTCATGTTGACATCAAATTTCCACTGCAAGATAACTAGCTAGAGGGTTTGCATTTTCCTAAATGATTTAATTTACAATGTAAAGTCTTATTAATTTTGATTCTTTAGGGAATAATTTTTTTGTCTTTCTATTATCACATGCTTTTGTTTTTTGAATTAAGTCAAGTTTATAACAGTTGTCTCTTTACTTATAAATATATAAACAAGGGAAATCGCCTTTTTGCACTGACAAATGTATGTAAAATAATGCGAGAATATATGCACTAAGTGTTACCTTCTCATGTAGCTTAGTTCAGTTGTTGACAAAGAAAGAGTACTTCCCATAAAGAAGATGGCATTATTTCAAATTTTTTTTCGCCAAAATTACATACAACTATTTCAAAATTACAGATAAAAGTTCTACATACACATATGTATAAGCATAAATTCTTACAGTGGGATATATATATAGCTATGTATGTATCAGGTACATAGAATAATGAATAAACACAGGGAAATGGCAGGAGTAAGCAGAAGACTAAGCAGTCTTATCATCTTACACCTCATTTCCCCTCATTTCCCCTCGACTTGAATATCTTCTATATCAAACAACTTTATTTTAACATTTTTGTATTTGTTAAATACATAAATTAAAATGCGACTTTCTAAATCTATTTTTAACTCAAAACAATTACTAGGGTTCACATTTTGATTTCAACCCTAAAGTTTGCTAAGCATGCATGCAGCGAGAACAAAGAACGCAGGTATTAATAAAGGAGACTAGTCCTTAGCCCGTGTAAAACCCCAGGTGTTCGTACATACATTTTCCGCATCGGCATTTCGTGCATCCTTGCTCACCAGTTAGAACGAAGGAACAAAACTCCTCTCCAGTAACATGCTGCTCAGAAAAGACTTGTGGGTAGGAATCGAAAGAGGAAAAAAAAGAAAAAACATATTATATTTGTTGCGTAACATAAATTAAAACTACATAAAGAAATAAACTAGATATATTAAGTAAATGGAAAAATAAGCGATATGCGCATATGCGCAAAGTTTCTTTTTGGATTCCCCACCACAATGTAATCCGGATTTTCGGGTTATGCTCATGCGCTTTAGAATAGTATGGAAGTTTAACTTTCATTAATACTAAATTACAGTAATTTCTGTTTTATGTACCTCAACGAGCAAATAAGGGAGAAAAACTTGACGCGGATAAAAGAACAGACAGAGATCGACAACTGCAAAGTGATTAGCTTCACCGTTTTCTTTCTTGGAAAATATGCACAAAAAAATGCAATCCACATTTGGCCGTGGATACTGAGAAAGTTTTTAATCCAGTTGCTGATCACAAGTCGGTCGATGTCAAATATGACAGTTTTAGAAAATACTTATGTGCCATGCAATAAATATTAAGTATATTTGAGAAAATATACAATTGTGTTTTTCTGTTTTCATTTATTGTTAAAGGGGCTACGAAACGGCTGTTGGTTTCCGATTTTAGTGACTTATACGAAATATGATATGGGGCATCCGAATATAACGTGTGTATAACTTCTTGCACCTTGACCTTTTGAGTGGTCCGTTTATTACACGCCATTCTACAGAAATTGTGGGGATTGAGCTTATTAAATCGTTTTGTAGCCCCCTTAGAAGATGTGGAGAGAAAGTGTGATTGTTACACAACCTGTTAACGTTTCTTTATCTGCACCTCTGTAGTCACCAGTTATATTTACACTTTTTGGCTCTAACAACTGCGTGACATGCAAATAGATGTGGGAGCTTGCTGAAAGGAGGTAGTCTTTCTACAGAAACATTGTTGAGGCTTTTAAAACTTTTATCGTGTGTGGATGGATATCTTCTGATTCATATATATTCATTTTAAGTCCTAACAATACCTTTGTGCAAAGTGAACGAGCTGGGAAAAACCTCGATTTAACCAGATCCCTATCTTTTTGCCTGCCACGCAATTGTTAAAGCCAAAAGGGCTTACCATCAAAAATGTAAACATTCAAAAAGATCACCGCGAAAAAAATGAAATCAAATAACAAAGAAGCGCCGACACAAAACATAAATTTGTTTAGTCGTAAGAAAACAACAAACAAAAACATAAAAGTTTCAAAACTTCTATTGTATTCATATTTGTTCCGCAATTAATTATCGCTTTAGTTCTTTCCGTTTATTCGTTATATGTATTACGTTAAATTGATTTAAATATCAGAAAAAAGAATAAATATAAAAATAAATTATTCCCATTTTTATATTTAAAAAAGGAAAAACAAAAAATTTTGCTTAAAAGAAAACACGAAGGAAAAATAACGAAAATAACGTAGCAAGCATCACAAAGAGAATCAACAAATTATGGCTACTAACAACATAACTTTACCATATAAATGGCCAGCTCATGTATTCACAGTAGAAGCTAGTATTATCATCACCATAAACGGTGTACTAGTCGTCTTTATAGTAAGCCAAAAAATACTACGAAGTAATCCCAGTACAATCTTTTTTCTCAATTTATTAGTATCTCATGTTGCTGAGGGCATCGCAGCATGTGGTTTGAATACAACCTGACTAGAGAAAATTTCATAGCTCAAGGAAGAACTGAAAATGCGCTAATCAAAGTATTTACAGCTAACCTGGTATTGGGTTGTCTCAGCTATATTCCATACACTGCGGATAGACTTGGCCGATGGCCGCTGTTTTATCAAACACTGACAAAGAAAAAAGTAATTTTAATTTGTATTCAACCTTGGTTGTTTTCGCTTTTCTTTCTTTTGTTTTTACAACTATTCGATTTTCCAGAAAAAACAGGAGATGTTATTGCGATAATCTTAGTAGCAATAATGTCTCTAGTGTTGATAGTATCAAATATAATGATCTACAGAGTTGTGTTAAAACATGTGAAAGAAATCAAAAAGACAACTGTGGGTATTGAAAATATTGATAAAAAAGATAGAGAGAAAATAAAATCGCGGCATGAAAAGATAGAGAAAAGACGTCTGCGTTCTGTATATATATGTTCTGGTATTGTTGTTTCCTATTTTGTTTGCTGGGCGCCCCATATGATTCACGATATTATCAAAATGACAAAGCTAAACTCAACCATAGTGGGTGCAAGAAGTCATTGGCCAAAGGTAACCCTGCTCGTTGCTTTCCTGAACCCGATCATTGATCCATTGAGTTGGATTTCGTTGAATCAAAGAATCAAAAAAGAAATAAAAAGATGTTTTTATAACCGTACATTTGTGTTGTGAAACTTTTTATCACACACGTGGTAATACCAGCCCCATGTATCAAACATGATGTTGTCGGTCCAGTGTTGCATATACTATACATAAATCTCATTTGACGTTAACAATCACTATATACACTATATAACTGCATATGTAACCATTAGGGTCCAACTAAATTGATTCAAGCAAACCGCACTTTTCTAAATGTTAATATCAGCAGTCTGTCTGAACCCTGTTATACCTGAGTAGGAAGTGGAGGGAAGGGGCACACAGTGCTCAAGTTCTGTTTGACTAGGCATAGCCTTTGTTTGGCATGTAGAGTGCTGAAATTTTGTGAACAACTTTTATTAGGGCTTGTGAATGGAACAAAGTTTTTGTGGAAAATCTTTAAGCTTTGCGGGGGTATCGCACTTTTGTCGATTTTGAAAAGAGCTGACATTAATGTAAGAGTAGTTACCAAGGGGGTGCAAAGGACATATATGGGTCCTAGAAATAAATTACAGATCAGATTTAAAGGAGAAAATAATCCAGCAGAATGACGTCATATATGATTCATATAAAGTCATTATATTGTTTTCCTTGCCTAAATATCTTTAAACGCTAAAAATTGCCTGAAAATCTGATTTTCAGGTAATATTCTAAAAAACCGGGAAATCGGATTAATCACACGTGTCTGAGATTGACCGAATGATTCCCTCTGATATAATAAAGTTTAGTCTAAGTTTCAAGTTTTAAGGGTAATCCTAACGAAAGTTATTATATTTTTCCGGTTATAAGGATTTCATAGGGATTAAAAGAGGTAATTTCGAGTAATAGCCAATATTGAAGACTCTGAGAGTACGCAGGTGTCGAATAAATAAATATGAAAACTCAGTAAGTATCATAACCATGCAACATAGCAAAAAGAGTTATTAAAGAAAACCCGGCAGGGAAGGGTGCTGAATTCCCAAACCCCCCTCCCCCAATCGAACCGAATAGGGTTAAAACGCTGATCAAAAAAGTGTATAGGATCATGGCATTTCATCTTTTCCGACACGGGCAGACAGACGGACTCTTTTTTGTTGCGATTTATAATTTTGATTGTACGCTTCGCACCAAAAAGCAATTTAATTAAGCTTGTCTTATGTTCCAAAACTCTGTCGCTAAATTTAATTTTAATTGGAAAAGACATTTATGTGTTGTGCGTGGCAGTGGAACTTTTAAAGCACATATTTGGTTGTTTAGTCTGTTTACCTGCAGCATTAATTTTCGATTGTTCAGCATACCTGACTTATATCATGATAAATATGTTATTTGTCAAGACGATTGCTACTTCCTTTAGCGTAAAAGGGCATAGCTGGGTGTGTTTAGAATCAGGTAACGCCAGACGTCAAAAAATAAAATTCGCATAAAAGGATAAGTTAGCTCATTTTCAAAGATTATAGACATTATATTTTCCGGTTTTCAGCGTAAAATTTGTTAATTATGAATTAACTTCATTATACGCACCCCTACACCATTCTAACTATTGTGTTTCGACTGTCGGACGTACGCAGTTCTTAACGTCAGTCCAGACTCATGAAAATGTTATTGCAAATGACGTTTTAACTTTTACTTCCTTGATAAAGTCATTTTGCCACTGTTTCTAGTAAATTTAAATCTGATACTTGTCAAATATGCGCTTACAAATAAAGAAAACGTACGTCCGACAGTAAATTCTTTCTTGAAAATAAGATTTCAGTGAGTAGAATTGTTTTCAAAACATGAGAAGTAGTCTAAGTATCAATGAATAATATAAAAATGATGTTTTTCATTCAATCTCGTCATAAAAACATAGCGATTCAGGATAAACGATGGTATAATTAAAAAGCGTACGTCCGACAGTTTTTGATTCAACGTACTTTTTGCCCTGTTTTTTTTTATTCGATTCATTAAAACAACACAACAAGCAACCAGATAACATCCTTGTACCTACGTTAACAATATCTGAAGTCATTGCAGTGCTAATGTTTTCTTTTTTGTTCCTTAAATTTCCATTAATACTTGTCGGACGTACGTTGTAGAAACATGTTTATATATTTTTTAATCCAAAAGGAAAAGAAGAATTTTGCTTTCTTTTATGTAAATCCAAGTCTAGCGCACAGAAAGTATCTTTTATTTTTCTATGCTGTGAGATTTCTTGATTTATTCAGAAAACTGTCGGACGTACGCATTCGTTTTATAATCAATCTAAGAAGAATGAGGGTCAAAAATCTATTTAATTTGAATTCAATCGAAAAGTTTACCTTTAGCCTAAACCTTGAACGGCAAAAATCCTTTTAAAATTGAAGTGAATATATCGACATCAAAAGCGTTCGTCCGACAGCGTACGTCCGATAGCATAACTCCTACTCAACTTTCAAGAATACTTGTAGTCAAAAATATTACTGAAAGTTCTAATTATGGTATATTCTGTTAGTTGACATACATGAAATCATAAATTAATTTAATTTTCAACACTGAAATCAATACATTCGATAAAAAGTTTAAAGTATTTCTATAGATTTTTGTCGTCAGTTTTATCGTGTACGTTCGACAGTGCACATCATTTGCCATTTTCTCAAACCGAGCAATATTATTTTAAATTTTAACTATTGTACCTTTTAGTTTCCTTCAATATTCAATAAAAAAGATTTTTGGGATCAATTTCTTTGAGTTCAAAAGTTATTACCATCCAAAGTATCGTTCGTACGTCCGACAGTTTTTTCTAATTCAAAACACACCCAGCTAGAATGTCTCCTTGGATTGTTCTTTCAATTTTGTCCCACCAAGAATAAACATGCAGACAGGTAGTTGAGTTTGTTTTCCATTTTTGTTAACGTCCGTTAACATGGATTAACTTTCAATCCAAGCGAAAACGTAGCCAATCCAAGTGAAAACGCAGGCCAGCACATAAAATTGACTCACATTAACGTGATCTGGGAATCTGAAGCTTCCTATCATGGATTAACGTGAGTTACGTGGGTTAATTTTTTTGTATTTACACTTTTATTCATCTTTCGTACATCTTTCGTTCATCTTTCGTACATTGCTTAAAAACAGCATGAGAGATGAGTTTCAAAATGATTTTAGAACTTTTACTGACAGATATAAAAAAAAAGGGAAATATACAAAAGTTGTGAATTACCAAGATTTTGGATGCAAAATATGTTTGCTAAGAGAGAAAAACTTAGTGAATGTCCTCTTAAAAATATTCAATAATATTCAACTCAAAAAAGTTAATTTTTTTTTTTACTTTTAAGTACAGAATTAACATCCTTTTCCCTTTCTCCTTTATGTCGTTTTATCATTGAGATATAGTTTCCGCAAGTTTTATTCTTCTTATTTTTTATTTTTTAATAAACTAAGCATTATTAATTTTTTGTGTTAGTTTTTCAACTTTTATCTATTACACTTTTGTAGTTTCCCTTTTTTAGCTATGATTGTGATCTCTTTTTACCGTGATCTGGGAATCAAATTTCAGATTACCTTGCTGTGGTTTAACGGGAGCTATTCTTAGCTACTCATTTTCTAAACATTTCCACTTTCCTTCAATTCCACTTGGGTTAGTGTGTGTTAGAAAATGAGCTTACCAATACCGACTCACTCATAACGATGCTTTAAAAATTTAATTCCAAAATCACGATGGTCTATGAGTTAGAAAAAGATTAAAGGAGAGGCGAACTGCGCACGGTATGGCTGCTGAATAAAAGTTCATGATGACAGTGTTGATTTTGAAGACCATGCCGACTGGCTTGGTCTGCTCCATAATAAATGAATTTACATGTCTTAGCCACCATAACAAAAAAAGTCTAGAAGCAAAGACTAAGAATGTTTTGATATTGAAAATCAATTTTTTTTAACAGGTTAGCTAACACACATGTCGAGTCTTTTGTTTACTGCCCTGTCATCCAGCAAGCTGAACAAATTTTAACAAATTTAGTTATGAAGTTAGTTTATTATAAAATAAATTTGAGTATAAACAGCCTGTTGTTTAGTGAAGTCGTGATTACTCTAGGTTCGTGAATATATTACCAGAAAGATTATAAAAAAAATGCAGTATTGAACCAGAAACACAATCCTGGAAGATTGACGATTGTGGTTGTTATGGCATGTTAGTTCGCTTAATAATATTTCAAGACACGTACATAAATAGTATCTATATACCTCAACGAGAATAATTATTCGCGAAATTAATTAATTTAATCAGTCTCGGCGAAAATATACAAAAATATTTGCTGTGAAATTAGTAAATATAGAACGTATGTTAACCATATAAACTGTTTGTGTTTTCTGCAGATCTCGCAAACATTCCCTATAAATCCCGAAAATTTATCTTCGCGAATATTCAACGTTGTACTCATTCGCGAAATCACGAAAAATTCCTGCGCAGAAATAAGTTTGTGCAAAAATTAACCTCCTTAAAGTAGCCTTTTTTCCCCTCAATAATCTGCAGGGAAAGGATTTGCAACCTTATCTAATTTAGGTAATCTTCTGAGAACAATATAAAACATTATGAAGAATAATGCAACAGTAACAACAGAAGACATCTGCGCTTCAAACGTGCTAATGAGTGAAGGTATTATTATTCTCGTTCTAAATGCATTACTGGTAATAATCGTGGTCCGTTCTAAAAAAATGAGGAAAAGCATTAGCGACATTGTATTGAATAATTTACTTATTTCTCATGCTGTGGAAGGGGTGTTTGCAATATGGATAGAAGTGGCTGGGTTAAATTTTCACATTACCAATACAGAAAAGCGCACATTACTTGTCAACCTGTTCGTTGCAAATTCCTTGTTTGGCTGCCTAAACAATCTACCATTCACAGCTGACAGAGTTTTAGCAATTCGCTGGCCATACTTACATCAGAGATTAAGATTGAGGAATGTTCTTATGATATGTGTTGTTCCATGGCTAATCTCCTGCATTTTTTTGTCACTTGCATTTATGTTGGATTTTCCAGAAGAAACAGGAGATGTTATTACAATAATCTTAGTATCAATAATGTCTCTAGTGTTGATAGTATCAAATATAATAATCTACAGAGTTGTGTTAAAACATGTGAAAGAAATAAAAAAGACGACTGTGGGTATTGACAATACAGTTTATGAAAGCCAGGACACGTCGCTAGAGAACATTCATTCTATCCATGCAGAGAGAGATATTACTAAGGTAGAGGATAAACCTGAATTAAGGTACATTGAGAACAATATAAAATCACAGCATAAAAAGATAGAGAAAAGACGTCTGCGTTCTGCATATATATGTTCTGGTATTGTTGCTTCTTATATTGTTTGTTGGTTGCCCCATATGATTCACGATATTATCAAAACCACGACCTTAACCTCTCCCCTAATATATTCAGGAAATTGTATTTCAAGGGTTACATTATTTGTTGCTTTTTTCAACCCCATAATTGATCCATTAATATGGGTATCGCTAAACAGAAACATTAGGAAGGAGATAAAGAAACAGCTCCGTTGCACTCGAAAAGCATGTACATAAAACCGAATAAAAAATGAGGAAAGAATAGAAAAATACAAACACGCCAAATCATGCAGAGTAACATGAAGGTCACATGATACCCAGAAGAATAGAAAATGAGAGGAAAAAGAAAATTCTCCTATAGAATACAGAAAACATACCAACCTGTTGTGTCACATAAACGTAAGATAAAAAATATAAACTAACGAAATGTAACAGTGATACTTTGTTCGTCGTTTACATATTGCCCACTTCGTCCCCAGGGTCTCGTGGCCCCTGCGCTGTTTTTACGGAGCTACCGTTATTAATTTCATCAAAAAGGAAAAATGCCCTGGAAACGAGGTTAACATATTGCCTGGTTGTGATAGGTGTTCGAAGTCTTCATCTAAGGCCTGTACCTAGTCATGGTTTTGATTTCTTGATCGCACTAAGTATTTTTTTGTTAATTACTGTTCGCCGTAAGCTCGTTTTCATTTCAGAACCTTTTCCGCTATAGCGTAAAAAGCTCACGAGCTCGTGTGCGCCTTGACATGTCTTAATGCAGCAGTACGTGATCAATTTTATTCGCTACGACGATTGATCGTAGATTAAATCGTCAATCTTTTGTAAAAAGGTTTTGGTCCTGGCATAGTTATACTTCGTTATACATCGAAAACTCACAATACGCAAACCTAATCAAAGAACATTTTTCCTTTCACGTGCTTTTCTGCCGACGAAATTGAAAGATAAATAATCCCTGGGGAAGATAACGCAGGCATCATCTTTTCTTGATATCTCGTCGTTCCAGCAGAGACAACAGGCGCGCTGGGAACGAGGTCTCCCTGATTAGGTACGTTGACAAATAATCCAGATTTGTGAATTCTTCAAAGCCTGTCACAATAGGCAAAACACAATTATGTCATGCGGCAAAAAGCTCCTTTTACGTTTTTTCTTTTTTCTTGACACAGCTTATAAATTTTTAAAATTTTTCTGGTGGCCTAGGATAGTTTCCTACGTAAAAACGACAAGTAACCCAAAAGTAAATGGACAATTCACCAGTTTTAGTGCTAAAATAACTTTAGGCATAAAGATGGGGGACATCCAATTGTTTCTTTCCGGCAAAATAGTAGGGGGCAATCCTTGTGGTGGCATGATCCTCGGCCTCGTTACCCCAGAGGATATTTTCGGTTCACGGGTGGACGTCGCTAAAATGGCAGCTCGTACACGGGGTAATTGTTTCGGCGAGTTAAAAGCTTTTCGAGTAAATATGTAAGTTGATGTAAGTCTCCCTTTCCGAAAATTCCTAGCGGTTGATTCCTGCGTTCTGTTGTCTGTAGCTATAGTGAAGTAAACGAAACGAAACGAGAAGACTTACCACCTTCCTTCTCCTATTGTTACATTTCACCGTTGTTAGCTAATCTTTCAGTCGTCCAGACTTGATTTATGCCTTCTGACACTGCTTATTGGTAATAACTCTCTCCAAAACAGGATAATAAGGCCGCCATCAAAAATATGTTATGTTCGCGTCCTCCGACCGACTCACTTTTGGCAATAAAAACCCGAGTCGGTAAGTCGGAAAAAACCCTGAAAAAACTTTTTGATCCAAACGATATATATTTGAAAAAAAAATTCGTGAGAACTAATTTTCCCAAAATTGACTAAAACTCGCGAAAATTAATTCCCGTAAAAATTAATATCTTTAGGGTACTCATGGCAAGTTTACAGACAGGGCGGCGAAAAAAGGGTCTGTCGAGTGGCGCTATACTGTTTTTTGGCCCTGGGAACGAATTTTGCCCCCATCTGAAAATCCCGGGAAAAAATACGCCCGACCGACCGACCGACTCATTTTTGCGGGGTCTTCAGGACGCGAACATAACATATTTTTGATGGTGGCCTAACCACCCAAAACAAAAAAGCTCTTGGATTATCACTTTTAAAAAAAACAGACAACATAGCAACCCTTTATACAGTCAAACAAGAATTATAAAGATAATAGATTACAGTGTAGTCCTAAATTGTTTGTTTACGCATGATATTTTAAACAGCCAATTACCAACGGTCTTTAAAAGCTAATGCTAGGTGCTTTAACATCATTCACTCTTATGATACCAGACGATCTCATGTGCTACAGACTGGAACAGAATGCAGCAACGCCCTGGTGTAAACTTTTACCAATTAAGCCGTAATAAACTAAAAAAAATGCTCTACAACTATTTTTTTTCCATTTATGTGTAATAAATCTCTCAACATCAGCCCTTTTTTCTCACTATTTTGCCACTCTCATACATTATTTTTATAAGTTTTAACCTCAGTTTATCTTTGTAATGCCATGGCCTCAGTGATTTTCAGGTGCTCGCATCCCTGATTTGTGCGACGCTGCGCCCAGTGTCACAACCTCAGACAGTTCAAACCCCTAACCTATAAGATCTCCATAGTCAACTACAGTACTGGAAAAAGGTTGTTTAACATATCGAGCACGCAACACGCGCGGACTCCCTCGATACGCGATGTACCGCGTTTATAATAATAAGAAACAATTAAAATAAATTGTCGCGATCTATCGAGAATCTAGTATCGTGACAAAATCCGTCTCGATGTGTCGCGATGGTAGGTGATAATGAGAATAAAGAGAAAGTTTTTTTTAATGAGAATAGAGAGAAAGTTTTTTTTATTTCAAACACATCTCTGCTTTATCTTTTTTTTTATTTTAAATAGGTGTATATTATAAGAAAATTTTTAACTTTCGTATTTATTAAAGTAATTCTAGCGCATTACATTTTCTATTGCCGTTCTTCGTTCTTAAATTTTTAAAATGCGATCTAACGAAGCTTTTCTATCGCCGTTCTTCGTTCTTAAACTTTTAAAATGCGATCTTAAAAAACATTTCTATCGCCGCATTTCGTTCTTAAACTTTCAAAATTCGATCTAAAAAAACATTTCTATCGCCGCTTTTCGTTTATAAACTTTTAAAATGCGATCTTAAAAAACATTTCTATTGCCGCTTTTCGTTTTTAAACTTTTAAATGCGATCTAAAAAAACATTTCTATCACCGCATTTCGTTCTTAAGTTTTTAAAATGCGATCTAAAGAAGCATTTCTATCGCCGCATTTCGTTCTTAAACTTTTAAAATTCGATCTAAAAAAACATTTCTATCGCCGCTTTTCGTTTATAAACTTTTAAAATGCGATCTAAAAAACATTTCTATCGCCGCATTTCGTTTATAAACTTTTAAAATTCGATCTAAAAAAACATTTCTATCGCCGCTTTTCGTTTACAAACTTTTAAAATGCGTTCTTCAAAAACATTTCTATCGCCGCATTTCGTTTATAAACTTTTAAAATTCGATCTAAAAAAACATTTCTATCGCCGCTTTTCGTTTATAAACTTTTAAAATGCGATCTAAAAAGTTAAAAAAATATAACACAAAGGAAGTATAATTATATTTAAACATCCGCGATCATTGTTGAATACACTCTTATTTTTAAAATAGTTCTATTATGAAAAAGTGTTAATGGCCTCGATAGCTTCGAGAATGATATTGAGACGGATGCATCGCGAAGCCCTCTCGATACAATTTGAAAGTAAAAAAACGTCTATCGCGGATCGAGAATACCGTCGCGATACGCGAAGCGCGATGTTAAACAACCTTTTTCCAGTACTGTAGCTCCTGCTACCTCTATGGTCTCAACCTCATGTACTACAATACTCTTATTTTGCTGTATCTAAAACAAGATTTTACCGTTTTAGTCTACTTATTTATTTGTTTTTGGGCCTTTTTTTGTAAAAAGAAGAAAAAAGAAAAGTTTATTCAGTTAACAATGTATATATAACCCTATTTATTGTGCTGCTCTACTAGTAACTATATATAATGGTCCTTTTTTCCAACTTGTAAATATAACTAGTAGTAGTTCATGGAAAGATAATCTAATGACTTCTGATTGTTGTATCAAAGGGTATCTCTAAAACACGACAAGAATTTTTTCTTATCTTATTTTATATAGCTAGCTAGCTATACTTGTTTTGATTTGTTTGCAAGATATTCAACGTTAAAGTTGCAAAATATAAGCTATCTAGGGAAGACGCTTTGTCTCAGTCACCATCTTGTTTCCCAGATTGTAAATAAATTCCTTCATGGGAGGGCTCTTGTGATGTCAACTCTCCTGTGTATGATGATTTTTGTCTAGTCGCCTTCGATTTCATATATATAGACCAACAGTTTTATCATAGCTGAATTCCGTTGTTTACATTTTTAGCAGTAAGCTCTTTCGGCTCGCATTTGCGTGGCAGGAAAAGAGATGGGGGCGCTAGGTGAAGAAAGTATTTTTATCAGTCTGTTTTGTCACAGAAAGGCATTCTTAGGACTTTATAAATGAATTCAATTAAGTCAGGACGCATTAATCTACACTTAATAATAGTTTATAACCTCAATGATGTTTCCGGGAGAAGAAATCTACAGCAGGAAAAGACCTCTTCCAAATCCTACATCTTTTATCCTGCCACACAAATGCTGCTATTGCCAAAAAGCTTACCACTGAAAAGTAAACAAATAGCGCCATGCTCTATCTATGCATATACCATGTGATTGTTTTTTGTTGTTGTTTTGTTAATTATTTGTAACAGGAACAATTCAGAAAGACGGTAAAGAACTTCTTTGTTGCTACAAGTAAGTAAACACACAGAGGACGGGTGCTAGCTAAATGGACCGGACTAAATGGACCGGACTTGGCCCAACACAATGGATTCACGCAACTTTGTCCCAGGGGTCCATGGCAAACAGAAAATAGCACGTAGGGCAAAATAGAAGCTTGTAAATACTGGCTTTGTACCAATATAATAGAGGACTCCTATAGGTGCAACATAAAGGAGCTATGCTCAAACTCAAGGACTTGGTGGAGTAAGATTAAATATTGCCACAGACTTTCTGCCAGCGTTGGTCAAAACATCTGGTAAAAAGTGTTTATCTGGTATTAAAACTCGTTTTAAAAGAGTGTAACTTTGTTAATGAGTCCACGCCAGTAGTTGTTTTTTACCTGATTAAAAGGCAGAAAGAAGAATGCTTTCTAGTGCTACTTCTATTATTCTTATGTAAAAAAGGTATCAGCCTTTCTAATTCATGTTGACACACGGCAAATGTTGAGGTGAATGCTGAGGTGATTTGGGAAAAAACAAGTTCACATCGTCAAAATTTTGCCAAGGTGAATTTTTTCTTTGCAATTTATAGAATCCTTCAATTGCCTTGAATCTATCGTAAACATATAGAAAGTGTAGATAGAAAAGCGATAGAATGTATTCCTTACATGCAAGAATTAACAAAGATTATAAAGTGATTGCTGAGCATTTTTCCTATTTACCGTAAATAAAATTAAAAGTATTTTAAATGTGAACAAGCTGGCATGGAAAAAAATGCTAGAATTTTAAAGGCAATTTGCAGACGTCAGACACCGAAATAAAAGTTAATGTTACCGTTTTTGCCGACGTGAAATTGTGGATTGTTGATGTGAAAATTCACGTTGACATTTTTTTGCCAACATGAAATGGGTAAATGCCAATACAGTATAATGGAGGTTCGCGTCGCATAAAGAATTGCTGACATGAAAAAAATTGAATTAGAAAGGCTGGGTATAGACATTTAATAATTATTCACAAAATGAAATATAGCGTATATTCTCCTAACCAAGTGATAATCTAAACAAACAGATCTAGCAACAATCTGGCAACTCCGCTTGCCACATAACTACATGGTTTTGATTATAAGCCATCTCTTAAAACAACTTTGCAAAAATACTGGTGAAGAAGGCAGACGTTTGCGCAGGATCATGCGAAAAAGAAATATAGGCTGTGATAATATATATAATCTGTGATTTACTTCCTAAATTTATGATTTACTTCCTACATCAGTGATTTACGTCTTATTTCTCTGTGTTTTCAATGTGAGATCCACTGGAATTTTTTCTAAAGTCTATTTTATGATTAAAACGGTTGCAATATATACTTTATGATTTGTCTCAGATGTAGCCATAGTAGCTACTTTAAACATTGCCATGTACCTTTTTTTGTTGCTCAAAAAACAGACACGATTATATAACCGGTTTTCACACATATATTTTCAAAATAAAACTGCCATTAATAATAATAATAATAATAATAATAGTAATTACACACATTGCTCATGTTTTTTTAAAATTCATAGCACAGGCTTGGACAGGAATGGCATGCGATCGCACGCGCATGCCTCCGCACACGCCATTATTGTTTTTGGCGTGCGTATGATCGCACACCTAGAAAGTATTTTGGCGTGTTCTTAAAAGGATTTAACCAGTGAACCCTAAATACTGGAGACTGCAAAAGCCTTTAAACATATAAAAGAAAATAAGCACGTTTCTGTAGCTATGTACATCTCCCCTATTATAACTTCAAAAATTAAAAATCGAAACATGAAAAATAACGAGATAATTCAAATATAATCTGTCTCTTTTAATCAACCTTCGTTCGGCATCTATTTCGTTTTGTTTTTATCTGCCATGTGCCACCATGGAAGTTTCGTAATCATGATCACACTTACCACAATGGGTCAGGGCGCCATTAAAAAACAAAGTAAGGCTACGCATTTTAATAAGCCAATTAAATCGCAAAAATGCCGTCGCTAAAGAAAACTTAGAACATATAAAACAAAATAAGTTTTTAAGTTTGTATTATTATTATTATTTGTAAAGTCATCCCAAGTGAATAGGAAAAAATATGCTTCTAAGTTCTTTTAAGTTTATCCAAGTGGCTCAAATAAAACTTTATATATTTATAAATATATATACAGAAAAAAAAATTATACTACATGTGGGTTTCGTTTTTAAATTTGTTTGAATAAAAATAACACTTGTAGCATTAGGAAAAAATCAATTAAATGGGACCTGCTATGGTTTCGGATTGTTTTGTCAAATGAAAAAAAAAATTTCCCTTACTTGCAACACTCCATGGTCTCAAAAAAAATATTCAATTCATTTTATTATGAAACATCTCCGAGTGAGAGCATTCGAACTGTAATAGAACGTTGGTCACTTGTGCTTGAAAATAATTAAATGTGTCTGTTCCGCCTGTAAGTGCAGTTTTGCAGACTTGCTTCATCCGTGCTCCGTCGGCATTCACCTCCGCATTAGTTAAGAACCGCATGGCTGGATTTCTTGTGTAAGACCTGGTTACCAACGACGAAGGGCCCAGGCAATAGAGATTCATGTCTATATAGTTCTTCTAAGTCAGGAGTTGGTGAATTAGCTAGGATGGTCAGGTTGGCTATGAATAGGCTTACTCCTGGATTAAAAGGACCAGGACTATTCAATAAATCTGAGATCTAAGCAAATGGTTTTTGAATGATAGAAAAAAAAAACACACGCCAGAGATTTTACTCTTGTCCTAGCCTGTAGCAAGTGTTTTTTTCATTTGTTTCAGGTTTAAAATGGAATTTACAGACCTTATAAAAACTGCAAAAGTTGACAACGTGGTTTTGTGGAGGCCTCACAGTCACAAGAAAGTTACAGGGACTCTTTGTTTGACCAGCCACCATATCTTATTTTCTGACAGAACATCTGACAAAGATGAGTTAATGGTATGTGCTTTGTACAAGCTTTTTCCTATACATTCAAGTTTTGCTTGGTAAAGTCATATTAGGGTCCTTCTATTTAGTTGTAAAGACTGAAATGATGTTTTACCCCTTGCCTGCAGCTGTTTACTTTGAAAATAGCTAGTCATTTTTTATGTATCATCTGTATCCTCTAATATGTCTTAAAATCTTTCTAAGGGAAAATAAAAACAGCATTTATTTTATATATAACTTTTTCCTGCCTATATTTCCAAATCTAGAACTTCATCATTGTTATCTTGTTGATTATACTGTATTGAGTTTTTTTTTGTATTAAAGTCCAAAATTTTTAAAAGGGTTCATCTGGTACTCATTGTTAGATATTGCCTGTTTTATTAGAGGGAGGTGCTGATGAAAATTCCCAGGTTTAAAGGGGATGCTTATTAGAAAGAGGGCACTTATTAGAAAAAGGACGCTTTATATGAAATTAGTTATATATTGTCAAGTCTAACCCATCCTCAACACCTCGATATTTATTTGTTCTGGACCATATTAAACTTGTGTAAAGGGAGAAGGAATTTATAGCACCATCACATTTACTTTTTTTCCAGTGCTTTATGTACATATATAGTTATATTTTTCTTATTCTTAGCTTTTGTACATGGCTATTGAAAGTTTACAGCGCAAACTGTCTGGAGCAGCTGGAATTTTGACTATATTTTGTAAAGATTTTGATACTCTAAAAATGAAAATACCAGGACAAGAAGATGCATTTAATGTAGCTGCATCAATAGAGGCACTTTCCACTTTTGGTATGTATATCTTCCTTATGGAATTGGCTTTAGAACTGCAATTGTAATAAAATGGTTTTTAAATTTTAGGATATCTATAGCACCGATTCTGAGTCATGAAACTTATATATTGTCGCCCTCAAATTTTTTTTTTGTTGTAATTGTTTTTCGACTGCATCTTAAAGGGGAAGTTCGGTCTAAAAAAAATTTTTTATTTTATTTTATAACTCTATGTATTTATACTTATAAAAACAGAAAAACTTTACTTCATTAAACTCAGAGTTTCGGAAATGTCTCTAATGTTGACACAAACTTCTAAAAATGCTCCGTTTTTGAAAAAGTGCGTCAGAAAAAAAAAAGCTGGGTTCTAACTCAAGTATGACGTTTCATAGTTCAAAACATTGCATCGCGTGAAAGAGTCACAACACAGGCTACACAGTTTTTGCTAAAAGAATCTACTTTTTCTAGCTATATTTCTTTTCAAATCTGTAACAAATTACTTCTTTGAAAATACAGTGTCAATTTGTAAGCAATCGATTCAATTCGCAGCAATTCAAGCTCTAAAATGATGACATACCTGATTTATTTACTCTTAGTCCCTTAAATTTCAAACCAGAACTTTCTTTTGAAGAACTGAATAAATTACGAATGTGTAGTTCCGAGAGTGATGAGGAAGAAGAAGAAGTTTCTAGGATCGGCAACAATACCTGGTGCCAATGCGTTGGTACTGTAGAGCGATGGAGTCGTACAGTGAAAGGCTTGTGTTGCAGGGATACAAATGAAATTCCTGACAATCATTTCAAAGGTAAAATAAACAAAAAATTAGCCAAGCATAATTTTCTTTTTCGTGTTTAAAACCATAACAAAACTCTACATATTCCCTTTAAATATTAGTCTTCGCGTTGATAAAAAAATATGCCAACGAGCAGCACGACAACTGACTCAAAACTTCTCTCAAAATATTTTGCCTAACATGAGTTTTATCTCCAAATCATTCAACTCTTCTTCGCACATATTTTATTCGGTATTATTTGCTACTGCCAAAACAACATCACCAAAAAACACCGGTGGTTGTTTTATTCTATTCAGCTTTACAAATCAAATGAGAAAGTGTGCTCAAAAATCAAAACTTGAGACTGAGGTTAATTTAAAGGTTTCTTTTTTAAGAAAAACAATATATAACTGAAGCCGAAACTTTTGAGATGGTTTGTCTTTGTAAACCAGTACTAACCACCACTGTCTTCCTTCAATAATTTAAGTGACGATGCAATGCCCTCGGTAGAAAACAAGACCAAAATTTTTATTACCCACGTCTTACGAAAGCACATGTTCTTGAAGAATTTTAGATGTGAAAAAAAAAACATTCAGCGCTAGGGAAAGAAAACATGGGAAGGAAATATAATAATTTTTTTGACATGGTTTTATTTTGGAAATGGCTATAATAAATGAAATTGTGTTGAATTTTTCTAAAATACGAGAAAGACAAATGTTTGGCTGTTTGGTGAAACATAGCTAACAAACATAACTAACAAACATAGCTAACAAAACTTTCGAAGCATTCTGGTTCAAAATGTTGAGAACAAATATAAAATCCAGAGTCTTTCGGCAAGGTACCACTTCTTTTTATATTATATAGCCATTCGAAGCTCTTTATTTTTTTTTCGCACTGGGAATCTGATAAGAGACTACCCGATTTTTTCTTTCATTATTATCTTCGTCTTTTGTCGTCAGCTTTTCGCTCTCTACCTCCTTATTTTTCTCGCTCCCCTTATCTTTTTTGTCTTTTTATTATCGCTACTTCGATTTGTACAGTCGATGGCAGCACAGTTTGGCATATTAAATAATAAAAATATATAGACAAAATACTTCTTCATCTGATTACACCTAATCCCCAACACCGAACTTTCTCTTTTTGAACTATAAAACGTCATAGTTCAAACTCGACCCAGGCCTTCGTAAAAAATGTAAAGGGGTCAATATACGGAGGTGTTTTTACGCGTGTTTAACACAGATTATTTCAGAAAAAAGAGGGTTTCACTTGAAAAGAATTATGGTATCCGTTTTTTTTCTTTTATGACTATTGATTATGAAAATATAATTTTTGACCAAACTTCCCCTTTAATTTGCCCCTCCATCCATATGATGCAAAACTATACATCAGAAAAATTTCTATTTCGTAACTCCGTAAAACTTTTCGTAACTTTTCTTGTGGATGTTCTTAATTGTATCGGCCTAATTTAGTTATTGTTACGTCTAATTGCCAACTTGAACTTTCATGAACCTAAATTAAAGTTTTATCATGTCAGCATTTATACCTCAACACTTGCTCAATGCTGACATCAATTAGAAAGGCTGTGTATTGCAATGGGTAATGTACTCTTTTACAAGACCAGTATCTGCAGTATCTTTTTTGTTTTTAATTGTAGAGAGTGCATCCTTGTATTACCCTTTCTTTTTCAACAATGTAACTTTTAAAATCGAAAGTGATGGTTGGCACCTGTTCAATGTCCAGGAAGAGTGCAATAAGGTTATTAATGGTTCAGAGGCATGGAGAGTATGTTCAGTCAACATAAACAATGAGGTGAGGTGTTTGTTTTATCTTTCCTGCATTAGTTTGTAATTTTCCTGTTACCATCTCAAAGTTTGTTTATATTTCGATAGTCTTGTCTACTTCCTCTAAGTGGATTGTTTCAAATTAAAAACAAAAAAACTGCCATTTGATAATTTAAGCATGTTTAAAGTCATTTCGATTCCGGAATAGTTGCAACTAGCTTTTGATTTTCGTATTAAATTAAAGCTTTTACAATGATTGATACAAAATATTTTGTAATTCAGTAAAGAAAAGCAAAAAAAACAAGTTCAGTAAAATTTTGGAAAAGTATGTTTTAAACGTTTTCATATTCAAAAATTCTGTAAATATAATTCTTTTTGGCTCCTTTGAGTATTTATGTTACAACTCTTTACATCATTTTTGGCACATAATACCTTTTAAAGCCTATTTTCACAGAATTAATAGCAATATTTAGCTTTGCCATCATATATCAGCAAGCTATAACTAACACAGCTAGAAAATATTTTTGCCGTGCTGTTTATTATCAAGATTATCATAAATTTAGTTGTTAATAAATTTAGTTTTTAGTATAGGATTATGGTTTAGGATTCATTATCATTATTGTATACATAAAAGGGCCCATGGAAATCCATGTGTCAAAAAACAGTGGGAGAAATAAAGTAGATTCAGAGATTTTGATGACGTCAGGAAATACCTATACAATAGCGAAAATAGTTTTTAATAGATCTCTATTGCTTCTATCCTGTAGGCCTCAGAACACCAATCAAGAAAAAGTATAGGATCATGTGTATTTTTTATGGTTGATGCAGAGATATTGTGATTTGTGTTTTTTTTTGATGACGTTATCAACCAGTCTGTTTTCAAATTGGGTGGGTTGACTCAGCTTTGGAAAATTGGTCCCATTTTAGGCCCAAGTTACCCAGAGGGAAGATGATGTCAGTTATTTACATTTGTTCTGAAGTTACTTGTCCTGCTCATACTTTAAGTGCAGTTCAATTGCTTCATTAATTTAATGATACTGAATCTCTGTAAACATAATGTTTACATGGCTAATAATAAGAATTATTAATTTAACCTGATTTAACCTTTAACCTGATTTAGTATTTCCAGTAATAGACAAGATTAGCCTATTAAGAGATTTGTTCCATTCATATAATTATAAATTCATAAAATTTTTATTATATCCATGAATTAAGAATTCTGAATAAGGTAAAAAATTGACACCATTTTGTCAATACAAATAAAATGAGTTGTATGAGTTGTGGGTTACCGAATAGATCATACAAAAGTAAATCGACCTCCAGACTAGTATTTGCTTATATTTCATTCTCACAGGAAAATATGTGATGGTAACATAATTAGCTCTCAACACATTTCTGTCAAACTTTCAAATATATAACTTATATATATATTAGGTTTGCGGCTCCTACCCAAAGTTTGTAGTAGTACCTGCTGCAGCTAACGATGAGATAGTAAAAAAATCGGCAAAGTTTCGACAAGGCGGAAGGTTTCCTGTGGTTTCGTACATTCACAAAAATAAGGTTTGTACTATTGTTATTATTATTTTTATTTTTATTATTATCTCTATAATAATAAGCCAGTTCCGTGTGTCTGTAACAGGCAAAGTTGATATTGTCATTTTTCTTTGATGTCGCCGAAAAAAATCTTTGATGTTGCCGAAAAAATTATGTCCATTTTGCTAGCGGGTTTACTTTGTTTACATCACGTGATGAAAACGACTCAATTTGATTTGCTGAAATAAATTTAACGGCTAACTTTCCAAAAATGGTGTCCCTCGACACCGAAAAAAACACAAAAGAAAGGTCCCTTCGTCTTGAAAAAAGTGCAAAAAGTGATTCAGAGAAAGAAAACTCTAAGTAAAGAAGTAGAATTAGAAAAATAAAGTTGAAACCCACAAGAAGTTACTTCGGGAGTGAAGAGTGGAGCTAGGAATTAGTAAAGTAAAGTTAGAAGTAAACTCTAAGTAAAGAAGTAGAAGTAGAAAAATAAAGTTGAAAGCCACAAGAAGTTACTTCGGAAGTAAAGAGTGGAGCTGGGAATTAGTAAAGTAAAGTTAGAAGTACAAAATGAATGCTAGAGTTTCAACTGAATTGGAATTGAGAAAAAGTAAGAACTTTTATATTTTTAGACGTTCCGTTTTTATATGTAGCACACTTAAAATTGTCAAAAAGAATCGCATTCTCAATAAAAATCCATTGGAGCTTCAAATTTACCGCGTTTTTTATAAAAAAGCTAGCGTTTGTTTACAATTGTTTGCATAATTAATGTCCTAAAATTCAAAATGCTGCATAAAGCTGTTAGCTGGCTAGCAAACAAATGTGCCAGCGAAATGGAAAGTTTTGGTTTGTTGAACTAACTGCAAATGTCATAATTTTTACATTGATATTGTTTTCCTTTATATGTGTTGTACTAAGCATAAATAGCTAGCTATAGACGTAGCTAAGTCTCCCCAGCTTAAGTATATTTAACTGGGTGTCTTAGGTATATACTGTTTTGTTAGCTAGCTAGCTAATGTTAGCTTCAAGGCTCCATCCCATAGCTAGCTCTAATCTATGAGTTTTGTTGTTATTCCTCTTTTTTTAGGTATTTATAGCTACCTTAGTAGTCAAACTTCTCTTCTTTTTTGAACACGAATTATGATGTAACAAGCTAGCTACAAAATTTTTCTTGAACTTTTAGGATACTGTGACACATTTTTATGCCCATAGAGAATAATTTTTTCATATTTCCTGTAAACTTTACAAGGAGACCACAATATGACAAGTGGAACGAATTTTATAGAATTTAAAGTGTGTGTGTTAAGTTATTTTTTATTGTTTTGTTTCCTCATCCTGTCAGCCTACATGTAAAATGCCAGGTTTTTTTACAGGGGTTTTTGACATTTGATTGGAAATTTATATATACGTGGGTTTATGACTTTGGGTTAAAAAAATTTATGAGAGGATGGCATGGTTGTCAGTTTATATTGTTTGTGTTGCAAAATGCTGTTTTTTAAAAATTTTGTGTAAACTTTTGTGGAAATAGACCACATGCAATATATATACTGAAAGAACAAATCTTTGTAGAATCAGACTTCACTGTAGGCTGTTGTAAAGCTGATGTCTTTATCAGTAAAAATAACAGCCATTGTTTACTAATTAAGAAAAAAATAAAACGAGTTTGAAAGTTAAAAAGTATTTATTTGTTAAGCTTTTCGTACACTAAGTACATCTTCAGACTGTATAAACAACTTTGTCTTTATATTTCGTATTATAAACTATTGTTTGGGAGAACTAATTGTATGTGATGTAATTTTTGCTGGAAGAAAATTCCATGGTTTCACGTTTTTGTTTTTCTTAAGAATTTTACAAAATTTTGTAGGGATAAATGCTTGCTGATGATAAAAAAATTACTTAATGTTCTGACCGAAACTGTTTTTGTTTTTTATATTTTGTAATTTAAACGCGAGGACTGTGTGCACTGAAACGACTGATTTTTTTAAATTTTGATGTGTTTCATAACCTTTTTGTGGAAGATTAATGGGTAATGGCAATATACGACATGCTGAATGAACTTATTTTTGTTGATTTAGATGTGTTTCTCAAAAACCGATCTGTTTTACATTTTGTGCAAACTTTTGTTTATGAACCGTATACAATGTTTGTTGATTCAAGTTTATTCTTTGCTTATTGATTTTTGGACATTTAGGTTTAAAATTGTTGGTAAAGGGCAGTATGGATCATCATACTAAAAAAGAAAATTTTTGTGTTCTTAACTGGTTGATTTTTACATTGTGTGTAAATTTTTGCAGGAGAGGATGGTATGCACCCGAAATGACGGATTTTTCTAGATTTAAATTTGAAAATGTGTAAAGAACTTATTTTTGTTGATTTGTGCTAACTCTTGCAGGCCTCCTTTTTGACATTTCAGAATGAAATACTGAGGGTTTTCAACATAATGACATAATGCATATTTGAGATGCGTTATTTCTAACATTGTTATTATCCGTGTTGTGACTGTCGGTGTTGTAACTGTCGGTGTTCTTACTGTCGGTTTTGTGGGTGTTGTGAGTGTTGATGTTGTGAGTGTCGTTGTTGTAACTTTTTATCAACTAGATTTTGCACCTTACAAGTTCTTTTTTATTTTGTGTAAGATTTGTGTGGAGGATTTAATGCGATTTGACATTTGACATTTGGTGTAAGATTTTAAGAACATTTTTTTGTATATGCACTGCTGACGTCAGCAAAACATCTAAAGCAACCTATTTTTTCATTGATCTTTTTCCTAAGTGGATTTTTCCACGGGCCTTATCGACTAGTATCTATAATAATAGCCGTATTTTGTCTGTCTGTCCGCAAGAAAAGTGTCGTGCAACGGGCACACGGAATAGCGTGTAATTGAAAGATGTGCGACCCCGTGGATTTTCCACGGGTTAACGACTAGTTTTATTTCACTAGTTGTTAGCCTGTTGAAAATCTGTAGGTTCAATGGTCCTCAGATTTGTTGCCTGTCATACATATTTTTCTCATTGATATTTTGTGCATCTTAGTAACTCAGACAGGGTTCGAAATAAAGCTGCAATGCAGCCATTTTGAACAGACCAACGAAATAAGGCTATTATTATATAAACATGGATTAAGTGCTCCTCAGATAAGCGCGATAATTCCTTGAGTAAGTAACACCCTATGTTTACCATCACCTTCTTTGAATGCCTGAAACAATGTATTTTCCTTATAAACTGTTCCCAAAGTTAATGGATGATTAGAGTGGTGATAAAGTCATTAAAGTTAAAGTTTTTTATTAAATTTTTCTATAATTCTTAATCAAAAGCCTCTTAAACAAGTACCTGTTTTTGTACTTTTTATTAGCAGCTCAATGCTGCTTAAGTTGCTTGCATTTTACAGGCTCGACTGTTACTTCCTGTTGTATCTACATAATCAATTTACAAGATTAATAGTGCTCAGTTTGGCTTGTGTGCCAATCTAAATAAAAGTTTTTACTTTAGAGTGGCGGTTGCTTAAAAGTTGCTTTGTTTTTTGAAGAATTTAAGCTTCACAGTGCTTTATAAGGTGTTGCTTATAAAAAAAAATCCGGCCACATCAAGTTTTCCCACCCAAAATAAGCAACCTAAATTTGCTGTGGATTTGAAAACAAATTTACAATGCCACATTGCAGGTTAAGTTAGAGTTACTCTTGGAAATTGACTCCTGCATGTTTTCCATTACTGTTTACACAGTAAAAAACACAAGTATGGACCTAATAAAGGAACTGTTACTGTTATATTAATTTGATTGCCACTCTTTACTTTCTTATTGTAAGGTTCCATTACTTCGCAGCTCTCAACCACTTTATGGCTCAAGCAACAAAAGATGTAAGGAGGATGAAAAGCTTCTGTCCTTTGTTCTTTCTGGATTCTCTGCCAAAGGTCAAATAATAGATACTCGAAGAAGTAGTGTTGCCGCATCACAAAGAAGTAAAGGTGAGAATTGTAAAAAGGGGCAAAATCACTTTTTTTTTTATTAAGAACTCCTCTTATTTAAGCCCCAGGCTTATATCATTTCGTGAACTTGTTCATTTTTTTAAAATTCTTGTTGGTGTTTTTTTGAGAGTCGCCTTTCTATATAGACGTTAAAAAGAAATTAATTTGTCATGCAAACTTTGCCAGGCGAAATTATTCATTGAACAAAATATTTTGAGGGAAACTAAATTTTTGTCTTTTTTGTTCCATATGGCATATCTGAAAATCAGTCTACATTTTTCAGGAGGAGGTTTCGAAACAAGTCAACATTATCCTCAGTGGATAAGAACATTTCAAAATCTTGAACGTCCTTCGTTTCTTGGAGAAAGTATAAGTCGGTTATACGAAGCATGTATGGACACAAAGTCTTCGTCGTGGTTGTTGAAGTTAGATGGAAGTGGATGGTTAACTTGCGTTGCTGATTTGCTGAAGGTTACTTTGAGTGTTGCTAATTGTATTTATCACGGTATGTTTAATATTCATAAACATAAAATCACTGTTTTTATTTGTCTAAAGCTATGTGTCCACTAAAAGATTATGTTATTGCACAAGTGTTTGCAACAAAAAAACACCTACTTATTGTAACAGAATATTTCATAAATATTTTGTTACATAAATACATAAATATCTATTTATCCCAGAAAATTAAACTTCTGAGAAAAAGCTGTTTAAATAATTATGTAAATTGATTATGTGTTAAAGTATCTTTTGTTTCAAAATAAATTCTGTGGACACACCATAAACAATTCAATTCTATGTTTAACAAATACTATAGCTTAAAGATATTATTTAGGTTGTTTTAACGGCTTAATGAGCATAAACATCATTTAAAGTAATTAAAGGAGCAATAACAGTTCAATAACAGTGGAATGCCATCACATTGTTATCTTTAAGAATCATCTGTTCCAAGCACCAGCCAAATGAAGCCCATTCTGAATTTCATATACTTTTCTGCAATTTTTACTTTGTATCTTAGGAATACTTACTTGATTTTACAATCAAGAAGAAAGTATAGAAGACACTATAGCGATGTTTTCATATTGTATTCTCTTATAATGCATTGCTGTTAAATACTCTGCTTAACCTCATGACAAAAGGTTAACGTAATCCCAATCTATTTAGAAACACCTGTGTTGGTTCATGGAGACAGAGGGTCAGACATTACTCTACAAATAACCTCACTCACACAGCTTTTATTGAACCCAGAATGCAGAACAATCACTGGGTATGTTGTTTCAATTGACTATGTATCATTTTTTATTGTTTCTACTGATTTTAAGAAAGTTAAGGGTGGGTTTATTTTACATTGTTATTACGACGTCTGACATTTTTTCTTAATACGTGTATGGCAATATATAACTAGTTGTGACCTGTGAGTTCTTCCGTCATACATGTCTTAGTCCTCAGATTTTGCTAACATACATATCCCTGTATAGCTATTTCGTGTATCCGTAGCATAAAGCAGCTAGTCGGTTACCATTTTGTACAAAATACCGGTAATTATTCTGGAGGTTCATTTTACATAACAATGTGTTTATTAAATATACTAAACACCTATTTACATTGTTCTCTTAAATTTTGCTTTCCTTTTGATTGATTGCATTTAAAGCTTGTGTTTTTTTTTTAAAGCAAATAAAATGTTTCTTTATTTCTTTTTTGATTTTTCGATTTAATGAAATCCATATGAGTGGATCAATAATGGGATTTAAAATAGCGACAACTAAACTGAATCTAAAAAAACAGTATCTTGAGTTCAATTCGAGGAAGTTTGGTTCTATGATATAGATGATATCTCGAATCATATGGGGCAACCAGCAAACAATATAGGAAACAACAATACCAGAATACTATCTTTTCATGCTGTGATTTCTTTGTGTTTTTGGATTGTCGCAGAACAGCTAGCTCAGGTTTGCTTTTGCTGATATCATTGTTTGGGCTATCATCTAACTTAATACTATCAGTTGCTACTTGAATAGGTATATTATTAAATACAGTAGCTGTTGGCATATCCTGGCTTTCATAAACTGTATTTTCAATACCCACAGTCGTCTTTTTGATTTCTTTCACATGTTTTAACACAACTCTGTAGATCATTATATTTGATACTATCAACACTAGAGACATTATTGATACTAAGATTATTGTAATAACATCTCCTGTTTTTTCTGGAAAATCCAACAAAAATGTAAGTGACAAAAAAATGCAGGAGATTAGCCATGGAACACAACATATCATAAGAACATCTCTCAATCTTAGTCTTTGATGTAGGTATGGCCAGCGAATTGCTAAAACTCTCTCCGCTGTGAATGGTAGATTGTTTAAGCAGCCAAACAAGGAATATGTAAGAAACAAGTTGACAACAGTTTTACGCTTCTCTTTATTGGCAGTGTGGATATGTATACCAGCAACATCCATCCATATTGCAAACACCCCTTCCACAGCATGAGAAATAAGTAAATTAATCAATACAATGTCGCCAATGCTTTTCCTCATTTCTTTTGAACGAACCACGATCAGTACCAGTGTTACATTTAGAACGAGAATAATAATACCTTCACTCATTAGCACATTTAAAGCGCAGATGTTTTCAATTTTTCGTGTTGTATTAAGCGCCATTTGTTCTGTTTTGTGGCGACAACACTACTTTGTAAGAAAAGGGTAGGTTCATTGTTACACCATGATTTTAAGTATTTTTGTAAGCTAAAACTGGTAGTCCCAACAATATGTTGAATTCTTCACCATAAGTTGAATTCTTCAGTTGCATTTTTGTTTCAACGTAACATTTCACTGTAAAAAATAGCGAAACAATTCTACTTTTGATTTTGTGTTAGAAAAAGATTATTTCTTATGTTTTCAAATTCCTTCTAATTCAATAAATTGTTTTTCTTTTGTATTTCAATTCTTTTGCAACAACAGCTTGATTGCGTAACAAATAATTGAAATTTGTGCAGCTTGTTCGACACTGAAGGGACAGCTGCTGCATATGAAAGATAGTGTTATTTTTACTTCATATTCTATTACAATGTTGAAATATTAAAGGGAACAAAAAATATATTCGAATTTTAGTTAATCTAGTTCTGTAAAATGTCTTTAGTACAGTGGTTCTAGCATCAATTCATTATTTAAACTTGTTAATGGGACTTCGGGTCAGGCCCAGACCCAGTATGTGTATATTTTCAACAGTGTTCGAATCAAAGAGAAAAAGTAGTCCAAAAAATTCCAGGGGACAGATGGTATTTCTGTTAGTAGTGACAATGGGAATCTTTTGTAGCAAGGGGTTTACTCTGTCAGGAAAGGGAGATTTTCAAAGAGTCGCCAATGTATGGAAAAGGCCAACAGTAAAATTGGGGCGAGGTCATACTTTCACATTTGGTAAAATTGTGGAGGGGAGTCATCATAAAATGCTATGTAAGGGGGGGACAGGGGGGAAACAGTATAACCCCTCTATGATTTACACAAAAGAGTAAATAATATGGGTTTGTTTTCATTATGTAATAAACGGACAGATTGATACGCTTTGTTATTGCAAACATTGCATAGCGGCTAGTTATACAGTGAAGAATATATGCACATGTGCATTTACAGTTTCAAAGTGCTTTTCATTTCTTTTTTGATTTTTCTGTTCAACGAAATCCATATCAATGGATCAATAATAGGATTGGCAAAAGCAATGACTAAAGTTATATTTGACCAAGTGCTACCTGTATACTGCATGCTTGGTACTGACATTTTGATAATATCATGAATCATATGGGGCAACCAGCAAACAATATAAGAAGCAACAATACCAGAACATATATATGCAGAACGCAGACGTCTTTTCTCTATCTTTTCATGCTGTGATTTCTTTGTGTTCTCGATGTACCTTACTTCAGGATTGCTTTTAGTAATGTCAATGTTTGGTTTATCCTCTACCTTAGTAATATCTCTCTCTGCCTGGATAGAATGAATGTTCTCTAGCGACATGTCCTGGCTTTCATAAACTGTATTTTCAACACCCACAGTCGTCTTTTTGATTTCTTTCACATGTTTTAACACAACTCTGTAGATCATTGTATTTGATACTATCAACACTAGAGACATTATTACTACTACGGCTATAGTAATAACATCTCCTGTTTCTTTCGGCAAATCGAATAGTTGTAAAATCAAAAGAAAGAAAAGCGAAAACAACCAAGGTTGAATACAAATTAAAATTGCTTTTTTCTTTGTCAGCGTTTGATGAAACAGCGGCCATCGTATCGCTACCAGTCTATCTGCAGTGTATGGAATATAGTTTAGACAACCTAACACAAGGTTAGCTGTAAATACGTTGATTACCGTTTTTTCGGCTTTTTCGTCAAGTCTTTTATTGTTTCTGCTTACTTTGTGTTCAAACCACATAGCTGCGACGCCCTCAGCAACATGTGATATCAATAAATTGAGAAAAAAGATTGTACTGGGATTACTTCGTAGTATTTTTCGGCTTACTATAAAGACGACTAGTACACCGTTGATGGTGATGATAATACTAGCTTGTACTGTGAACACATGAGCTGGCCATTTATATGGTAAAGTCGTGTTGTTACTAGCCATAATTTGTTAACTTCCTATACGCTACGTGTCTTCACATTTTCATGTTTTGCTTTTCCTTCCTTCTTTCTCTTTTTATATTTGTTATAGATAATAAAACTTGCATGATAGAATAAAAAATAAAGTTGGTAATTCTATTATTGTTTCTTTCTAAGTTTTGACGATTTCATTGTTCAAAAGAATAATAATAACATGTGCAATGAAAAGGATCTATAAACCTGCGAATAAAAAAAAAAATCTAACAATTATATCAAAATTAGATTTACGTGATCTATTTCTTACAATAGTGGTCGATAGATAGAAATAAGGGATCTATTTCATACAATAGTGGTAGATAGATAGAACTAAGGGATCTATTTCATACAATAGTGATCGGTGGATAGAACTAAGGGATCTATTTCATACAAAAGTAGTAGATAGATAGAACTAAGGGATCTATTACTTACAATAGTGGTTGGTGGATAGAACTAAGGGATCTATTTCATACAATAGTGGTTGGTGGATAGAACTAAGGGATCTATTTCATACAATAGTGGTCGATAGATAGAACTAAGGGATCTATGTCATACAATAGTGATCGGTGGATAGAACTAAGGGATCTATTTCATACAATAGTGATCGGTGGATAGAACTAAGGGATCTATTTCATACAATAGTGATCGGTGGATAGAACTAAGGGATCTATTTCATACAATAGTGATCGGTGGATAGAACTAAGGGATCTATTTCATACAATAGTGATCGGTGGATAGAACTAAGGGATCTATGTCATACAATAGTGATCGGTGGATAGAACTAAGGGATCTATTTCATACAATAGTGATCGGTGGATAGAACTAAGGGATCTATGTCATACAATAGTGATCGGTTCATAGAACTAAGGGATCTATTACTATAGCGAGAAAATAAGAATTGCTTGTATCGTTACTTTTTTAACGAACTCTTACTGATTAGTGCTGAGAATGATATTTTTATCTGTAATTTCTTCATCCTATCAGGACTTGAATAAGAATCGATACGAAAAGGACCAACTGACAATTGTAACAAATTTACAATTACCTTATTGATGCTTGGTAGCTTTTCATGACACGCATATTCCCTTTATATCTCCCACTATTTGGTATAACACTTGCCATTTCCTTCCTTCTCTAATAACATTAAAATTATGAAAAGGTTTTGTTTGCTAGTTTCGCAAGCTCGGTCTGTACCTTAGGCTTTTTATTTCACATCAAAACATCAAAGCTGGCCTATCCGTTTAGTAACAGTACGCTATAATAATAGTTCGCTATAATAACAGTACGCTATAGTAACAGTACGCTATAATAACAGTAGGTTGTAGTAACAGTACGCTATGGTAGCAGTACTCTATAGTAACAGTTCGCTATAGTAACAGTACGCTATAGTAACAGTAAGCTATAGTAACAGTACGCTATAGTAACAGTAAGCTATAGTGAAAGGTACGCTATGGTAACAGTACGCTATAGTAACAGTAAGCTATAGTGAAAGGTACGCTATGGTAAGAGTACGTTGTAGTAACAGCACGCTATAGTAACAGCACGCTATAGTAACAGTACGCTATAGTAACAGCACGCTATAGTATGAGTACGTTATAGTAACAGTAAGCTATTGTAACAGTACGCTATAGTAAGCGTACGTTGTAGTAACAGCACGTTGTAGTAACAGCACGCTATAGTAACAGCACGCTATAGTAACAGTACGCTATAGTAACAGCACGCTATAGTATGAGTACGTTATAGTAACAGTAAGCTATAGTGAAAGGTACGCTATGGTAAGAGTACGTTGTAGTAACAGTACGCTATGGTAGCAGTACTCTATAGTAACAGTTCGCTATAGTAACAGCACGTTGTAGTAACAGTACGCTATGGTAGCAGTACTCTATAGTAACAGTTCGCTATAGTAACAGCACGCTATTGTAACAGTACGTTATAGTAACAGTACGCTATAGTAACAGTTCGCTATAGTAACAGCACGTTGTAGTAACAGTACGCTATGGTAGCAGTACTCTATAGTAACAGTTCGCTATAGTAACAGCACGCTATTGTAACAGTACGTTATAGTAACAGCACGTTGTAGTAACAGCACGCTATAGTAACAGCACGCTATAGTAACAGTACGTCATAGTAACAGTACGTTATAGTAACAGTTCGCTATAGTAACAGTACGTTATAGTAACAGTACGTTATAGTAACAGTACGTTATAGTAACAGCACGCTATAGTAACAGTACGTCATAGTAACAGCACGTTGTAGTAACAGTACGTATTAGTAACAACACGTTATAGTAACAACACGTTATAGTAACAACACGTTATAGTAACAGCACGCTATTGTAACAGTACGTTATTGTAACAGTACGCTATAGTAACAGCACGTTATAGGAACAGTACGCTATAGGAACAGTACGCTATAGTAACAGTACGCTATAATAACAGTACGCTATATAGTAACAGTACGCTATAGTAACAGCACGTTATAGGAACAGTACGCTATAGGAACAGTACGCTATAGTAACAGTACGCTATAATAACAGTACGCTATAGTAACAGTACGCTATAGTAACAGCACGTTATAGGAACAGCATGCTATAGTAACAGTACGCTATAGTAACAGTACGCTATAGTAACACTACGCTATAGTAGCAGTACGCTGTAGTAACACTACGCTATAGTAGCAGTACGCTATAGTAGCAGTACGCTATAGTAGCAGTACGCTATAGTAACACTACGGTATAGTAGCAGTACGCTATAGTAGCAGTACGCTATGGTAGCACTACGCTATAGTAGCACTACGCTTTAGTAACAGCACGCTGTAGTAACAGGACATGAAATTATATTTCTTACCTTAACAACCTCACTGTTTTTTAACCTGCATGTTTTCTTTCATGTTTGCAGGTTTCTATCCTTGATTACAAGAGAGTGGCTATGGGCAGGTTATGCATTTACTGAGAGACATCTGAAGCTTGGTATCTCACCAGCACGAAGAAAGGAACATGCTCCAGTATTTCTTTTGTTTTTAGATTGCGTGCATCAAGTAAGTGTCAGTTCAGTTGGAGATTTCTTGCATTCATTTATTTGATTTTTTAATTCGTTATTAGTTAATAGTCCGTGGAAAAAAACTGCTTGATCAAGGAGGCGAACAGATATGGGAATATATTTTGACAAGCATCCACCACCCGTCTATTCTATAATTCTAAAACCAGTTCATCCGTTACGTCTATTGTGTAGAAAAAACTGATCAAAATAATGTACATCACTATTTGATGTTGGCGAACGGTTAAGGAGATATTATGATTTAAATGTTTTTGGATGTCGTCATTTATATGTTGATTATAAAACGGTTGAGTTGACCCAACCTTGGGAAATTCGCGTAATTTTGACACAGGTGAACCGTAGTTGCCTTGGCGAAATGAAACAACTGATGTCACCACCCGCTTCCAAGTGTTCAGGCCAAAAGATTATTGCAATGACTTTAACATATTGACGTCCGTTTGGTTTGTTGACGTTAAACTGACACAATTTCAGTGCAGTTTTTCCTTCATTCTTATCTTACCTACCCCTTCGCGAAATGCAAGGAAAGAAATTTTCACGGAAATTTTAATTTCCCGCATGGAAGAGTTGTGCCTATTGATTCCGATTTTGTGTATCCGCAGGGGGTAACTAAAATATTCCCGCTAAAATTCGCATGTCACATTTGTATAAAAGCTATTTTCCATTTCAAAAAAAATTTTCTGCGGAAAGGAACAGAAAAGGTTCTGAGCATGCGTATTTAAAGTGTTTACATCACATGAACAGAAACTTTTCTTTTCCGTTCCGTTCTTGGCAAAGTAAAATCGAGTTTAGGCTGTTTACCAGTTAAAGGTAACTTAAAAACAAGAAGGTTTGTAACGGTAAAACGCTATTATATTTGCGATGGTTATAACCCCCGCTCATGTATATTTCATCGGGAAGGATGGATTAAATAGATATGCGGGAAATAGGGAGGAATTTCCCACGGGTTAACGGCTAGTTTTATAAATTTTAAACTATTAATTTCATTACCCGCTTTTTTCTAAGAGTATGCTTTACAAGAATAACAAGCTAAGATTTCAGGTTGAAAAACGATAGGTTTGTTGGTTAGAACAATAGAGAAATCAGAATAATAACCAGCCTGGTTAGAATTTTGATATTCTTATAAAGAAAGCGTGTATTTAGTTATGTGTAGTTTTTGTGTTATATTTTGTGTAGATATTACAGCAGTACCCGTCTTCATTTGAGTTCACTGAAGATTTACTGCTTCTTCTGGCGCAACATTCTTACTCGTCGGAATATGGTTAGTAGTTGCTGACGTTTTTGTCGTGATTTATGACGTTGTCGTTATTGTCATTTCGACGTTTTTGTCGGAGTGAAGATTAACGTTATCGCAAGTTACTCTCTCGTTTGTTAATTATAACGGCGTCGTTATTTTTGTCGACGAAGTTGCTGTTATTGTCGTTGCTTCTATTGTCTTCAGTCCAACTCAATATCACGATCGTTGTTGTCCATGTCGTCGTTGTTGTCGTTGTTTTTATTGTCCTTAGCCCAGTGTTACTTTCGCATTATAATGACGTCGTTGTTGTCCTTTTCGTTGCTCACATTTTTGTCGTTATTTTGTTGTCGTTATTTTGTTGTCGTTATTTTGTTGTCGTTATTTTGTTGTCGTTATTTTGTTGTCGTTATTTTGTTGTCGTTATTTTGTTGTCGTTATTTTGTTGTCGTTATTTTGTTGTCGTTATTTTGTTGTCGTTATTTTGTTGTCGTTATTTTGTTGTCGTTATTTTGTTGTCGTTATTTTGTTGTCGTTATTTTGTTGTCGTTATTTTGTTGTCGTTATTTTGTTGTCGTTATTTTGTTGTCGTTATTTTGTTGTCGTTATTTTGTTGTCGTTATTTTGTTGTCGTTATTTTGTTGTCGCCATGGCCTATGTCGTTGTTATCGCCATCTTATTTGTTACTTTCATGTTTATATTTCTTACTGTTTATGAATTAGCAGGCTCTTTTCTTTCAGTTCATACTGTTTTAGTGTTTTGTTTCAGGGACGTTTCTTTTTAACAGCGAGTGGCAAAGAGAACAGTCGAAAGTAGCGGAGAAAACAGTCTCGCTGTGGTCGTACATCAACAGGGAGGAGTTCCTTTCTACCATAAGAAATCCAATTTACGAAGAAAACCCGAAGGAGTTGCGACCCTCTGTTGCACCGCAGAGTCTCGTAAGTAGAGTTGCGACCTTTTATTTTTTTTATGTTCTAACTGTTTTTTTCATTGTGATTCCTTTTCATGTTTCATTCTTTTTCTCTCAGACGCTTTGGTATGGCATGTTTGCGAAACAGACTCTCCCGACGGGACCGGACTCGCAGGAAGAAATCCGTAAGGTCATCGTAAATGCTAAAAAAGAAAACAACGAACTGAAAGAACGGGCGAGCAACCTACAAAGGTGAGTTTGAGTTTATCATACCGTAAAAACTACAACAAAAGTCCATGCCTAAATTAACACATTGCTCGAGTAAAAAAATAAAAGACTTGCTAAGCGCCCATGGCGTTTGTTTAGGCTTTCACCATATTTCAAACTGGATAGTTTAAGTTCATCTTATTCAGTTAGGGCGGATTTCCATTCAAACTATTTTCACGCTACCGCGTATTTTTAAGACAGTACATCGATATGGGCATGCGCAGTTATTATTTAAACCGATTGCATCATTCTACAGCGTGCGATCGTAAAAATGCTCTTGTTAAGAATTTGCCAATCATAATCCTAAAAAATGTAACCAAAACTCTATCAATCCTGAAGCAGAGCACGAAGAATTTCTTGTTTTTCTTTAAAAAAGACACAAGGAATAAATTTTTTTTAAAACATATCCTAAGTGATTCTTGGACGGCAAAGAATTTATTTTTTTCTCGAAAAATGACGTAGCAGAAAATGAGTTCAAATTTTGATAAAATACCTGCGCAAAATAAAACAGTGGAAATTAACCAGAGCACTTTTACGACGGAATGTTGAGTTTAAAAATACGCGCGAGCATGGAAATAATTTGAATGGAAATCCACCTTTAGTTCTTTGTATATCCCGCCCGTAATAAAGATTGAAGTCATGTGACTTAACGTTTTGGTTAAGTGAGGACAAAAAAATCGAGCTAAAGATTTAGCGTATTTTTCGTTTTTAGTGAATACGAAAAACTTCGAGCTACGTACCTGGAAGCGTCCTGACCTACACGCGTAAACTATTACATCAACTATATGGTGAGTTAAACCGCGTCCTTGCACCCTGTGCATTTCGAGATCACGAGATGGATTAAAGCTGTTGAAAAAAGTGATTTTGATGGCAGGTTTTCGCATGGATTTCCGTGTGGTTATTTTCGGCACTATGTGTCCCTTTCGTGATGTGTGAAACAGTTGAAGTTTCGTGAAGTGCGAGCAACGATTTAAAAGAAGTTGGTAATGCATTATTCAACCAATTAAGATGTAACATTATCTGGTATTTTGTGATGAAATTTGTGTAATTCCTTGGGTTTTTGTTTATTGGATACGTGAACGTATGTTTTTTATTGTTTTATTATTTTGATATCATTGGAATCGAAAAGAATAAATCTACTGCAAAGAGTGACGAAATTCATAATAAATAAATATGCTAAAAATGAAAGAGTGCTACCTTTTAAACAGTTTTTATTTTGTTACAAACATTTTCCATATTTACAATGCGAGCAGAAAAAAGACGAGAAAAAATATTTTTATTGTATATTTACGTCGTAATCTGTTGCAAAAAATGAGCGACTGTTTTTCGTGACGCATTGGTATTCGTGATCGCAAATGTTGTCTAAGGATTCATTCTTTCGCGACGACACCATTTTGCATCAGCGCAGTTTCAGCCGAAAAATATAGGGTACTTATAATAGGAAATATTTTAACGAATTACGGGGGAAATTATCAATATTTTTTTACTAGCATAAGAAATTCCATGTCATTTTTTTTTACTTTTAATTTTTTAAATCGTGGAAGACTTATTGTATGTCAGAAATATTTAGGTAGGTTTCGGATTTAAAAAAAAATATTATAAATATATAAATTGGAAAAAATATGGGTTGGAGATTGGCTAAAACTTTAATCTGTATTGCTAAAACTTTGATCTGAATTTCGCTCTGCTAAATTTTGTCTTAATGAGGTTTTCGACATAACCGTTCGTACAGACGTTAACATGGATTGTGAAAGTGTAACTGTGGACTAATAAATTTAAGCCTCTGTCCACATAACTTGTTTTTTACATCACCATCGATTCCCTTGAATTTTGTTATCTACATGCAAGCGCATATTAATCTCACTAATAATCGCTGTTCGTGATGTTTCGTTTTGTAATGTAATGATATTCGTACTTCTTTCCGCGCGTACCAACTTTGCCGCATTCGCGCAAAAAGTTTTTTATTGAACGAAATTTAGTACAGAATTACGGTCAACACGTTTTGCGCGTAAATTAACACAGAGGAACATATCATTCTACAGTTACATAAAGGAAACGCATCTGTTTTCTCTAAAACACAGAAATTTTCCCGTCATTTGTAGAAGAATCTAGAATTGCGCTGATGCGTCCATTTTTCTTTTGCGTGAAAATATTTTCGCGCAAATTGGATTTCTTTGCTCGGCGAAAATTAATACACGCGAAAATTAGTACGAAAAAGGTATTTCAAACATAAGTTAATACAGATCAGTAGAGGTGGACAGATTTTATATACAAATGTACAAAGTGTGCCCTTGCATAACATTGTTAAGCTCCCTTGCGTAACCTACTCTGCTTGTCCTGTACAAGATGTAAATCATTTTTAGATTTTTGTTGTTGTATATTCTCGCAATGTTTTGATAATAAATGCACTTTTAACAATATAAAAAATTGATTTGTATATTTTTTAGAGAAAATAATACAAAATATTTAATTTCAAAGTTTCTGTAATATATGCTGGTGTGTGTGTGGAAGTTCAATGGAACAATTTCAACCTCGATTCCTTGGTCTGCTGCTTCTTTATTTTTATAAAAAAGCCCTGGTTACAAGGTTGGGAGCAATATGAACGAAGGTTGGCGTCTGAAATCAGTAAAATAGCAGTAAAATGGAGATTTAAGAAAATAGGAGTGAATAGTTTTCTTAATGTAAGGATTCTGTCAAATGCCCAGGGCAATACTCTTAGGGTTAACGCTCTTTAGGTGAAAATTGAGATTTCGCCTTGTTTAGGTAATACAAAAATATTTGATATAAAAATAAGCACTGAAATAGTAATAAAATCCAAATTTTAAAATTCACTATGTACTCCTAGCAAAAAAATATTTATATGCAAAATTTCTATTCTTCATTAGAAGAACATAGAAATGTTCTTTACAGCAAGTCATCTAAGTAATTCATAGAAAGTAAATACAATTCTAATTTGTGATTCTTCTTAATCACATTATTATCAGCCATGTCTTTTTTTATTCGACTTTAAAGTCAAGTTTTGAAAACCTTGATCTCTTCCACAATACGAAACTTTTAGTATCAAAGTATTTTTCAATTATCAATAAGCTGTCCTTTGTCAAATCTCCAGCTGATGTAACACTAACACGATTTGGGTACATTGCCTTTTTCATTGCTGCACATAGTGCATTACCAGATCCTTTTTTACAAATGTCATCGACAATCAGATCAATACTGCACGATACGGGCTCTAGCTTGCTGCACATACTCCCAAGTTTCTGATAAAAACCCTTCCATAAATTGCCTTTCTCCATTTTAACACTAGTGCAAACTACCCCCTTCAATAAGTAAAAATGCCCTGGCCCGCCTTTGCAAACGATTCCTAATGATTTCAGTTTGCATCCCTTTTTATAATTATCAAGCTTTGTCTTTATTATTTCTAGCAGCGAATTTAAATTTGAATTATTAAAATCGTAGACAATAACTGTTGCAGTTGATATTTTTTTAAGCACGTCTGTTTTATTGATATTAGAAGCGATAATCACTATATACTGAGGTTCATGCTGTGAATTGTCTGTCCAGTTTCTTTCCTTTTGTTGCTCGCCTGTCCATCGAAGCTCGTCAATATCATCTTGAAGGTTAGCAAAACTTTCTTTTGTTTTATCTCCAATCTCTGTGCAATTCTTTTCTGGGATTTCCTTTTCAACACTGGATTTATTCATGTCGTTGTCTTTTTTGTAACGAACGCGAAATTCTCTTTGTATTTTTACAGCTGCTAGTTTTTCCTTTTCCACTGCTTTTCTGATATTGTGACCTCTGAATGTAGATTGAATTACAATGGCAGCGTTTCTTTCGTGTGTTTTTTCCCTATCCTTTTCGTTATTGTTATTTTTTTGATTCTGTTGTACAGCTGCCATTTTTTTTTCAGTTTGCTGTTCATTTTTCAAATTGTTATCCAAACCTTGGCTTTTATTTTCATTGCTTTTGTCGTTGTTATTACTGGAAAGCGCTGCTACTGCTTGTGCTTTAACTCGTGCTTCGTTCTTTTTTGATCCTCTACTCACAACAGAGCCCATTTTTGCTTTTTACTACGCCGCCAGCTTCTTTCTGTTCTCTGATTTCTTCGATCTTGACGGCTACCATATTTGTTTATATCGTTAACGTCACGTGCTCCAATAATAATGGCGGTGTTCTGCCCAATCTTAGGACGCTGCCCAATCTTTGGACATAAAATTGCCCAGTCTTAAGACTGGCCGGCCAGTCTTAAGACTGGGCAGGGCGTCACAAGATTGGGCAAAAGACCATGTTAGGCCATCTTCGGACGCCTTTTAGATTTTAAAGAAGGGATGTGCCACACGAGCTCTGTTGTTTGCAACACCCAACAAACATTCTCAGGCACATTAAAACATCATATTTTGGGTACTGTTGAATTGACCCGGCCAGTTTTTGGACACAGTAGAGTAAAAATCATAGCTAGCTAGGTAGCTGTAGTAGTGTAGTTAGAGCATGTGTTATACATTTAGCATTTGTATATATACAGCTTGTAGTTGCTAAATTTTAAAAATGAAATGTTTATTATTGTTTATTTATGAAGAATCAGAAAAATGGTATTCAACCATATTATTAGTTAGCTAGCTGGTAATTTCATTGGATGAGATGTTTAGCCAGCTAGCGAGCTATAGCCAGTAGCTATATAGTTGAGTAGTTTCAATTTTTTTAAACACATGTATATATACATGGTATAAATTTTTGGCCTTTTGATTTTCCAAGAAAAGTTTCAATTTAAAGTTCCTTGCTTTTAAGAGATAGAGTCTAAAATTTTTATTGTTCTGTTTGTCTTCCACAATTGTTCTAAGATTGGGCAATTACGTCCATAGATTGGGCAGTCCAGTCTTAAGACTGGCCACCCATTTGTCACTGTCAGAAGATTGGCCTGGCCAGTCTTAAGACGGGGCACGTTCCAAGATTGGGCAGAACAGCGGTACGAGTTGGTCGAGAAGTTGGTGAAAAGAAACTGGATTTCCAAAATTTTATATGGCCATAATTACTTGTATTCGCACCTGTGCAGATTCAACTGGTAATTTGTTTTTAAAACCCGATAAGATTTCATAAAGTCTCGTTTGAGAACAATGGGCATGCTTGTGCATTTGCAAAAAAACTATTTTTACTTGTAAACATTCAACATTGGCAAGTGGCAAGTCCATCTAGCTATATGCACAAACAAAACTAGATGTGGGTAGGCTAAAGCTATACAAAAGGCAAACTGTACCATTGGGTTGTGCAGTTTTATGTGCTATCATGACCAATTTTGTACAGGTTGCCAAAATAACTCTAATTTGGATCACTTCAACCAACCAAAACCCTCTCACAGGCCCAGTCAGGCCCACACTCCCTCCTGTAACGATATAGATAACTATATATATTATTTGTCAATCAGGGAAAACCCCCAAATGCAGGACCCCGCAATTGTAGTGTTTGTTATAAATGGTGCAGAATATGTGGTACACGATAGCAAAGTCCATCAGGTTTAAAGTAAAAAGTTTTTTAATTTCTGCTACTTTTCAATGTTCCATTCCTTTGATTATTTTTAAGAATTACCTGAAATCATTTTCTCAATTGCTTTGTTTTTTTTTGTATCAAATGAAACAGGATATAAATTTCTTGACAGGGAAGTGGTATATATAGTAAATGTCCTTTTTGGTATGGATAAAGTTGTTCTGCAAGGTGTATTATACAGAACCAAATCAAAGTCATTGTCTGACGACATGAAGCACCGACTGAAGATGTCTGGTCATCGCATTGATGGAAATAAGGAAATTAAACTTGTCCAGACAAATTTCCTTAAGTGAGGGAAAATTTTGCATTTTCCAGGCGCTTAGAAATTGACATTTCAGACAAATAACTAGACAAAAATCCAGTGCTCAAATGTCATTTGGTCACTTGCAGTTGATTGAAAAAGACGCTAATTTTAGACGCTAATTTTGTAATGACTAAAATAGTTATGTGGTTAAGTAAAAGTTTAAATTTTTATGTGATTTAAAATAAAAATTAGCTACTTTTGCTAAAATAGTTATAATACAAGTGAAAAACACAACAGATTATTGTGGAAACACCCTCCTTCATTATGATTATTATATATGTTTAAAAATATGCTAGTGAAAATGTAACACTGAAAGACTTATAGTCGATACCATTTAGGAAAAATAATAAAAAAGGTAGAATATGCTTGTCGTAACATTCTCCTCCATTTTGATATTTAAATATATAATTTTAATGCTGTAAATAACGCCAGGCGTTTACCAATGAATTCATTGACGCGTTGATGGACACATCTAGCAGCTCAGAAGAAGACTGATTAACTGATTTTGTTGAATTGTCACTTTTTTAAACTAAATACTGTTATTATTTTTTATGCCTTGTTTTTTTTTATCCATTGCTTTTGACGTCCAAATTGTTTTCCTAAAAGAAAAAAGCAATCTTGTTATCTCATTTTTATTGTGAATTCACCTAGATAACTTTTACTATGGACACACACTACAGTTAGTCTAACAAAGTGATAGACTAAAGTAAAAAAAGTGAAATTTGATTCATTTTAAGAGGTCTCAGATCACATATTCGCAAAATTTCATGCATCTTTGCCTCTAGACTCCACTTGGGGGACTTACTGAGACCCCCAGTTGGTTTGTCTAGCTTACTATGCTTGCTCGTTATGCTTCGCAAATATAATGACCAATATTTGAATTTATTACATACAGTACTGGAAAAAGGTTGTTTAACATATCGAGCGCGTAACGTGAGCGGACTCCCTCGATACGCGATGTACCGCGTTTATAATAATAAGAAACAATTAAAAGAAATTGTCACGATCTATCGAGAATCTAGTATCGTGACAAAATCCGTCTCGATGTGTCGCGATGGTAGGTGATAATGAGAATAAAGAGAAAGTTTTTTTAATGAGAATAAAGAGAAAGTTTTTTTATTTCAAACACATCTCTGCTTTATCTTTTTTTTAATTTTAAATAAGTGTATATTATAAGAAAAATTTTAACTTTCGTATTTATTAAAGCAACTCTAGCGCATTACTTTTTCAACGTATTTTTTTTTTGTATCGCTGCTTTTCGTTCTTAAACTTTTAAAATGCGATCTAAAAAAGCATTTCTATCGCCGCATTTCGTTCTTAAACTTTTAAAATGTGATCTAAAAAAACTTCTCTACCGCCGCATTTCGTTCTTAAATTTTTAAAATGCGATCTAACGAAGCTTTTCTATCGCCGTTCTTCGTTCTTAAATTTTTAAAACGCGATCTAAAAAAGCATTTCTATCGCCGCATTTCGTTCTTAAACTTTTAAAATGCGATCTAAAAAAACTTTTCTATCGTCGTTCTTCGTTCTTAAAGGGACTGTCCGGTAAAAAAATAAGTTTTATTATATCAACTAATATGTACTTATTACTAAAGAATATCTGCATCTTTTAAAACATAATATATTAATACGCTTATGTAAGTTGTTTCCTTTTTTTCAATTCCCTCGTGAAGCATCACCTTTGGATCGCCATTTTGTTTGAATAATTCAGCATGAATGAGAGGCTAAACACACATGTTTCCCCTGACGTAGCACAATGGTGAGAAAATCAAAACAAAACGCGCTAGCCCGTTAAAGGATAGACCGGAACAAAAAATCTTATTGACTTATTTTATTTTCGTTTATTATTTTTTAAGTCAGTTAATACCCCCGTGTAGCATATATTCGGAAATGTGTTATAAATAATTTATCAGATTTCACAGGTTCTGTTATTATTCGCTAAAGGCGCTTCGCTGAAGATAAAATTTAAAGATCAAAATGTAAAAGAGGCCGCTTCAGCGCGACATTACGCAATTTCCCCTCGAAAGCAAACTAAATAACATTTTTGTTTCTTTTTGTGAAACAACTCTGAACGGAGGAAGGTCGAAAAACTTGCTGTTAGTATGGCCTACTGTTCGGCGTACGGTTGTAAAAACAACATTAAGTCAAACAAAGATAAAAGCTTCTTTCTAATGCCTAAGAATCCTGAAGTTAGCAAAGCCTGGATTGCCGCAATTAACAGAACAAAGCTGCCAGCTAAAGTATTTCTATGCTCTGACCATTTTGAAGAAACCTGCTTTGACCCAAGCTGGAAACTTCAGAATGAATTATTTTATAAAGATCGTCCTTGCAAACGGCGGTTGATTCCAAATTCTGTGCCGACAATTTTTTGTCATAAGACTGCCCCTAAGGAACGTACATCCTCCACATCGCGAGCCAAACGAAGTCAATCTAAAGACGTAAGCAAATCCGTTTTTTTTATAAGAATGTTAATCTTGAAAATTATTCTTAATTTCCTCGTATTTTGCTATTGGTATTGACAAAGCCTTGAATGTTCTTAACATTTCTCGAGTATATCATCTTCGTTCCCATTCCTTTTTATTACTTCGTTCGATTGTTATTAGTTGGTGAAGTCAGCCTTGGTTGAAGATTCTGAGCAATTATGTTTAATCGATAATGAAGTTGAATTTGAAGTTGAATCCAAATTATCAATTGGAATACAGGCCATACCAAAAACACAAACGAGTGCAACCCAATATAAAGATACGTCAGTACGAAGTACATGTACACAAACGTCGTGTTCTGTAGCAGATGCGCAAACGCAAACCCAAGTAGCTGTTGTACATGCTTCTTGTCAAACTGAAAATGAAACGGACACAGATAACGGTATGGCTTTCGACTTTATTTCATTTTCATGCTTAACCGAAGTGGCAAATTATTTTGTAATTTTTAAGAATGTATATGTTTTCAGATTCAAATTGTACTGATTCCTCATTTAATTCCGATTTGGATGACGTGAACCTACAAAGCGCAGCAGCAGCTCTGAACAGTACATTCAATATCCTACACAAAGGTAAATATTTTCTTATACGTGCACGAATTTACAATGAAAAAATTATTAATGAAGGAACTGTTTATATCGTTTTTCTTCATTTAATACTTCAGGTAATATAAGCAACACATTGGAAATGCTGGGATTGTCGAATTTAATTGAACCACCAACTTCTGAATTTTCACACGAGGGACACGATTTGGACGAGGACGTTATTACCGATGGCGACAATGAGAGTGAGGATGATGAATGGCTAGTCAAATCTCTTGAGAGGTAACAAAACAAAAATAAATTTCCAACCACTTCCATAAAGTCGTATTTATGAATCTATTTTTTGCATATTCCTTATTTCAGGGCTGATAAAAGTGACCCTAATTATTCAATTAGTCAAGAGATGGATGAAGGAGAAGACGAAGAACAAGAACAAGAACGTATTGAACATCGAAACATGGAGCCATGCAAGCAAAAAACTTACTTGGTGTACGAAACATGTATCAAAGAGCTGATTAAGTATTGCATAAAGTGTGGTTCCATCATAGACAGTGAAAGCATCAGCGAAGTTAAGAATACTGGCAGTCAGCTAACGTACAAGGTTAAGTAAAACATTTATTGTTCGATTCTGAAAAATAGCCTGTAGCTCCCTCCTAGGTTCTAATTTAATTGTTGAATTTTAGGTTGTAACTACAACTGGTCTGGTCAACCGAAACTAAATTGCACCAAAGGAGCTGGTAATTTACACTTAACCGCTGCTATTGAACTAGCTGGAATAACATTTAACAAAATGTTAAAATTTGCAAACATATTAAACTTGCAATTCATTTCCAAAACCATGTACTACGAGCATCGTGGCAACTTTGTTTACCCAGAGGTAGATCATGCTTGGCGAAAAGAAAAACAGATACTGTCACGTAAAATTACAAATGAAAATCGGCAGCTAGAACTTGCCGTTGACGGTCAATGTGATACACCTGGTCACAACGCCACCTACAGTACCGTATCGGCGATGGACTGCCAGACAAACAAAATATTAAATTTCAGCATAGTACACGTGAAGGTAAATTTGTTTACGTTTGAGTGTTCCTAAATATATATTTCTATCTCATCGGCTTTTAACTTCTTCTTACATTTAGGAGGTAACCAGCTCACAAGCAATGGAAAAAGAAGGCTTTATCAGATGTATCCAAGAACTTCAAGAAGACATGGAACTTCCAATACGTGTGATTTCCACTGATAGGCATCCCTCCATAAAGAAGCTAATGAGGACCGACCCAAGATTTACAAAAATTATTCATCAGTTCGATCCTTGGCACATTGGGAAGGGACTCGTTAAAAAGTTAATAAAGGCTTCAAAAAAGAAAGGTATGTTACTTTTGTTGTAGAGTGATTAAGATCTCAATGTGCGGATTTTATTAAATTATTTCTTCATAGACTTAAACATACTTGCAAGCTGGGCACCTGCAGTGGTCAACCACCTGTACTGGTCAATCCATAATTGTAATGGTAGTGGAAAAGAGTTAGTTGAAAGATTTACGTCGATAATTCACCACTCTGTCAACAGACATACCTTTACCCACAACAAGACATACAAAGCTTGCGACCATCCAAGATTAAATGAGGAAGAGACAGAAAGAAAAAAGTGGCTTGTGATGGGTTCTGAAGCTCACAACAAATTGGTTAAAATTGTGACACAGCCTTGCCTTGTAAAAGATCTTGAAAAGCTTACGGAGCAAATCAACACTACCCTCTTGGAAGTTTTTCATTCACTGAAAATTAGGTACTTGCCAAAGTCAACCTTTTTTAAAATGGAAAAGATGCTCGCTGGTACCCAACTCGCTATTTTAGATCACAACCACAACATCAACAGAGAACAGGTATATAAAACATTGCAAATTTTATGTTTTTGATATTAAATATGCAATATTTTGTATGTGCTCTGATAATCTTTAGAAACACTCAGTTAACAAAGAAGGAATTCGGAAACCACTTTTCAAAGTCGCGTATTCCAAACCGAACAAAAGATTTGTATCCAAAATTGTGAAAGTTGATAAGGATTATGGCTACTTACACTATATCCTGCAAAAAATAATGAAACGCGCCGAATGTAAAAAAAAAGTTTCAGAAAGAAATCGGATGAAACGCCAACTGTCGTTAAAGATTACTCCCGATGACAGGCCACCTCGCGAAGAAATTATCGAAAAATCGACCAAATATAAACGTATAAAATTGTAAATATAAAATTTCTAATACACGTTTTTAATTTTTAAGCAATCCGATGAATACTTCTTCTAACGTTTCTTAAATTTGCACAAAAAATCTATTACTACGTTTCTTAAAAAACAGATTCTTATACGAAAAAAATGTGTATGACTTTTGTAAATATGTACAAGTAGTGTATATAATAACTATTCGTCTTCTATCTCCGCTATCCAAGAAAAATCCATTTCAACCAGTTCTCCCCCTTCTGCGTCACCCTTAAACCCAGTGTATCGTCCATCTACACTAGGATACTCCTTCCTGATCTTACAAACTGCACACGCTGGTATGACACGTCGTACACCTCGCCCAAGTTTGTTGTGGATAAACCAGCAAAACTGTCGATAAGCACCGTAACGGTACGTCCTAAATTTTTTAGCAAAATAAGTTAAGTCAATCGTCGAATTTTTAGTAACGCGGGAGAGATTAAATAGATTACCTATTTGGTACATGGTCACGCTCAGGTAAACCGCGACTTTCCCGGTCATATAGCGCGACTAACGCTGTCCATAACACATCTTTCAACAACACGATGTAGTTAAAATGTGGATGCTGTGTGATGCATTCCTGATCTTAAAATAATTATCATGAAGTTAGAAAAAAGTCTGGAAATATAAACTCCCCTTATTATTTTTGGAAATATATAAAAATAAATTGCTACCATTAAGATTGAAGTATTTTATGGCATCGATTTCAACACAGCAAACACACTCTTTCTCTGTCGGCATCCTCTCACATTTACCACAACGACACCAATCAGTAACAGGCTTACACAATCTAGGATTTTGCTGAGGATCGAAGTCTGCCTGATCATCAAAAGCATCATTAAAAACCCGCCTAGGCTGTGAAGCTATTTCGGAATCTGATCTTTCTGGTTCATACTGAAATCCTAATACCGTGAAATTTTTGTTCGACGAAGACATATTAATAATCGTATTTCATAATTTGTAGAGAAGAGTTTAAAATTAAAAGTTTTTTTAAATAAGTTTCTAAACAGTTAACTTCTAGGGGGGTTCATATTTTGTACTGAAAACGCTACACACTTTCGCTACATAGTCTGTTTTTCACCACTGTTCTACGTCACATGCATAATTACGCATATTAAATTTTTAACCCAGGCCGTTTTGCGCGCATTTGCAGCAACGAGACGAAGCCATGCTTTAACAACATCTACGATAAAAAGGTTTGTTTATATATGTGATTAAGTGAATAATATCAAAAAAGAAAGGTATTTTCTATGTCATAATTTTAAATTACAAATAATATTTTAAAATAATTTTTCACCGGACAGTCCCTTTAAATTTTTAAAATGCGATCTAAAAAAGCATTTCTATCTACGGCAAAGTTTTTAATCCACGATGTGCCCACTGGATATGAGCTTTATGGTCAAATGACAGAGTTGTAACAAACAAGAAGCTATAATAAATATTTACGTAGGATGTTTGACCATATATGCAGCCTCTAGGTACATTTTTTAACGACGATCGCTATAAGAAGCGCGTGTAAAATAAAAACATTTGCTGCATAAACAAGATCATCGAAAGTGTGTAAGATCAACCAGACATGTGGAAATATAGTTCATATAAATATTTAATTAAATACACACAATCTCTGTAATGTTTTCTAAAGAAAGATTAACACTAGCTGCTTACCCTCGATTGTTATGTGTAAGTTAAAAAAATAAAACACAAAGGAAGTATAATTATATTTAAACATCCGCGATCATTGTTGAAAACACTCTTATGTTTAAAATAGTTCTATTATGAAAAAGTGTTAATGGCCTCGATAGCTTCGAGAATGATATCGAGACGGATGCATCGCGAAGCCCTCTCGATACAATTTGAAAGTAAAAAAACGTCTATCGCAGATCGAGAATACCGTCGCGATACGCGAAGCGCAATGTTAAACAACCTTTTCCCAGTACTGTAGCAAGAGTAATTTTAAAATTTGTTGGAAAAAATGTAACTTAAATACATTTTTTTTTAATTTTTGTACCATTAGAAAGATGTAATCATTTTTAAATTTTTTTTTAAAATAAATTATTTTTTTTCCTATACTCACACCTTAAAGGGATTACCATCATCATCATCATCATTCTCGGCTTAACGTCCGTTTTCCATGCTAGCATGGGTTGGACGGGGTATATTAATGACCCTCTTCCAATCTGATCTAGACTGTGTTAGATCTAAACTCAACTTCCTCTGTATCAAGTCTGTCCTTATAACCTCCTGCCAAGTCTTTCTCGGTCTGCCTCTGGGCTTTGCCCCAGGAACTATCAAGTCTCTACACTTTCTTACCCAATTATCCTCCTCCATTCTTTCCAAGTGCCCCAGCCAATTCAATCTTCTTATCTGGATAACATCTTTAATTCTACGGAGACTTAGCCTGCTTCTTAGCTCATCTGAACTCTTTCTGTCTCTCAGACTGGCGTTACACATCCACCTAACCAATTCTTAAATTTATTCATGACGCTGTTTTGCTTAACTCTCAAGAGACAACTTTTTTTTTTATAGTAGCATTTCCTATCGCAAACAAATTTTGTGCAGTCAGAATACTGACCAAGCTTTTTGATGGTTACTTCTATTGTTTTTTATTTAGGTGATCTTTACCAGGAAATCCTTTCTTCTTTTATATTTTGAGCCAAAATGGTTTCATTCACCCGTACAAACATAATCAATTAGGATAGAATGTCTCATGGATGGCAAATTATTACGGAATGATTGCTGTAGTGAACGACTCAGTTGTCAGAAATTTTTCGGGTATATAATTGTGATAACTGCATTTGCCTTAGCAAAAAAAACAATATTTGGATAAAATCATGCTCTTTTTTTGAGATTGGTTTATTAAAATATATAAAAATTTTAGTACATATTGTTTTAAAGGGAACCTTAGGTATAAAATGATGTTGAACTTTATTATAGAGCTTAGAAAATTGGTTAAAAAGTCTTTTTAAATTTTTTAAATAGCTCTTTTGTCTCAAGATATTCCCATTTAAATAATTTTAGATTTAATTATGCTGCATAAATTATGATGTCATATTTAAATAATAGTAAATTTTGACATTTTCTGTCATCAGTAATTTTATACCTGTTACCAGATGTGCATTCAAACTTTATCAATGCATAGATATTATAAAGTTGAATTGATTAACATAAATTTTTTTGCCAAAGCTACACTTGTTTGCTCGTCCCAGACCTGTTAAATTTTTTTTCAATGACCCAATAAGGAGAAATTTTGGTGTCATATATGCACATTTTGTACTAGATCATTAACCCTATGGAAAAGCATTGTACCTCAAATCGAATATTGTTCACAGCTGTGTTGCCCAACCACTGCAGGCCTCATTACACAAATTGAATTGAATTGGTGGTACTTTATATGCAAAACCAAAAGTAAATACATCTCTGACTATTGGGATGCAAAAAAATACAACTTTACTTACTCAAAGACACCGTGAACAATACAGAATTATTTCTATCGTTTCCAAACCTATATATCTACTATACTTCAAAGATAAATTAACCTACTTACTGTATTTTTAAGACATATCAGTGTTAGAGGCAGAGCCTAAGTTGCATTTTTATATGTTTTCTTTATAGCAAAAATAAAAATAATGAGTTTGAATGTAGATAATAGTGATGTTCAACTGATGGAAACTTACCAACATAGGATTGCTCAAATCCAAAATGTCTCAGATGTTATCGCTGTCGCAAATCTACAATTGAACAAAGCATTACAGAAATTCGGCTGGTCAAGGCAAAAGTTCCTAAAGGATGTAAGTAATCTCTTGTTCTAACTTTTTTTTACTTATGGGACAGTTTCCTGTATATCAACATTGGTTAATGTTTTTGAATTTGTAAATAACTCTTCGCTTTTAGCTTATGTAGATTGTTCTCTCGTACCTGATTATATTTCAGAGCTTTGATAAGGTCATTATTCCTATATGCTTGCATAACACAATTTTTAGACTTTAAATAAAATTCAGAGGATAGCTCATGGCAGCCAAAATTTGTTAAATATTAAAAAGTTGTTTTTATTTTTATTTTTAAAAATATTCAGGCACTTCGTGATTTCAAGATCTGTTAGAAATGAAATAAAACAGAGAATGTCTTTTCACCTGTAGTGGTCCTGAAAAATATTGTCTTTTTAATATCTAAACGTTGGGAATATTCATTTATTGCGTGCTTACAAAAAATAGATCATAGTCAAGAAAATCATTGCTAGAGCTCTTATCTATTATGGTTCCCTCAAGGTTGTTTCTTTTCTTCTTAGAACTGCTTATTAACTTGCAATATAGACAAACACCACGAAGTTAAATGTGAGAATTTGTCAAAGCATCTTAAAATTTGCAATGCTCGAAAACATGGCATAAAAGATATTCAAGAAAAGGTATATATAATATTAGGGAACAATAGCACTATATATATGTTTTTTATAACTTGTGTAAGGATATTCAGGCTCAGATTTGCTGAAAAAAATTGATTAAACTCCAGCGCTACAGACATTTGTTTAAGCTCTTGTTGCACCAATTATATATAAATGAGAATAAAGAATCTATTTTTGGTTGACAGGTTAAAAATAAAATAGTATATAGATATTCAAATCTAATACCATGTGTTCCACAACTAATACCATGTTGTCATGTTCCACAACTAATACCATGTTGTCATGTTCCACAACTAATACCATGTTGTCATGTTCCACAACTAATACCATGTTGTCATGTTCCACAACTAATACCATGTTGTCATGTTCCACAACTAATACCATGTTGTCATGTTCCACAACTAATACCATGTTGTCATGTTCCACAACTAATACCATGTTGTCATGTTCCACAACTAATACCATGTTGTCATGTTCCACAACTAATACCATGTTGTCATGTTCCACAACTACTATTTTGTGACATGAAAGAGGTGCTTCTGTATAAACAGCATTGAATGCTTGTAAACTTGAAAGTTGTAAAAATAAGGACGGTTTTGCGGATATATGATTATATTTATATTATCTTGTTATTATTAATTCATATAACTTAGAGTGTGAAGCTGCTCCCACCATGAGAATAGGATTGATATCTTATGGCGTTTGTCTATAGTTATGTGCATACTTCTTTACATGGCACTTATCCCAGGTTTTGTATGCAGAAAATAGGACTTAACACTAATGCATATAAATATTTACAGAAAAGCTTCACTTTGCACCAAGTGAAGTAAAAACTTAAGCTGGAGTGAAGTGCCATAGTGTCTACATGTGGTTCACAGATCTGAAGTAAAATAGTGGGTGGTAGCCTTATTTTGCACAGACTATATCATAACTGCACGTGCACAGTAGCACTCACTTTGCTAAGTGTTACTAGGTTGTTTTTATATGAGGTTTTTACACACCAACAAGAGTCTATTCAATGTTAGTGAAGGTTCAGTTAAATCTGTGAATATGTTGCCCCTTTTAAATATTTTAGTTAATAACACACAGCTGTGTTATTGTTTCAGGATTTTGTTGCATCTCCATCATCCTGTTATCCACCTGATAGTTCAGTTGTTCCTGTATTCGTTAGTAAGTTTTTTTTTTTTTTTTTTTTTACTTACATCTTTTTTTATTTGCTTTGTTGTTTGTTTGTTTGTTGTTTGTTTTAGGTGAGACACAGTTTTCAGACATAGGTGTTCATAAAAACCTGTGAGTGACAACTTTTATTTTGATTCTGTAATTTGTAAGACTATAAGAGGCGTACATGATTTACTGCATCAGAAAAGGTCAAAAACTTTGTCAAGCATTTTTCTTTAATTCAAGCAATGTGATTTTCGTTAAATTCTGACAATTTACGCATACATCTGTTAGTCACCTGTTGTCAATAAATATATAATGCTTCGAAATTCATCAAAATTCAACTTAAAATCAACTATCCTGTACGAAATATTGTGAAAGAGGCAGACTCTGAAAAAATCAGTCCCCAACACTATTTTGAACTTATTAATAAAGTCCCTTTATAGAAGTCGGTTTAAGACTAGGTCACTTCTTAGAACATAGAGCTAAGACATGAGCTACCATATAGTAGATATAGGCTACTATAAAACGTTATCGGGTTAGATTTGAAATCTTAACTTCACTACATAAAATGAAATAAGCAGTTTCGATTTTTCACTGTTTTACGATCCTAGTTTTGTAATGAAGGCATGCTGTAAAGGGCAACAAGCAGGAGTTGGAAGTCGTTTACTCGGCCTAATACATTTTCCAACTTTTGCAGCATATAGGCCAATTTGTGGTTGGTCAACAATGGTCGTTTCCCCAAATATGCGCAAAATATTTATTACAATTTCTTCTTATATATCTTTTTTCAAATCTGTAAATATTAGACAATTAGTTCAAATGGTTGTCATAATTATTTATAATTGTATAATTTTTATTAAATTCTTTGTAGATCTTCAGAAGAATGTAATAATGCAGTAAGTACCTCACAACTTGTTGTCAATATGGTAGTAACTACACCAGTGTTTGCACATCGTGTTTTCATAAACATAGAGTTAATTTGCACTTATGAGGAGCATTATTTTTGTTATCAATCCTGCAGAATGTTTCTGCAGATATTTAAAAAAAAGAATTGTGTGTTGTTAGTTGTGAGTTAAAATTATTTTTACAGATTCGAGCACTTTCTCTCATTTTTTAAAGGATAACTTGTTTGGACTTGAGTCACAAATAATTGTAATATCTATTTGAATTGTTGTTTCTAGGCAGACATCAAGGTGCATTCTTTAAGGGAGCAAAATGAGGATATAAACCAATACAAGCCATGTGATTCACTTGACGAATTAAGGTTGGTTTACAAAAGTAAAAACACTACTATGTCTCTTTATGTTTATTAAAGCAACGTGGTTAAGAGCCCTGAGAAGCTAGGAATTTTATTAAAATGGTGGCATAGGCGCCTTTTTCAACTTACAACAGAGGATAAGGCAAAACGTTATACGAAAAACAATAAATCAAAGTTATGTTCAACGAAAATGTGTATTATGTTGCGGTATTATGATTCTTTGAAACGCTGGTCAGTTGTTTTGGTTTCAATTTTCACAGGTTTATCTACTCGTGGAGATTGGTTCCAACACCGTATTATATATTGGATGCACATGAATTACCTATAGGTACATTGAAAGTCTGGCTAGTGGAGAACATTACCAAGCTGCCTGCCCCTGCGTATGTTTTTGGTTTGTTCTTGATTTCTGTTGTTTAATGTAGTACATAGTTTGAGCTTTTTGTTGATTGATAACTTTGTATTGAAATTTTTTGCTGTATCTTATGCAGTGTTTTGAATACCTATGAAATAATAAAATTTGTAATTTTGATTCTCGTTCATTTGTTTGTGTCTTTTAACTGTGTTTAGTAAGAATTTGTTATTCTTCAGGGTGCCCCCTCATACAAAATCATACAATCTCGTACAAAATGACAAATCTCCTATAATCTCCTACAATCACATACAAAACTACCTGAAAATATAATTTCTCATACAAACTCCTACTTTTTTAGATTTTCATTCAACCCAAATTTTGTTTTTAACATTTCTTCGGACCATCAAATAAACATATTGTTACCTTATTGCTTTTTGTAATTTTTGGGACATAATTGGTTTTCCTCCTGAGTTTTAATAATCCTATTTTGTCTTTTTTACATGAATTATGTATATTATACAAAATTAGCAACTTTTAAAGTGAAAGTTTGAAAAGAGTTTCCTACAATCTCCTACTTTTTTGTTACTTTTTTATCAATTTGACCGCGTAATCTCATACAAAATGAACGGTAAATTTACCAACAATCTCCTACAAATGAGAGATAAAATTATGGTGGGCACCCTGTTCTTATTTCTGGAAATTGTGGGATGTAATTTCCGCAACAAAGTCTTGTTTCATCTGGCGTAAAAAGAATTATGTGAAAGTTTGTTGTTACTCTTACTTAGCGATCTTAAGACTTTTAAAAAAAGAAAAGCGAATTTAAAAGTATCTTCACAAAATTTATATTTTTCGAGAAAAATCTAGAAAAAAATATTCCCATATCCAAAATCTCCCTATTTAATTTGAGACACTTTGTTTTTGAAAGCAAATTTAATTATGACCTTGCGAGGCTGAACTGTTTTCGGTATGATGTGTTCGGCGTGTTTGAGGAGGTATTGGGTAACTATAAAGGTCAGTGTTTTCGAAAACGATCTATAAAAGTACGCTCGAGCGAATTACACAAGGCCTTGCCATTCGCAAATGTTTCCTTTTCAAAATATGTGAACGTTGCTCATCGGTAACCTCTTCTTGTGCGACAAAATGTACATCATGGCGATAAAGGTGAAACCTCATCTTTTTTAAAGCATTGTAAGTATTGATTAGTGTATGTAGTGTATTGAAATAAAAATGCAATTTTTTCATTTAGTTCTCAGTATGCAGTTGAAGTTGCAAACTCAGTTGTGATGTGGATGAATACGTTGCAGAATGTTGACGACATTGTGAATCGTTTAAAGGGAGTATTTGGTGCTGGTAGGTCATAACGATCCCATGTGGTACACCAACATTTTACGTCCTTTCTACTTCACCCATAAAGTCGAGGAAAATAAACTAGTTATTGAAACACAAACGAAGAATTACGGTGTGATGAATAATACCTACGCTCTGTCGAAATACTTCTTTATTATCCCCATTTCTCGCGATGTCTCTCTTATTCTTGCTCTTGCATACGTTACCAAAATATGCAATTACATTTGTAGAAGCCAGCACATTGGTGTTAAGTTTATGGAAGTTCATTGCAGCTAAAACATTGTGTACAAAGCAAAATATTCCAGAGGTATGACTATTTGTTTGATATATAGACTTACGTTTTTTAAGACACTCGATTTTTCTTACAACTTTGTCATGATTTTTCTGATAGAGAAAATGCAAGTATTTACTTATCGTCGTCGTTGTTGTTGTTGTTGCCGTCGTCGTTGTTGTTGTTATCGTCGTCGTCGTTTTTGTTGTTTTCGTCGTTTTCGTTGTTTTCGTCATTGTTGTTTTTATCGTTGTTGTTATCGTCGTTGTCGTTGTTGTTGCTGTTGTTGTAGTTGTCGTTGCTGTTGTTGTTGTTGTTGTTAATGTCGCCGTCGTTGTTGTTGTTGTCATCGTTGTTTTTGTCGTTGTAGTTGTCGTAGTTGTCGTTGTTGTTGTTGGTAGTGGTGGTGTTTTTGTTAGTGTGAAAGTGTTGTATGACCGTTTGCGACACATGTTGCATATGAGTATCGCAGTTGTACATCCAAAGCGTTAGGTTTGGTTTAGCGTTAACTTAGCACTGATTCAATTATTTAGCAAACACGTCACGAGTTCGACTTCTATGCATCAGCACTCGTTGCTGGGACCAGAAAGAGTAAGTTGGACTGTTCTTTTTTTCTCTTTTTTTCTCTTTTTTATATTTTTTTAACTTGACTGATCTATATGTGAAAAAAAATTATATTCAAGACTTTAATGAAAACAGTTCTCTATTGATGGCAAACTCTAATGATTTGGGCCTACAAGGGTTGAAACCAAGTGGAATACACTCGGGATTAGGATGTTTCGGGATTATTATATCGCGGCGAAGCATTTTGGACTTTGAGCTCCAAATTTTTGGCAGCGAAGCATACAAAAAGTAGAGGCTCTTTTGGGAGCTTTCCTCAAGAAGTTTTTCTGTACTTTTCGTACTTGTATCGTATTTTCAGCCTTCATGTTAAATATATGCCTTTAGCAGTGGTGGTCTCTAAGGTTAGTTATACACGTGAATGTTGGTGTTTTGTTAAAATTATCTCAAATAATCCCCCCAAAAATTGATATTAGTGAGGATTACCATTTCATAAAGCTGGTTTTAGTTATTTGCTTTTTGTGTAGGTGTAACATCTGAAGACTCGAGTGATCAAAAGCGTGCACAGACAGACAACATGGAACACCCTTTTCTTCCCATGGATTGGGTATCTTACAATCTGTCAAGAGAACAAAAATTAAAAATTTACGAAGAAGTACACCAGGTCTGTAGATTTTGACGCAATTTTTCTATTTGTGTGTTCATCTGTGTGTTTATCTGTTTTGTCTGTAAAAATTTCCCTTTGAACTAACAATTTCCTAATGAACATTTCGTTAAGACTGGAAAATTGTTGGCCAAGCCTGTTGTCGAGTTCAACGAGCTAGCAGCAGAAGCACAGGAGCAAATGAAAGGTGGGCGTTTTTTTGTGTAAAATTTTATAGATGTACAAACAGGAGAAGAAGTTATGATTTCACGTTTGTGCCGGTAATGCAAATTCACGGAAATTAAAATCCGCTTTTCCTGTACCCTGAGAAATAATTTGTGATTGCTGAATGATTACGCATCGCAATTTTTATTCACTAGCCGAGACTAGCCAAAACCCGATTTAGCACCACAGAATGAATGCGTTTTCACCATTTTATTTGTTCTTTATTTTTTCTATGAAATAGTATCTCTCACACAAAAGTCAAGCGGTGAACACACGCAATAGAAGATTTAGGGTAGGGAGGAAGAAGTAAACTATTCCAAACGTACAAAGTCACATTTTAACAACTTTAATTTATAAAATTACGTCATTTTTAATATTACTAGCCAAGACCGGCGGCGCACGCCTAATGTAGCACTACAGAATGAATGTCTTTCCACCATTTTGGTTTGTTATTTCCTTACCAAGGAAATAGTTTCTCTCAGAAATAGTCAAGTAGTTGACATTATAAAAGACGATCAAAACACTCCATTGGTTAAACCGTAGTGGTTATATTGTCATGATTAAGCATCACCGACCCCATTTCGTGAATATTAAAAATACAATAACTTAGTACATAAAGGAATATTGACTTAAAAGTTGTTATGAGGTGCTTTCAGACCAATGTAAAGGAATTAGCATTTTTGTAATAGCTATTTTTCTAAGATTCCAGAATTTGGGCATTTTTAGGAAGGGTGATAACATTTTGAACAAAATAACAAAGAAATAGGTAAATTTTTGTGTAACATGAGTAAATTACGCAGCCATGATTTGATTCTAGATGTTTTTGATGGACCTTAAGATGTTGAATCTTGTGCTTAAGATGCTTCGCCAATAACAAATCAGTCGTATTAAAGGATGTTCTTAAAAGTTCTAGAAAATTCTAAAAAATTTTAGACTGGCAAAAATGTCCCAATTTTCGAAACAGTTTTTCAAAATTTTACATCCTTTTTTTAGTTCTTGCGTCATTAAATTCCAGTAAAAAGGGCGAGAAGACACATCTAGAAGTGATGGCAGAACTTAGAGACTACAAAAGAAGAAGACAGTCCTATCGCGGTAAAAATAAAATGAACCGAAAAATGACTGGACTTGAGGTAGGTTGAAGTAAAGTATATGTTTGATACCTTGAATGATGTCATAACCTTCCTAAACAGGTTGGCCGTTTTTTTAAATAAATTACTCTAGAGTCTCCAATAATAGAGGGCCAGAGTAGTAGGTGGAAGGACGGGGGGTTGTGCCGCACGCCTTGACTCGGTCTGGCTCGACTGGATAAAACGAAAGGCCGAGCCGAGCCGGGCTGAAGAATGTGCGGTGTTTACTTAGTGATTATTTAAAAAAATATTGTTTAAGACAGCTACCATCTAGGAAATTTGACGAGGTTCAGTTCTGCTCTGTTTAGCTCAAATCCAATCGAGCCGAATCAAGGCGTGTCAAAATTTTTGTAAATTCTGCTCGTCACCAACATAAATAATTGACCTAAGTGGAACATTGTTTGTCTCCTTTGCTTATCGCGAGCTTTGATCAACCCACGCGAATGTAGTATATATCCGTTAAATGTTCTGTTTAACAGGTTAGTTTCATTTTAGGTGCTAAAAGAAGTCGTCGATCAGCAAATGTTATACCTCCAGATACTTCAAGGAAAGAATGTTACAGAAGAAGTGAGCGAGAATATCAGTGAGAAAGATGTAACGTTAAATAATGATGTACCAGATGATTCACAAAGCACAGAAACTTCAAAGAGTAAAGACGACGAATCCGAAAGTAGATTCCGTCGTCGCAGTTTAAAAGATCGCGAGCGTCGGAGAAGTCACAGTCGTGATCGTAAAGGAGGCGACGCTTATAGAAGTCGTCACGACAGTAAAAATCGAACTCGTCATAGAAGCCGTAGTCGTAGTAGAGAACGGCGTCGCAGTAAAGAGCGACATCGTAAGGATCGACGTGACGGAGTAAAAGATGAACCACGCCCTCAATCAAAAACCGTCGTTAGTAACATAACATATTATTGACGAAAAAAAAATATTTGTATATTTATTTTCAGGAAAAATATTCCGCATGTGTGCAGATTCTCCTTGTAAATTAGCAAAAGTGTAGCTAATATGGTGGGCTCGTTTTCTTTTTCAAACTTGCAAGCGACTTGAAAATTAGTTCAAGAGAAAGACAGGATAAGATAGGAAATGAATAAGCGCCAAAGAACCAAAAAGTTGTTCGACATTTTACTAGATATGTAGAGTTCCCTGCATGTTAGTGGAACTGAAAATCGATATAATATTTCAGTAGCTGAAGGGTTTATCTTCCACATATATTTTGTTCGCCCAGTTTATGTCTTGCAAAAAATCCCTTTAAACTAAACGGCTAAACTATACGGCAACGAACAATCTCGTTCATGACTTGTGTTTTTTTTTACGAATCCATTAATCCAACCTCATTCCCAGCATTATCGCCTGTTGTTTCTTTATGTCTGGGACGGCGATATATATAAAAAAGACAACAGGCACTGGGAAGAAGGTTGCCATAAATTATTTTTACAAAAGCGCGCGTAATGTTTAATCGTTGTATTTTCGGGTTCTTTTTTCAACCTCATCCCCAGAGCCTCTGATTCCGTTTTTGTCATCTCCTCCCCTCAAACCCCTCAAACCCCTCCCCATTGGGTGACATTTTGAGGCGTGCAATTGTAAACGGATGATGTTTAATTGTTCAACATCAACAGTGTTCTGGAAAAAACGAGAAAGCCATGTGACCTGGCTTTGTAATTAAAAACCATAAAACGACACGCGCGAGTAGCAGTGCACGTGCAAGGGGAGAAGGAAGTCGAAATGCTTCACAACATGTTCACAGCCAACCGGTATCTGAGAGGAACAAATTTGCGTCGTTCCGTGTATCAATGTTCACACGCAGCGGTGTAAATTAATTGTATCTCGTTCTGTAAATTTTAAATAGAGTGCAACCAGGTTATAATAAAAATTCTTCGAAATTGTGCATTTTGGTTTCATTTTGGAGCGCGTAACGACGGTGCAGTTTGTTTTGTTGCAATCAGTTCCTACTTTTCAAAATGCATTGGTTTTATGTGTTACATTTTATGTGCATACTTTCGTTTACGTTATCTTTTGAATATGAACATTTGCTTAAAATGGCTAAATTTCCTCCTGATGTTCCAGATGTACCAGGCGAACCAAGAGGGCATAAAAAGCCACTAGGATGGCAAAGACCTCCAGAAGGACCAGTCAAGGAATACACTAAACCTCTAAATGCAAATGAATTTTGGAAATTGCACGTAAGAGATCACATTCCTCTTGTTTATAGAGGCTATATTAAAGATTCGCCAGCTATAAAACTTTGGAATGATGAATATTTGACGAAAACTTATGGTGATTTGGATGTATTGGTGGAACATAAACGTGAAGACAGAACAAGTTCATCTGGACGTATGAGATTAGCTGATTTTATAAAGAATTACAAAGAACAAGATCTATATGTTGTTACTATGTTTCCATCTGATATGATGCATGAAGTTCGGGTTAGTTTATGCAAAAATTTAGGGACTACTGCACACCCTCTATTGTTGAGAACGAGGGTGGACAAACCCCAGACATATACCCTAGAGTACAGGGATTTTATTTCTGATTTTACCCTGGCAGATTGTTCCATGGTAACGTAATTAAAAAAGCTTAAACTATAGCTAGCAGTAGGTCATGTAAGTTCATCAAGCAGGTTAAGGTTGCCACTTACAAAATTAAGACTCCCGGCAACTGCTACTGAGTCCAACGCCTTATTTAAAAAAAAAACACAATACATGGCTGTTTCAGCGGGCAATATTTCGGAAACTCAGACTGCGCATGTCTAAACTTTTTTTTGAATTAGGACTGGGGCGAGATCCGTTAAAATGTAAACATATTTTAGGCTAGCTAACCTTTATTTGGATACAGCTTTAAACCCATTAAACACACTGAAACCTTAAAACTGAGATTTGATAATAAAAATTTATTCATTTATCAATCAGCCCTTAAAATTAGAATTTTTTTACGTCAGCAATAAAACTGCCGACGTGAGATACATTTCAACTGATTTGCGTCGGCATTGTGTTGGCAATTTTTTTTGTAGTTAAAATTGTCAGCTGGCAAAAACTTTCGTCATTCACCTTGTATTGGGGCTAGACCTCACATAAATTTGATGTATTGATCGCTGGTGACATGCTTCGAAAATGCTTGTCACCGGCACAGTTCAACATGAAGCAGAACTGTACAGGAGACTCAATTTATAGAGTCTTCACAGAACATCTCTCCTCACAAAACCGAGGGCAGGGCTGACTTATTACCTGCTGTGTCTTGTGGGAGAAAGAACTTCTGGACTTCTTGGTAATACGATATACAATTTTTCGATTATTATTGCGAATCGAATGGCACCACGGTATTTCTGTAACTTGAATAATTTTAGCGATAATGACCTAACTTACTGATTTCGTTGATGTTGAAAACGAGTTGTTTTTTTAAAAAAATTTCACAACAAAATTACGTCGGCAGTGCCGAATGCCGACGCTAATTTTAAGGGCTGTCAATAAGATTTTGAAAAAAGTTTTATTTGTTTATCATCTACCACAACAAGCTTAGACTATGTCTTTTTTTAATGAAAACAGATACCCTCTCAATCCTGTTAAATTCTTGTAAATACAAAATTATCCTGGCAATAAATTTTGTTAAAAGAGGTATATAGTTGAGGCTTACGTGAAACCTATAAGACGACATTAAGTAGAAGTGTATCAGTACTTTAGAAAGAGATATGGTCTGGGACAAAACACATTTTTTAAAAAAGATTTTTGTTAAATTCAACATGGCCACCATAGAATTTCACCTAGCCTTGATAGCAAAAACGTTCTAGATGTTCAAAGAACTTCAGAAAATTAGTTTTTTTTTTGCATAAAAAAAGTTTGGGAACAAAATTTTGTCCCACACTTAGCTATCTCTTGGATACCTGTTTTTAGTATGTCGACTGACCTTCACAATACCCGAGACAAACTGGGTTGTTAGCTACTGATATGTAGCTACCTCTTGTGTACAAGGAAAGTTTTTAAACCAAATTTTATTTATATATAAGCAAAAAATGAGAATGTTTTAACCTTGGCCGACATGTAAGTGATTTTGTCGCTAGCAGGGTAATGTCGATTTGACATAACTTTTTAAAAAGAATGCTCAGCCGAGATAAACATATGTTCAAACATTTCCCAGCAAACCAAGAAAATTCTTCCAAATATACTAAGCTTAGGCATTTTAATCCTATTGTAACGACAAATTTTATTCCCTTTATTTCAGGCTAGTAAACAGGAAATAAAACACTGATTACAGAATCAACAGGATTCTGTACTCACCATCAATTTAGTAAAATGGGCAGTTTTTTAGACATTTTATTTTAGAGGGCATTTTTATTACTATTAAAGCACAAACTTTCAGGATGCCAAAAAGGACCAAGTTTTGTGGTTTTACTTTTGCTAAAGAAAAAAGGCATTGTGAGGCATAAACTGTTGCGAATAAAGAAATATAAAAAAATTCTTGGGCACCAACTTATGAGTTTGAAAAGATAGAAAACCGTAAATGCCTAATTAAACAACCAATCTATATTTATGCCTGTCTTCAATAAACACCCCTCCCCCAACGTTGAGGCTCTAATAAACAGTCCATTTCTTCATTCAAAACAGTGCATTTAAATTTATTTTATGTGAATTTATGATAAAAATATAGGTTTGTGTCAAAAAGGAATATTTGTATTAATGTAACGCCTGTTTCCAGTAAACGCTGCCTAGAAATTCTGAAAATTAAATAAACGGCCCACGCATTTATTAGAGAATTTTATAGTACGTTATATTTTATAACATTTGTCAAGAAACTCAAATGAGCCCTAGACTAAAGTTACCTTTTTACATCGAAAAAAACCCGCCTGTTGTTGAAATATTGTCTTATAGTGCAATTTTGAATGTAAAATATTTTACAAAACATTTGGAGAATGAGAATTTCTAAAAGCTTAAACCTGTGACAATCTGAGAGCAATCGAAATAGTTTACACCACATAATACATAACAGCCTCAAACTGCAATAATGTGTGGCAAATGCATGTTAAAGTCTTGATTTGCAGTGTCTCAAAAGCATCCTTTTATTCCAATAATTTATGTTGCCGCAATCATTTTTGTCTGCAACATATTATGGTTATAAAATCAAACTAATGGGAGGCATTTATTGCACTTTTTTGCTAAAATGGCTGCTTTTTTGCAGCTGTGCCAGACCACCTTACACATAATTTTTTTGGGCACCAAAATTTTAAATCAACAAATAAAACTTTTTCGCAAGAATATAATTGCCAGGCAAAAAAAAAAAATACTAGGGGACTCTTTATTAATGTATTTATGGGAACTGAAAAACACAAGAAAACTACTATTTGATAAACATGCGAGTATTATGCAATAAAAGATAATTTATATATATATACATATTTTCACTAGAACTATCAAAATTCCACGGCAACAGGGTGTTCCATCTCGTATGCAAATGTTCTAACCTATTGAAAAAGCAAGTGAAATAAAAGGATAAAAAACTAACAAAAATGCCCAGACAAATTTAATAATGTATATATATATATAATGTAACACACAATAAGACAAGAAAAAGGCAAGAATTGATTACTTTTTAAATATTTTAATATAAACAATATCAATTGTCTATATTTTTTCTCAAAAAAATTTCACAAGCAAACAATGGGTTGGACGGGGTATATTAATGACCCTCTTCCAATCTGATCTAGACTGTGTTAGATCTAAACTCAACTTCCTCTGTATCAAGTCTGTCCTTATAACCTCCTGCCAAGTCTTTCTCGGTCTGCCTCTGGGCTTTGCCCCAGGAACTATCAAGTCTCTACACTTCCTTACCCAATTATCCTCCTCCATTCTTTCCAAGTGCCCCAGCCAATTCAATCTTCTTATCTGGATAACATCTTTAATTCTACGGATACTTAGCCTGCTTCTTAGCTCATCTGAACTCTTTCTGTCTCTCAGACTGGCGTTACACATCCACCTAACCATTCTCATATCATTCCTAAACGGTCAAGATCTTCCTGCTTCACTGCCCATGTCTCACTACCGTACAACATAACACTTCTTACACAGGCCTCATACAACCTACCTTTTACCTCAATGACAAGGCTCTGCTAGTCAACAAAGGAAGTAACTCTCTGAACTTTTTCCAAGCAGAACCTATCCTGCAAGTAACACTTCTTCCAACACCCCCTTCACTGCCCAACATACCACCTAAGTAACAGAAGTTCTCAACTATCTCTAACGAGCCACTGTTGTGCATCATTAAAGCTGGAAATACTTCATTCTCTATAATCTCACCTTTGCAACGCTTGCATACAAACTGAATGTCTGCTCTTAACCTTTCACCAATACTACTGCACTTCTTATGTACCCAATACTTGCAAGTCTGACAAAAAATTGAGTTACTACCAACCCCTTTCCTGCAAACTCCACAAGGCCACTTTCCAACTACAAGGTCACACTTGGCTGCAATGCTACTAATCATGACTTTAGACTTTGCTGTGTTCACCCTTAGCCCTTTCTCTTCTAGTCCTTTCTTCCAATTCTCAAACTTTTCAACTAATTCTTCCATCGACTCTGCTATGAGAACCAAATCATCTGCATACAATAACTCCCATGGACAACCTGTTCTGAACTCCATCGACAGCGCTTCTAAGACTAGAACAAACAACAAAGGACTAAGTACAGAACCCTGATGTACACCAACATTTACACTAAATTCATCACTAAGTGAATCATTAATCCTGACACGACTTCTAGCATTGCTGTACATAGACTGTACCATCGTAACTAGCCACTCATCCACACCTAATTTTCTCATAGCCCACCAAATAACTTTATGTAGCACTCTATCAAAAGCTTTCTCTAAATCTACAAAGGCAAAATAGAGATTCTTTCTCTTTCCTAAATACTTTTCCTGAAGCTGTCTGAGTAAAAATATTGCATCTGTAGTGCCACGCTCTGGAACAAAACCAAATTGCATCTTATCTATATCAATTCTTTCTCTAAGTAACTTATCAATCACTCTTTCAATAACTTTCATTACTTGATCAACCAACTTCAAACCTCTATAGTTACCTCTTTCTAATGCATCACCCTTGGCTTGGAAACAATTCACTATTACACTCGACTGCCACTCACTCGGAATAGCACCATCCTTTATAATCTGATTAGCAAGACTTGTAATAAGCTCAGCTCCAATATATCCAGATGCTTTTATCATCTCTGCAACAATACCTGGTACTCCTGCAGCCTTGCCAATCTTCAATTTCCTAATAGCCTCCACTACCCATTCTGTCTTGATCTGCATAGCTGGCCCTTCTACAACATCATCATCAGACAAATTATCCTCATCCCAATCAAACTCAGTGTTAAGCAACTTCTGATAATAATTCTTCCAAGCTACCCTTTTCTCCTCCCCTGTGCTAGCCAAAACACCTTCATCATTACGTATACACTTCTCACCTACAACATCTTGATTAGTCTTCTTCATTTGCTTTGCTATCTTGAATACCTCATTGTGCTGGTCTTCCCTTCTTAACACATCTGCAAATCTCTCTGCTTCTGATTTTGCTTTATACACTGCTGTACGAGCACGACGCTTAGCTTCTAAGTAAATATTTTTACTACAACCTGACTTCCACTCTTTCCAAAGTTTCCTCTGTTCCTTTATACACTGGTCAACCTCATTACAAACAAATATTTTTCAGAAAAATTTAGGCTAAAAACGAGCAAGTTATATTATTATGGTGCCTTTATGCCTAGCATATTTGACCCTACCAGTAAATAAATACTAACAAAATTAGGAATTAAGTACATTACATGCCAAAAAAGAAAGCAATTTTTTACACTTTCAGCACATTTTTTACCAAAAGTTTGTCAAAACAGTAATTTTTCAGAAGTACTGATACAAACTTAATTTTTTCTTTACCTGTTAGATTTTTCTTTTAGCTTTCTAAAAAGGTATGCCGCACTAGCTACATAACTTCACACTACCCACAAATTCAAATGATTTAGTGTAACTTTCATTTTCCCAATTTCGATCAAAAATGTATGGCTAAATTAGACCAAATTTGCACCAGCTTCTTCCGGCTCGTCTATGTTGTGATGCACACCATCGCTTCCCAACAGCTTCAATGATTTTGAAAAACTAAAGCAAATCCGCTGAAATTGATTTAATGTGTGCAAAAACGATATGGAAAGTGTATCTACTTATTTATCTAAACTGTTTCTATTCTTGGCCGCCATTTTGCGCCCGCAATGTGTTTAAGCAACCAGCGCATGCGCAGTCTTACTTTCCGCGCTGAAACAGCCGTGAATAGTATAGCTGTTCTACATGGCACTTAACACTTTGTATATACTCCAACATAGCATGTAGTAAAACTTGAAAGCAAAGTTATATAAGTTCCCAGATCAGATTTTGATCCTTATGCTGTATATATTTGCATTGTTTATTGTTATTTTCCAGTTTTAAATAATTTAACTGTCCCCTTTTACTGATTTCCATTTATATTATTCATATTTAATTTGATTTGAACACAATGAGAGACATTTAAAAAACAATATGGCAAACTTACACGTAACCTTGAAAATTTACGAGACTTTTGGAGGGGTAGATAACTTCTGCAATAGACGGAAACCTGATAAGGCGGTGTAAGCCAAGTGAGAGTCATATTACACAGTACAAATATAATTATCGTTTATTAAAGAAAAACAGCCAAAGTACCCTGGAACGAAAATCTATATATATATATATATACAAAGTAAGGGGTATTTTTAATTCAAAATTTGACCAGACAAACCCTAGACTCTGGGATATTTTTCCAGGTTCTGTCCCCCTTGTCTTAGAAATTTTAAATTTTTTTTTCAAAAAACACAGGCGAGTGTTTTAAAAAAATTTCATATTCCACCTAAAAAGCTTGCATTCATTTAAGAAATTAGAACTCTTTAGTTGTATTCATAAAGCACCAATGTTTTATCTTAAAATCCTAAAGAGAAACTTACTAAGTCAGAAAAACAGAGTTTATGTCAACATAACTTCTTCTGTCCACAAATTTTGATTTTGTCACCACATGAAAATCCATAAACTGTCCTCAATTTTATTACTTACTTTTGATAGCTTTTGAAGCGATGGATCAAGATGATTATCCAAAATCCATCTTTAATGACCATCTATGCCACCCTATAAAAGGACAAAAAGCAGCACACCATTCTCATCTTTCAACACACCCAACCTTATGTAAAACTGAGTTCAAATCTGGCCTTTTATTTGTTGTGATTTAAAAACATTTCTCTTCTATGATCCAAACAGTTCTTGTCAGTATTTCAACACTTCTCTTCAGTAATATGACACTTTCTGTATTTAACACTTCTCTGCATGTGGCCTGAAACTTTCTGTTTACAGCTAAATTAAAAGATTTAGTCTGCAATTGTGCACCCATGGTCAGTATATTTTTTTAAATTTTTGCCTGGAGCATACTTGGCTAACTCCATGTGCTTCATTTCGCCAACTGTTTTCTATTTTGACACGTTCCAGTAAGTATGAAGCATGAATAAGTCCTCAAAATCATAGTGTCTACTAAGAAAACTATGAAAACAATAAAGGAATACAATATATTCGATTTGAGGTAACATAATGCTTTTCTAAAGAGTTAACATCACTTGTGATCTGGTACAAAACATTTGTAATATGTCTTAACAACTTTTCCCTGTATCAATTGTACACTTTGTATGTGATTTTCAAATGAGCCATGATTTGTCATCAGTATGCCAAGATCTCTGACTTTTTTCTGTGATAATTTATCCTGAACATGTTAGGAAGCTTTTGCATAGTTTTCAATATCATCACAACCATACCAGAATACTTCAAATTCCTTGTCATTGAATTCCATGTTAGAGTATTCAGCTCATTTTTACACTGCATTAAGATCTCACATCTTGGACATTTGCAACAGCTTGACTGACTTTGCTGGCATCAGCAAAACATTTTAGGTTTACTGTGTTTGATATCTGTATCAATATCACCAATAAAAATCAGAAAATCAGTTGCCCCAGGACACTTTCTTGTGGTAAGCCTGAGGGAACATCAACTAGTACTGATGACCTTGTGGTAGAGCGTTCGCCTCCAGTGCGGAAGGTCTTGGGTTCAAAAACCCTGACCGAGTCATGCCAGAGACTATAAAAGTGTGAATCGATCCTTTCTTCTTAACGTTCAGCATGAGAATAGCATTGATATCTTGGCGGTTGTCTAGTTGAGCGGTCGTTGTGCTTGCACGCCTTCCGTAGCTCAAATGGGAGTTTTAAATGCACTAGGACCCCCTTCGCAGGACCCTCATTGATAACAGTTCCCATAGAAACTGAAGAGGCTATCCTGGGTAAATAATAGTAATAATAATAATAATTGCCAACCACTTGTACTGATCGACTGGCTAAGAAGCTTTTCAACCACTGGAACAGTTTGCTAGAGATACCAAGGCTTTTTATTTTATATATATACAGCACAATATCAAAATCTACTTTGTCAAGAGCTTTGACAAAATCCCAATAAATCACATCTGCATTTTTACCAGATTCCAAGATTGCTGAGACTAATTCAAAAGGGTCAAGCAATTGGTTAACACAAGATTGGCCAGCCCGAAATCTGTTTTGTTTTGTGTTAAGAAGATCATTACATAGTGTCCTAGTGATTTGTTTTCCCCCACTTAATAATTTCGTTTTTTCTTCACTTCAGAACAATTTTGTTTATCTCAATTCTGATTATTATTATTCTTCGACATAACTTGGAACAGTTTGTGTCTGTACCATGTCTGTTGGTAACTTTGAAAGGCACATTTGTTTTTAAAATGTTCAAAAATTTAAAAGACTAAAAAGGATCTTGGTATTTGTTATCCCATTGGATGAACTTTTCCAGTTTCGGGCTAAAAGTGCACAATTCTGTCCTTCCCAATTAAGATGTTTATGAGTCAGTGAGGTTAAGTGAGTCAAACGGTGTGTGATATTTATGTTCCGATTGAGTATGCTATGGTATTGTTTTGTACGGTATATGGTATATGGTATACCATATACACTCATTTAGGGCCTCTTAAAGGCCAACCTGGTCATACTAAATTCACCAACTAGTGCTAGGTTAATGTTAATTAACATGAATCTCCATGTGTAGGAACCTTAAGAAAAATGTATGGCGCGCTCAAATTTTATTTGTTTACATTAGGACCCAGTCCTGAATGAAATCGTGCCTGTCCATGTTTTTATAAGAAAAAAATTAAGTTGCAGAGGTCAGTACAACAATTTTGAACAAGAAAAACAAATGAAGTTAATTGTTTTTGCTTTCTTATGCTTTTCTCAGTATCAACTTATAAAAAAAAAGGAGAAAACTAGATTTTCACTACAGTTCTCCTTACTATTTTATTCACAATCATAGTCATTCACTTAAACAACATTTTGGTTTGTAAATTCCAAATTGTGATCTGCTTATTTCAAGTCTGCAACCATGCTTTAAAAACAGTGAATGGAATCATTAATTATATTAGTCCCTTCATGGAAGCGTGCCACAAGTTAGTCCAATCTTCACTGTCAAATAGTAAAACGCAAGAATCCATGCATAAAATGTAATTTTTTAAACTGAGGGTTAGGTGCTCTGAAAACAATTCAGCGTTTTAGACAAATGTCCCTGTAAACAATGCATGCAGAATAAACTTGGGTGATTTAAATTTTTTTTTGTAAAATATTTCAACTGACTGCACAAACCGTAAGATTACCTTCAATTCCTGGTCCAGTTTGAAGGAAAAAATGTACTAGGTGTGATATTATGAAATAATTGCCTAAATTGGGACAAAATTAAAATTTGGTTATCATGTGTTTTTGTTTTGTTTTAGTGAGTCGATTTTTGTAGAAAACAAAGCATTTTAATTTTTCGACCAATTTGTAAGCTATGTAATACATTTTTAAGGGTTGATTCTTTGTTAAAACAACAAATCCTTTTATTTTACTTAGATTAAACAAATATATTCGGAAATAAACTCAATATACTATGTCTGTTCTGCATGTAAGTTTGCAGACTTGTTTTATATGTGCTCTGTCAGCATTCACCTCAACACAAGTAACGAACTGCATGGCTAGGTAGTTATAATGTGCTAATGAAAGGGATGTATTATTTCCACTACCGCCATGAAATAATCAGGCAAAATAGAAGAATTAACAAAAAAGAACAAACACATCACTATCTTAAATAAAGACAAGAGAAAAAAACAACTAGTGAAAATATTTGATTTATAATTTTAAAGGGGAACTTTAGTGAAAAAAAAAACAATGATAAAAGTCATTATTTTGATAAGGCAATACATAAATACACCAAACCTTTAACAGTTGTTAAATCTTTATTTACACCTATACCATTCTTAACAGTTGTTAAATCTTTATTTACACCTATACCATTCTTAACAGTTGTTAAATCTTTATTTACACCTATACCGTCCTTGGAAACATCTCCAATTTCAAAGAATGTTAAAATTTAGCCAAATTTGAGAAGTACTATCCAACTATCAAACGCCAGGGTAATTCCATTGTAACGGATGTACAAATCAGAGAAGTAAAAGAGTGAATGAAATAAGTAAATTGAAGTATGCAGTAAATTCAAGAGAAAAAAAGTTATTTTTTAAAGTGTCACATGTTGTTTAAATTTACCAACAACAATTGCGGGGCTATCAAGTTTCTTGTCTGGAAAAACAGACAAAATTTGCAGGGTGTTATCCAGGGTTCTCGGTAGCTGTAAAATGGCTATTTCCCAATTGAAATTTATCCAAAATTTCCCGATTTATTAGGGGAGCTAATTATGTATTAGTTCCTCTAATAAATATTATTATCCAAGTTGTGAAGGAATAAGATTTCAATAATACCTAAGATCACCTTGATGAAATTCCCATTTGGGATTTAGTGGCCCTCATTTTACATTTCTTGATTACACCCTGATTTGATGTGCCGACATTCAATTCCTAGTCACTTTCAACTGATGTTGCATCTGTGAAAAGGTTGACAATTATTCACTCATCACATAAAGTTAAAGAAATTGACAGTTTTGTTTAGCTTTACACTTTAGCAATTTTAATGTATTTGATACTGGAAAAGTTTTCTCCTAAATACTCACTTTTGGTGTAGCTTTGATTTGACTTCCTCTGATGAAACATAATTCACAGTAATATTTTGACATCTTTTGAACTTAGTTTTATTTTTTCCCATTCAGAAAGATTAGAGAAAAGGTATCTGTGCTTAATATGAGAGCTGGCACTATCACTGTATTAAGTTGATTACCTTTATGGACATGTATGTATGCATTAATGTCTCGAAAAGACAGACATAAATGTATACACTGCTTTTTTGGGTGTGACTCAGGTTGTTCAAAACAATTGCAAAGCTCTCCTTTACTTCTTTGTCAATCCATGTATCCATTTTCAGAGAAATCAGCTTGTAGAATAATTGATAAACCACATTCTTCAATAAGCGAACAATTTTTTCTTGCTGTTTTTATTTGATATATTGACGAATGAGTAAGGCAGGTAGTTTATTTCTTGGGTCTTCAAAGATATCATATAAATGTACAATATTACTGTCATATTTTCAGCACGTTTATCTTGTGTTTGCCACTTCTGATATTTAGTGAGACTTCTAAAAAGATTAAAATGTAAAATAAACATGAAAGCACTTAAAACATAAAATACAGAGGCCTTTGAATATGTATTTCTGCTTAAATAAAAAGAAAATTCCCCAATTGTTATTATTAACTTCTTGTATGTAGAATATCATGTTTAAAGAAAAAATTTAAAATTAGGATATGTTGAAAGTGTTTTTCTTGTCCTTGTTTTTTTTTATGGATTTTTTTTTACTTTTATTTATATATTTTTATTTATGATCTTGACAAAAATTTCATAGGCGACAAAAACATTTTAACGCCGCTTCTATGATATCCAAGTAATATTTCTTTTACAAATAAACTTACCTCATTTTCATGTGAATATTATTTCAGAAATTGGAAACGAGGAAGTTGAGACTGAAAGAGTTGCTACTCAGACGCTCGGTTCTCGTATTCAATGTTTACCAGTACAAAAATTCCCCACTGGTCTTCAACATGTAAAAATATTAGCGCAAGAATATTTTTAAGGCCAAGTTAAAATTGATAAAAAAAAATTTGCAACACGTACATCCTAACAGGTCATGAAAAAAATTTAAAATCACATCAGAAAGAAGTTCTAATTTTAACAAAGGACCAATGGGAAGTTGTGTGCAGTGGCCCAGATCACATCTACAAGTGGTTTACTTTGTTGCGAGGAGCAAATTTTGCGAGCAGACTTTACATTTCAATTCAATCCTTTTGGTTGAAAAGCAAAATAGACTTGGAAAATCTGTATACTGCTCTTAATTTGCTACTAGTGACTTCAATTTTTCTTTCTAAATGTTGTTTTGACAAAACAAACAGAGCTAAGGTTTGTTTTGCATATGGAAAAATATCATAGAAAAAAAAAATTTTATTTAGGCAGAAATCTCTGTCTGTATCGTGCACTTTTATGATGCACCAGAAACATATTCATCATCATCATTACCACTGTCATCATCACCATCACCACCCTTATCATCACCACCACCACCACCACCACCACCGTCATCATCCACCTACCATTCTCATATCATTCCTTTCTAAACAGTCAAGATCTCCCTGCTTCACTGCCCATGCCTCATACCGTACAACATAACACTTCTTATACAAGCCTCATACAACCTATACCTTCTACCTAATTAACAAGACTGCTAATTAACAAAGGGAGTAGAACTCTCTGCACTTTTCCAAGTAAAACGTATCCTGCAAGTAACTCATTACCAACAACCCCTTCACTCACTAACATGTCACCAAACTAACAGACTTCTGAAGTCCCTGTGACAAGCCACTGTTGTACATCATTAAAACCTGATAATACTTTGTTGTCTATAATCTCACCTTGGCAATGCTCGCCTACAAACTGAATGTCAGCTCCTAATATTAATCTAATACCACTACAAGTTTTATCCAATGCTTACAAGTTTGACAAAAATTTTTAGTTACTATCAACCCCTTTTCCACAAACTCGGCAAGGCCACTTTCCAACTATGAGGTCACACTTGGCTTCAATACTATGCATTATGATGACTTTAGAATTTGCAGCCAAAACTAAGAAAATATTGTAAAGCTCAAATCCCACTTTAAATTTTTAAAGCAACCTGATCTTTAATTCAATAAGCTTTTGTAGTAAATGCTACCCTTCTTTATTTAAAATGTATTTACCTTTTAACATGTTACAATCAAAATCGATCATTTTTGCAATAACTAAGCTTTAATAATGAGAAAATAATACGTAAAAAGAGTAAAAAGTAGTTAGGAATTTCTCCGGGAAACGTTATAGTCACTTCTTGTTATTGGGCATTCTAGCTCAAAACATTTGATAAAATATTGCACAAAGCAAGGATTTTGTGTGTGCTATTAGGACTTTGAAGCTCACACTAAACTTTTTCAGGACTGTGTAAAAGTTTACAACTTTGCTTATTTTAAGTGTGTTTTTGGAAATCTAGAAAATAAAATGTTGCAAAACTTCTTGACCAATCAGAGGCTAGTCATTTTTAACTCTAAAGAACTAGAACAGAACTTTACACTTTGTGTTATTGATTTATAGTCTTTTAGGTTTCAGTTTTTGTTGAATAGCTAAATAGCTAAATTTTAAAAGTTTAAAAGCATTTTATTGTGCAAGTCTTCTGGACTGTACTCTAACCCTCCACTATAATATTGAGACAACCATGTTTTTTTCGACCATTTTGTTTTTATAAGTTTTTCATTTCCCTGCACTGCAAAGAATTTGTTTGGTTTCCACTTTAATATCTGTCCAGCACTTTCAGCAAAACTTGATAAATCACAAATGAATTATGTTGTACTTGATAAAGATTCTTAAGTTATAAGTATTTTTTTTAACATTTGGACCTTAAAATCTTTGTTTTTCATAAATAGTTCTTTCTATGTCACTTTTAAAGTTTCGCAATGTCTAAAGCTCTTAAACCTAGATTACATTAGTGGCATGGTATTGTCGCTCTTATAAAAGGGTTGATTATACACAAAAAAAATTCAGATTCTGCCTCAAACATAAGTCTTATTTACAGCTTTGTGAGCAGACCTTCTCATGAATGCTGATGTCTCTATGATGTCCTAGGTTTTAAATCGTTTATTTTCTTTTGTATTTTAATAAAGCAAGGCCATTGAAATTTCACCGCAAATGTCAGTTTTACTCCAAAACGCCCTGTCAACAACAATGATATTTTTTATTTGCCTTTGTTGTGAAAATTGTCAAGCCCCTGTGATTCTTGTTCTTTACTTCTGATAATTGCTCAATAGTTTTTTAATTTTCCACTTCTTCCTTCTTATGACGGTGTGGATGTTCTTTTTCAAGTGTTAAAGCCAAAATGGTTTTCTTGCTCATAATTATTTCAGATGGAATAACATAATGTGATCTTAATAAAAAAAGATAAAAGGCCTTTTTAAAGAAAAAACTCTTAGCCAGTCTGGACACCCTTAAGTCAATTGTTAAATTGGTCTGATGGAGAAGATTTTAAAGAATTTGTTACAAAATAGTTCAATGAAAAAATTCTGTAGAATCATTGTTATTTTTAATCCCTCCATAGCTCTCCTGATTACACATTGTTTCATGTCAGACAAGTAAAATGTATTTCTTGACTTATTTTAGGCAATCCCCAGTGTTTTATGCGGTACATTCAGAAACTACACGCATGAGTCGAATTTATGGATAAGCGCCGGTGGAACGCGATCTGTTGTACATTACGACGCTGATCATAATGTTCATTGTGTGATAGATGGAAGAAAAGACTTCATCATGATCAATAACAATTTCACTACGAAAACTAACCTATACTTCAAATATAAGGTAAAAAAAATGAACAGTTCTAACTGTAAAACAAAACAGAGACTTTTTAAGCATAGCTGTCTAACCTTTTTATGTATGGTTGAAATTACTATATATTTTTGTTGTTTTCTTTTGGAGTGTAAATGCAGTTGATAGTATAGGCAACAAAGTTAAAAATAACAGAAGCTCGAAACATACTTTTGGGACCATTTTAGGCTGGAAAAGCTGGAATAAATGATTTTGATTTTTTTTTAAGTTTTATTTTTTAGCTAGGGATAGTTCCAATCCTTTCAATGTACACACAAAAGATAACGTTTTGCAATTTAAATTTTAAATTTATCTTTAAACATTACTTTTTGGAAAAAAAATTGGTTATAATTGGTTTTAATCTTTTGCAATCAAGAGTTGGAACTAGAGAGCATTATACCACCAGTGTAAAGGTCAATATTGTACCCAGTCTTTTTGAGGCGTTCTTGTCAGGTGTCAGGTTTGGCCCCTGTGTAATAACATAGATTTACTTTTCCAAAACAAATTTCGCCACAAAGATTTGATTTAAAAATGTGAATTTAACTTTTTTTTATTTATTTTGTGCTCTAGGATCCCGGTGTTGGGTCAGGCTTTTCCTTTCTGGATCCAGACTCCATTGATATGCACAAGTTTAAAAAGATATATAACGTACCTTGGACTTATGCGTCATTATACCCAGGAGACTGCATTTTTATCCCATCAGGTACGATACATTTTTTCTCTGTGAATAAGTTGTAATTATTCTTGATTTTTTTATTATTTTGAATATGTGCTGCACTTCGTTGCTAGCACTGTTTGTTTACAATCTTTTTGTGTCTATTTTACATGGTGCATCTTTAAATCAACTTGATTACACATGCTGCATGAATTACAATATCATATTTTACCAAAGTAAAAATTTTACAGGTGAGGCCGTCCTTAATTAATTGTTGGTTTGCCGTTTTCCAACTCGTAGTTTTGTTGCAGGGTCGGTCGGTTGGCAGATTATTTTTTTACCATTTCGTCAGACAAAAAAAATATGATTTTACTGTCTACTCTGGTCTTCTTGTGAGCCTGTTGTTTTGATTATTCATTTGCTTAGCGATTTAGCTATAATTTTATTTAACTATACTCATACTTTATGGAAAAATAATTTGACTCGGTAATTTAACTGTATTTGGGTCGGAACGAAATACTGGGAAAATAAAAGAATGTTGAAAAATCCTGACCCAAACTTTTTGTGGTCGGCGAGAAATTGCAAAGGTCGGTCGGAAAACGGCAAACGAAAATTTTTTTTAAGGACGGCCTGAATAGGAAAATTTTTTTCACCACTGCAAAATCAGAATATTTAAGTGGCAAAAAATTACGCTGGGTTGCAAACAAATTTTTATGGTATGGAAACTGACCAACCTTTTTGGTTGGTTACTTTCATTGTTTTGCTTCTCACATGATGAATATTAAGAAGTTCTTTCATCACGTAAACAAACATAATGCCCAAACTTTTTTTAAAAGGGGTTTGTGCTTGTTGATCATTTTAAATTTAGGTTTTTCTCTGAAACATGCCTTTTGCCTAAAGATCTTGCCTATAAAAGAAACTGAATTCTGATGTCTTTGAAGAAAATGTTGTTAACTGAGGCAGATAAGGTTTTTGCATGGTCCCCAATGTCTCGCGAAGTCATGACATTGGTCAGAACAATCCGATACATGGGCAATACTTTTTATTCGAATACAGTTTTTCATTAACATAGGAGATCAGTGTGTTGGCCTCTTTGGTTTGATTTTATTACATAGTTATAGCTAATGACTAAATCAGTACCCAAACCTCTTTAAGAGGTAAAACTTTTACTGGGTAATAATGCATCCTATCCATGCTACTCATTCAATTTTGCGAACTGTCTTAAAATTCGGCATAGAGAAAGCAGTTTTTGGAGCTCTAAAATCGTCAGTGATGTTCAGTGTCAGGATCATCTAAATATTTCAACTTTCCTTCCAGTTTACATCCATCAAGTACGTGGGTACGGTCGCACTTTGGCTGTCACCACTCTCTTCACAGCCGACGTGAAGAACGAATTCAATGGCGACGACTGTACAGATGAAATCATGACAAAGTATCACTCCATGGCTGACATCAAATTCCAATGGACGTACAAGAAGGGAGACCAAACTATCGACATGGGTTACATGAATGTCTATTTGGTGAAAAAAAGTCTTCGAGAGGGTTTGAAAGATGATGCTTTTACCAAAAATGGGTAAGCATGGAAAATAATGTAACTTTACTTTAAACCTGTCGGTTCTTGTGACGACCAAAATTTGCATGCTTATTTTTGCTTACTCAATTTTCGCATAGTGTTAGAATTTAATTATTTGTGCAATCTTGATTTCACCCACTTTAAAAAAAAACAGAAAGGCTTAAAAACAAGCCAAAGGAGGAGGAGAGATTATCAACTTGATGGTATAGTACGGATGCCAGTAGTGATATAATGAAGACCAGATTTCTTTCTCTTTTTTCGATCGTTACCTACAGTTTAAAATAGGAAGGTGAATTTTTTTAACAAAAAAAGGTCAACAAATTCTTGAAATTGCATCTATCAAATAAGGACACATTACTGCACTGAAATAGAAACCATTTTTTATGACCTGATAATTTTTATTCGATTTTACAGTGTAAATGGAGCACGAAATCTGATGAGTTTCAATGTACGTTATAAACAGTGCTCTCTTTTTGTGTGAATATTTCCTACATAGCATCGTTTTCTTGGTAGCTGTGAAAATGTAACTGTAATAATAAGTTTGTTATGAGACGCCAGTTCATAAAAGTCCATAGACAAAAAGTCAGTTTATAAGACAGCTCAGGTTTAGATTCTGGTTAAACGAGGAAAGTCTGATTAAACGAGGAAAGTCTGATTAAACGAGGAAAGTCTGATTAAACGAGGAAAGAGATCTTTCTTTGTAAGAAAGTTAACAAAACATGTTCGATATATATTTTTTGAAGCAACAATACAGCACAAGATAAGCACTCACCCCCTACAAGATAAGCACTAACCCCCTGCAAAATAAGCGCTAACCTACTTCAAAATAAGCACTCACCCCCAACAAGATAAGCACTCACCCCCTACAAGATAAGCACTCACCCCCTACAAGACAACCACTCACCCTCTACAAGATAAGCACTCGTCCCCGACAAGATAAGCACTCGTCCCCTACAAAATGAGCACTCCCCCCCCCCCCTACAAGATAAGCACTAATCCCCTACAAGATAAGCACTAACCCCCTACAAGATAAGCACTCGCGCCCTACAAGATAAGCACTCACCCTTTACAAGATAAGCATTAACCCCCTGTAAGATAAGCGTTTACCCTCTGCAAGATAAGCACTCGCCCCCTAAAAGAGCAAAGTTTAAGTTCTCTCCCAAGCGTTTATTTAAGTGCATATTAAGGTACGAGTTTCTCTGTAGCACTGAACCTTAGGTTTCGGATGTAAACGTCCATATATTATTCAGGCATAAAAATCAAATAGGTAAAAATCCAGAACTAAAATAGCTAACTTAAGTAAGGGTTTGAGGGTCGCTGTTACAAACCCCAAGCATGCAGGTGCTGCCTAAGTACTGTACCCAAAAACCGTGTTGCCCTTCTCATGAGCATGCAATGCAAAACCTAAAAGTTAGCCAGGTAGAGATTGAGCTTAAAAGTTGTTTTTATTTCTGAAAAGTGAGAAATTGGTGATGTTAAATCGACACAATGCGTATTCACTTTCCGCCCAGTCACGCCCTACTAGCGGAATCATATGGGAAAGACGCCCTTAGGATAATGAAAAAAAGGTGTTATTGTTTGAGTGTGTGAATTATGTTAGTATAGATTAATTGTGTTTATTCTGATATAATCAAAACCTTATTAATAAAGGAGCAGGTGTTTCTGATAATAATAATAGTTTATCTATAGGGAGTAATTAGATCCAATTAAATACATTTTATTATTTTTAACTTTCGTAAAATAACGTGTATAGATGTGTTTTTTTTAATAAAGTTTAATGAATTTAAGAAATAGAAGGCTGAGAATATTGACGCTTGCAAATGCTTACTCGTGCATTATCGGGTGAATTGAAGAAGTGAATTTATAAATTGACAGGGCTGTCTGCAAAGCGTCTTAACATTATAAAATGGGAATTTTATATTTTAAAAAAAATCTTTATAGTTAGAAAACACCAAGTCTTAATCCCCAAAATTACCTATACGTGCTTTTTCGGTAATAAAATGCCCACCTTTCATTTTGATTCAGGGAAAACAATAACGCTCTCGTTACCAAATCTCTACAGCCACACCCACATAACAACCCCTCCCCTCCTTCTCTGCTCTGCGATCAGAAAAATATATACTTAACAACTAAACAACCGTATTGATCTCAAAGTCAAATTTATTAAAGATGAAAGCAACGCTTTAACTCTAACGCTTTAAAAATGTTTGGGGGGGACCTAACAAATACTTCTGAAGACCTTTTCATTTACTTAACCTGTTAATACTTAACCTGTTAAAACTGGATCATATAGCTGTGAGTAGCATACATGAGGTAGAAGCAAACTGATTCATTTCCAATGCACACAAAATTTTTATCAGTGAACCTTCACATACATTACCTGTTAGCAAACCTTTTTCTGTCAGTGTAGAAGTCATCCACCATCATTATAACAGATGTTTTCTGTCAGTGTTTAAGTATAGCTAACGTTTTCTGAAGCCAGTTACTTCCAGTGAGAGACTTTTCCCAGTCAGTACAATTCCCAGTCAGTACAAGAACAATGTCAACCCAATGTATCCGGCTAGTGGGGCAACGATCTAAAGCCTTCGTACCAATCGTTCACTACCAATGTACCAGTTTAGGACACTAGTATAGGAGCCAGTGTGGATGGTGTCTTCCACCAGTGTACGAACTGTTTACGACTGATGTAGTTTTACCCAGTACCACTGTAGAGAAATTTTGGTGCATTTAACTAATAGCGTGATATACATCTAGCAGCTTAACAGACATCCGTTACCATCGCACCCATTTTTTTACATAACTACTGAAAGTATAGAGACGCACCTAAAATCAGTGCAAAACTAAAAGTGAGCAAGTATAATTTACAAATGTAACGCAACCAGAGATTGACGCTAACATCTTTATTTATTCTCTTCTTTAGCAAATTCACGAAGAAGCAGTTCGTAGTATACGCAGGGGTGTTTTCACCTTACGGACGCAACAAAACAAAAATCGCCAACATCTGGACAGAGGTCTTCAAATTTAAAGACGACACTCTATTAGACGAAGCCTTGATGGACACTCTGAATTTAGAACAGTGGAAAATATTCTGCCGCGCTGTTGAAGCACCTCACGGGGTTGTCACCAACGGTACAGAACCAGTATATGTTCGCCCTGGTGAGCGCCACAAGTGGGAGACGGAACACCCAGACGATGATGATGACGCCTACATGACGGAAGATGAACGTCACCGCAAAAGTGCTGCCAATAAAGATCCTATGCTCGCCCATTTGAGTGAAGAAGAGAAGGCTGATTACCTGAAAAAGAAAAAAGAAGAGAAAGCGAAATTTGATGTTAATTACGAGCCCGATGATGAAGAGCTCGACGACAGTGATTGGCGTTCGGAGCTCGGATGGAGTTTGGACGATTTGCCCAGGAAATATCAAAAGTCGATCATAAAGGGAAAAATCCCCAAGGAGTTTCACGAAGAATTTGTTAGCAATTTACCAGATGCGGTCAGAGAGAAATATGGAAAGGTTTTAGATAAATACGAGGTGCCTCAGGAGATTCTGCGTGTTTTGAAGCCACCAGGCGATGAAGGCTATCGAGTTAAGGCCACTCGTGAGCTTAACAAAAATGACAATGAGGAGGACGATGGGATGGGTGAGGACGATTTCGAAGCCGGACCGGATATGGACGGCGACGAGACACCAGAAACGGATGACGAGGGACCGGAAGCGGGTGGCGATGGCGATATGGAAGAACCTGACGACGAAGCAAATCATATCCCAATGGAACTAGACGATCTTGATGTCGTTCGACAAAGACGGTTTTTGAGTGGAAAGATTTCGAAAGGTGACATCGAGGATTTGTTGTCGATGCTACCGGAGTCTTTTAAACAATACGAAAAGGATATAAAGAAAGGTATCGTGCCGGATGCTGTCCTTATGGATTTGATCCGGTCGGATGAAGAAAATTTCGCGGAAGATGTCGCTCAGTGGAAGAAAGTAGTCAAAAAGAAAAGCAAAAAAGAAAAGAAGGGAAAGAAAAAAGCGAGAGACGAGTTGTAAAAGTTAAAATGTTTTTTTGGATGAAATTTTGTTGATGTTTTTTTGTGTAAATTTTCATTTTTATTTAATTTGTGATATTATTTGTTTATAGCACGTGTTTCAATTTTTTTATGTCTTATTTTTTTTCTTTGTATAGCTTTATTTATTTTGTATTTTATTTCCTCTGAAAAATTGATGACATTGTCACTGGCAGACCACGTGAGTGACATGTTGACTTACTGACTCTAAAATTAGATTGTTCTGATGTCAGCAAAATTGTGGAAAGAAAAGAGGGTTCTAACTTGCGTCACTCTTCTCTTTCTTTTGCTGTTTACTCAAGGAGACTTGGAGAGAATTGTGGTTTTTGACGAACTACTGAGAAAGATTAGTTCGTCTGATAACATCTCCAATTAATTAAACACTTCACGCAAATTATCATTATGGGGTTTCCGGACCTTTTTTTTGCGTTGCACCTGTTTCGCTTTTCTTCTTTTTAAATTGTTTCATTTTTACTTTCTTTTTAGTTTAGCAAATAACTAGCAGTTTCTGTTTTTTTTTGTGGGTTGAAGAACTAGTTATTAGGGCGTCACTAAGGCGTTTATTCATGAACCTTGTTATGTTTGAGTTTTTTGGAGGGTTTTTATATTAATTTTATTTTTTATTATTATTTATGTGATTTAGAATTTGATAGAACTTTTTGATAAACGTTTTTTAATGTACTAATTTTCTAAAGAAAACTTATAAAGATTCAATTCCATTTAAATTGTTTTGAATAATGTAATTCGTTTGGAGAAAAGTCCAGCCGCTTAATACAAGGGGATAATAACAGGGATCTTAATAAAATGTGGCTAGGGTTCGGAAATTATGCGCGCGTCTGCTCCTCTTGTATTCTGCTTATGAGAGCACCTCATGGGATGTGTGACCAAATTATTTCGCTATTTTTTCGCGTACTTTTTGAACAATTTTTTTGGTCCATTCTTTTTTAGTCGATTTACATAGACGGATCGTGTGACAAATTTTCTTTTAATGGATTCTCTAGGCAAAAGGTTAGACTATCATTTTACACAATCTTTTGCAAACATAACGGAACTCATTTTACATACTTCTCAAATGATGTCATCATTTTTTCCTCCACATTCACGAAATGTGAGTATTTAAGAAGTTGTTTATAACTGTCTTGTCATAATAAGTAACGTGTTTTTTCTCACCAAAAACAAACATCCTCTTATCTAAAAAGAGGATGTGTTGTAGTAGGGAAAGTTTTTGTAACGGTTTTTAAAAAACTATTTTTATGTGTTTATCTTGTTACGACGAACTCTTGAGCTGTGATTTCGTCAGCTTGAACCAAAATTTCTGAGAAGAGTTCGGAGCGAGAATTTTCTGGGGATAATTTTTGTCTGAGAATTTTCCAGGAAGTGTAGTTGACTATAAATCAAATTCTCTTCGTTCATTTTATTTTTAATTTTTTAATTTTGTAAGGTTCGTAACACTTCGACTGTTTTAGCCTCTACAAAGGAGTGCGAGTTTTCCGCCTGCAGGTCTTGAATATCACGTAAAAATTTTCCATTTTAGCTTTTGAACTGAGAGAGGGATCTGAGGCTACCGCTAAATTAAATATCAAAATTATCGTCTACATCTAGATTATCTGTAATTAGTGTTTTTCAACGAATATATTATTTACCTTGTCTCGTCGGCCTAAATAATGTCTTCCACGAAAAAAGGGGGATATCTAAACCGCATTGATTTTCATCGATTTTTCTTCGAATTTCTTTCTTGTAATTACTCACTTAATTTTATGCTCTCTTTTTATGTAAAAAAAATGCTCAAAACGGAAGGATTTTCCCACTGAATAGAAATCCAGGTTACGACGCAGGATGGAAAACCCTGTATTGTTGAATCGCTTTTTCTTTTTTAAAGTTTAAATCATATCTGTTTCTTTCTTTTTCTTCTTTTTGATGTTTTTAATGCGTTTGGGTTATTTCAGCGCATCTAGTGTCTCACCAGGTTAGGATGTAATATTTACAATGTCGGTACCTTTGAAATAGTTTTGATAATCATGGAAATTGTATGCTTGGAAATATATTGATGGATGTTGATTGAATTGTTCTTTTTATATTTCTTCTGTATTTGTGAGCCTTTTATCTACGATCAAATATGTTAGCTAACCACTGCTTCTGGCAGCGGAAGGTTATGGAATGTGTTAAATTTATTTTATCTCATCGGCGAATCAAGTACATGATTTTTTTATAAGAACGCTAAAATTTCAGCTGAGGCTGCATCTGCTTATTTTGTAATACTTTTTAGCCTCCAAATGTTCTTACCAATAATCATGAATGTTTTTAGGATTGAAAGAAATTATAATCGATGAATAAGTTTAGGCTAAGTTCGTTCCTATAAGAATCTACTAAATTTATGAAATAAGAAAGAAAATAAATTGTACTTAAAATGTTAAGAAAAAGAAATTTACTGAAAACTTGAAAGCTACTTAAAAGGATTTTTGTTCCAAATTCGTAGTGCAGGTGTTAAGGACCCAATTTTTTCTATGCTTTCTGAAGTAAACCCCTTTTGTATAGGAACCGTTAAAATCTGACATGAAGCTGACTGTTCTTATTTTTGAGTCTTTTCAGCCTAATATTTTTTATTTTGTTCTTATAAGAACACGACTTTAAAATTTAGCCTCATTTTGTTCTCACTTTTTTTCATAAAATTTATTGATTACATGAAGAAAACTTTTGTTTTGTTTTGTGGAATATGCAGGTTTGGATACCATTTTTAAGTTATTGTTGGTGAGAAAACAAACGATCGCAAGTAAAAAAAAATTCGATAGCTTGGGAGAGATTACAAGAAAAATCAATTTTTGGATTTTTCTTTTTTTTTATGGCGAATTCAGACTCAAATTGTTCTTAGTTCATGATTTGAGCCTTAGGCTGTTCTTATTTTGTTCTTATTTTTCGATAAAATCTGGAGATCTGTTTTTTTATGAAATTGTGCTTATAAAGCAAAACGCGTGAATTTTTTTTTTTTAGATTTCTGTCCTAGGTATAACTTTGAAGCACTGTAATGAAAATTTTCCGAAAATACGTCTTTTAAGGCGAGTCTTAAATTATGAGGCAACATTAAAAAAGCACATTAGCGTTTTATAGACTTGAATTTAGACTCCCACAAAAATATAACTTTAAATTCTTGTATAAAAATGTTTGTCCAAATCAGGGAAAAGTAGTACCTTTTAAGGTCAACTCGCTAGAGTACCTTTTAAGGCATAATAGTTAGGAATGTGTTTTTAATAAAGACTTTTAAAGCTGTTCGTAAAAAATATTTTGTATGGATTTTGGCTAGGAAAGTACAAAAAAAACATTAATATAATATACATGTCAATTTCACTTATTCAAAATAGCATTGTATTGAATTCATTCTAGCTCAGGTGTACACCCCGCCCCCTCCCTTAAACAACTTTGCTTCCTGCGGCACTGTGTTTAGATATGCACGTGTCCAACGTGTGCATGTGATGTGTCTTCAAAGATGTTTAAAGCCTTCGCGCACGTGTTCAAATTTCGCGAAAACGTTGAGTAAACAAAGTAGCGAGCAAAATTTAATTGATGACGATTCAGGGCAGGAAACGATTAGCCTAATTGTTCTTTTTGCCGACTATAACTTTGCTTAATATCAGCGGGTGAAAACAAATTGCAAAGAGAACTGTTTTCTGATGTGTTCCGACTCTGCACAATTGTTTTTATATTGAAACAGCGGGGCGAATTTGTATTAATTTGACCCCAATATGCTTACTTTAATAATTTACAGCAGACAGGGGGATGGGGGTGGTAAATAGGGGGGAGGAGGTTGGGGGGGGGTGTTGGTGGGTTTTGAAAGTTACTAAACAAATTAAGTAGCGCACATTTTAACCCTAAATATACTGGGCTTGTTTTAGGCCTATAAATCTGGAGGGGGGATTCCGCCCCCTCCCTCCTCCATAAATTTTGATAGGTTTTTCCAAATTGAATCAAATTTTGGCGCACTTATAGCATGCCATAAAAGAAACAAAAGCATTAAATTTTGGCTTATGTTAGCACTTTTCTCTGTGATGTCATCGGAAATTGAAATCTGTCCAAAATGCCACATCTGCTCTAAATGTTTTACCTTCTGTTTAAAGTTTCTGGCAGCCAAATAAATGGTATTTAATATATTTTCCGATTTTTTACATAATTCGCACAAAAACGCTAGAAATAACCCGAAATTCTGATTTTCGTTTAAAATGCAAAATTTTTTGGATAAATCGCTTTAATCACGTGTCCAAACTTTGCAGAATAATTCCTCTTGATGAAATAATTTAAAGGGTAGTTTCAAGAATTGTAATCCTACAATGCTGCCAGACTTTGAAAATTTTTGAATATCCGTATTTGATTATTTATGACACGAGCCTTGAAATATAGTAATAATTGTAACAAAAACTATAAAAAACTTCAAAATCTTGCTTAGAATTTTTTGCAAGCAAAGTTATGTCTTATTTTTGATGCAAAGTTACTTAACGGACTTAACGGGCTTACTTAATGTAAGCTGTAATTACTTACTTAATAAAACTTACTTAACGGGCGGACTTCGTTTTTATATAAAAAAACATATTTCCTAAAAATACGTGAAGCCGTAGCCTGTTTTTACTTTTGCAAGTAATTTTCAAGAAGAACCGTGTCAATTTATATTTTTTCTCAATGTCTTCGATACTTCAAGATTTCTATAAGAAAAAAGACTTAAGTGCTTTCTAGATATTTTTTTAATTTGAGAAAGGTTGGAAAAGGGTGGGGGTGCGAGGGACGGTGCATTGTACATATTTTGTTATATGGGAAACCAAGTAAACGGCCTAGTAGCCTAAGTTTCTTAATTATTTCATGCTTTTACTACCGAAAGTTTATTACGTTGTTTCTTAAGAATGAAGTGGAAAATTATCAAATATTAAATATTGTGCCTGCGGGTGTGTA